>OU015502.1:4215513-4220236 GCA_907164885.2 Dolomedes plantarius
TTTATGGAATGACAAAATCAATTATAGAAATATTTTCTTCATTTTAATGTTTTTTACACACAATTGCAAAATATTTCAATCAATTATCCAGAAAAAAAAAATTAAAATTGGCAATTACAAACTCCTAAAATAAGAAGCATATATTATAAAATGCACTGCAGGATTTTACTTTTTAGAAAGAAATATGAATTTTCGAGTTCAAAAGGTTTTTGTTAGGAAGTTAGTTTACTGAAAATATTCTCTCTTATCAGGGGAAAAACTCGTGTACTAATTAATGTATGTTGGCAAAAAAGAGACGTTGTTTCGTAGCTGATTTTGCTTAAAACATTAGTCTCATTCCAGACAGAGCTTAATTATCCGAATGCAAATTAAATGTTAGGTTTTTTTTTAATTTGTTTAACGTTTACAATGATTCGCAGAAATTTGGAATGCGTTAATGTCAAAAGAAATGCGAACAACTAAGCTTTTGTCGCCTGGTAATTGTTAGTTGGAAATCAGTATAACGTCTCAAGCAAAAAAACCACAGGAATTTGTAAAAGGTTTATTCTTCAAATAGAAAACTGTCTAAACAAATATTTAAATTAGTGATGAATGTCCCTAATGTACCTTGATATATTCTGAAAACTTTATATTTCAGGACAGTAATTCTTGGGTGAAAAGAAAAGGATGGTTACAAAGCATTTTTTATTGGCGTTGAGAGGATTTTTAATTGAAGTTTTTATTCGTAAATATTTAATTTATGTTAAATGATCTTTCTTTGAGAATTCTCTTGCTTTTCTGATTACAAATATTGTAGAGACTGAAAGTTTTACAAAATATGGGAAAAAATATATGATTTCATGCTCTCAGAAAATGGTAGGTTCAGGGGATATGAACATTATTTTATTTGCTGTAGCAGATTACTCACGACAACATCATTGGTGTGGCAAATTGTTCATGACAACATTATTTCACTGCAGACAGTAATTACTGTAACAAATTGTTCTTGACAACATTAATTCCTTGCAGACATTAATTGCTGTAGCAAATTGTTCATAGCAACATTATTTCACTGCATACATTAATTGCTGTAGCAAATTGTTCACGACAACATTAATTCGTTTCAGACAATGTACTGATGTAGTACAACAAGGCATTCAAATCGTCTAGACCTATGCAGTCGGGGCATACTTGAAATATATGAGGGATTCTAGAATCCTTCTGCTCAATAGGCAGGCGGCATTTCTACAACCGAGACAACATTTACAACATGAACCATACTTATACAGCTTTTCAGTGTTGTAGTTGTTTCTAATGACACCTTGCTGGAAGTGCCCGACCAGTCCATATAGGGTTAGGGCTGAGTTGTGCGGTTCCGGTTTATAATAGCACCACAAGGGTCGATGTCCGACAGTGGACTTATATACAACAACGCATTCAAAGCATATAGACCTATGCGGTCAGTGAATACCTTAGATATATGAAGGATTCTAGAATTCTTCTGCTCAATAGTCAGGTGGCATTTCTACAACCGAGACAACACTTACAACATGAACCCTACTTATACAGCTTTTCAATGTCGTAGATGTTCCTAATGGCCCCATACCGGAAGTGCCTGCCCAGTCCATATAGGGTTAGCGCTGAGTAGTGCGGTTCCGGTTTATAATAGCACCACAAGGGTCGAAGTCGGTATCCCCCCCCCCAATTTTGACCGAGCACCCCTAGATAAGACATCTGGGGGAATCATACATTTCCCACCCACTGATCTCATAGGACTTTCCGGTCTACGGGTTTAATGTGCCCATATCCAGCCTAGACATTTAATGGCGCCTGTCGGTATTCCATCTGAGCACCCACAGTATCGGAAGCCGACGCGCTACTCTTAGGCTATCTTTGGCTTTTCTGTAAACACAGCATATATAATTATTACAAAACATATTCCACATTATTTGTTCCCGTTGCGGGATATATCTTCCAATATATCTTCCTGAGAAACTGTAGTCTGATAAGATTGAGTGATATTGTTTCGGTTTTGAAAATAATTTTAAGAGAGTGGGCTTTTAGACAATCTACCTACTAGACTGATGCATAAAGTAATACCCTGTATTTTTCAACCTAAATCTACAAAATTTAAAATACCTTGTAAATGCTAAAAACAATAATACAAATATTCCCCAACGTTATTTTTTCTCTTAAAAATCAACTAAATAATATAACAGTACTGAAGATAAAACATTTTAGGTAAATCGAGAAAATTCCGATTTTAAAACACTTCTTCCTTCAGTACTGTTTTCGGGGTGGGGGAGACGTATCGATATATTTTTTTATTAAATGGAGATATACTTCTTAGTCTATCTCTGTTATTAAGAGGGCATAGAATTGCTGAATAGTTATAATGTATTTTGTCACGTTAATATTTATGAACATTAGGCACGTAAAAGATTTGTTAATAAAGAGAAAATCCTATAAAAAATACTACATATTCTATATTGATATTGCAGTAAAACAAACCTTAGTTTTTCGGAAATAAAGCCGTGTTTCTCAGTATGTTTAGAGCATTAAGACGAAGCTGAATTAATAAGCAGACGTAGTACATCTGACCGTTTTGGAATGCATGAGTACTGTGAACATCAAAAGATATGCTGTAATTTATACGACATACCCATATTGTATCATAACATATAGATGCAAGTATAGTTTTGATATATAGTATCATAACATATTATTATTTATTTATATTATTCCAATAATTTATATTTATATTTCTTCTATATAATCCTATACTTATTTTGCAGGGAAACACGCCAGCTTATTCTTTAAGGAATAATCTATTTTCTCAGTACACGTATATGGCCCATTAGGAGGGTACAGAATAAATACATGGGCATATTATATCCGTTGAAATTAGCGTGTATGAACATGATATACGATAAAAGTCCTGTCTCTATTTATAAAAGATGTGATATAAAAACAGTGCGCATTTTATACTGATCTTGTTAGTTTATTTGACAAGTAAAGCCTTTCTCTGAAAGTCTTATGAGGTCAGAGCGTGGGAAAGGTACGATTCCCCCCCCCCCCCAGATGTCATCTCTGTCGGTGCTCGGTCAAAACTGGGGTGGCACCTAATCAAGACGGACTCCGACCCTTCTGGTGGTATTATAAACTGAAAATGCACTACTCAGCCCTAACCCTATATGGACTGGTAGGACACTTCCGGTAAGGGGCCGTTAGAAATAACTACGACACAGAAAGGCTGTATAAATAGGATTTTCTCTGTAAATATGTGTAGTTCACAGACAGATGAATTATTAAATAGACGTAGTATATGTGATTTTTCTATCATTTAACTCTTATTAGAGCAGAAATTGTTGGTTTCTTAACCTTATTGAAGGTATGCAATATTCGTGTAGTTCCTCAATTACAAACCAGTTCTGTCTCATGTTCACTGCAATGAAGATAGGAGAAAAGATAATTAAAATAAGTTTCCTTTCGTATTTTTTACGTAGGATTACGTTCCTCTATAACGATCCTCCAGAAAGCAAAATTTCAGACGCTAAAACCGTCTGTCATCGCGAGTTATAATTTTGGCAGCGCGCCAACCGCAGTCTGTATCGCATGAGCAAGCAGTAAACAGTTAAACAGAAAAGTACCAAAATGAGTCAAAATTTTGACATACTAATCTATGTATATAAAACAGTTACGTAGCTGACTGACTGATTGACTGACTGACATACAGCGCACAGACAAAACCGATGGACCTAAAGGGCTGAAATTTTGTATGGCGATTCTTCTTACAGTATAGGGGTGCACTAAGAAAGATTTTTGAAAAATTCGTCTTAGATTTTTAAAATTAAATTTTTAAGCTGTTTTTGTAACTTTTTTTTAGTTTGCATTTAAAATAATAATTTGAGGGTTATAAAATTTATATCACGAGAAAGATCACGAAATTTCCTTTAAAATGAAATCTTTTTCGAATCTTTACCTCCATTTTCCGACATTGGGGGAATTTTTAAAATTAATTTTTAGAATTTAATTTAGTAAATGCCGATCACGTGATTTCTTTTTCTGGTACTTCAAAATTATTTATCATCCCGTACATAACAACCAAATAGACAAAAAAATTGATCTTGCTAATGCGGCAGACGATTGGACATTATCAAAAAAAATATTAAAATACAGTAAAAGATATGTTCCTCAAACTTTACTATATTCTTTAGTAAGTTCTATTAGATTCAATTTAAATATTTTCCTCTACACTATTTTGTCTATAAAAATATCCCTTACGATATTTTTAGAAATTTATTTTTTTGTTTACATCAATTGCATACATTGATCGTTGTATTTATTATAATTATATTTAAACATATTTTTGGCATTGATTGCATATATTGACCGTTGTATTTCATTTGAATGTTCTCCGTTCTTCGCACCCCTGACCGCTCTCATGTCACGTCGGTTTGTATTCACTGATACAAAGTTACAAAGACGTGTACGATCCGCTTCAGGGGGAAATTGCTGGGGTGCAAAAATATGCTGGGATGGTTTATTGCAATGAACTACCTTAAACGAGTTAAAACCAACATAAAAAAATCCTATTCTCTCATCTGGAAAGAAAGAATTATTAGAACACTGTTACTGTCCATTAACATCTTCCTTACGGGGTGGGATAGCATGTATCCCAAGAATACAGACCCAAGAATGAATATAAATATGGATATATATATATATATATATATATATATAT
>OU015502.1:4220336-4577836 GCA_907164885.2 Dolomedes plantarius
AGCAGTAGCATATTGAATAAATGTGCTCAGAGAAGACAACGTATATTGCAATGTATTTTATTGTTACAATCAACTTTGTGGTTTGTTTGATAAGAAAATATATTTTTCAAAAAATTATTTTTGATTAAAAGGAACTGCTCCACTCAGCAAACCGTTATCTGGCAGTATTCTCTGTATGTGGCGTTGGCCCAAATTGGCATTTTTATCTGGCGACAACACTACATTTTATTCTATATTCAACTTGTATGTGATATACTGTTCCATATAATTATATGAAATTTACTATGCATATTAATCAGTGTAAATTTTATTCCGTAATTAACATAAATTAATGACGAACTTATTAAACTGATTTAAAGTTTTAATTACATGGGGGCATTAAATTTCAAAATTGATCGACAGCTATTAGAAAAAAATATCAACTTAGTCGATATTTCAATGTGATTTGACTCGCATGGTTCGGGTACCAATATGCCCAAAGTGGGAATTTTTGTGAGAAAAAACCTTTCCCGAAGTCCAACTTTCTCTGAAAAATAAAGACTATGTTTTTAAAATTTAACACAATTTTTTGAGTAAAATTTGATATTCTTTAAAATAACTCAAAATTTTAAAAATACATTTTTAAAAATCTTAGACGATGCTTATTTACAATGCTTTGTGTTTTAAAAGTGGAAAAAAAACTATGGAACTGTTGGCTTTGGTAAATATATAAAAAACTATACATGCTTAATAAATTTGAATTTTTTAACGTTTAACAACAAAATTTTAAAGCAAGTATATGTTCGTAATTCCATTGATATGCCGATTTGCTATCGAGGCAGAGATCCAGGACGCCGTTCAAGACTCCATCAAGACAATCACGCACGTTCTTCACTCAGGGTATTCAATATTTAGTTATCGCTGGGACACCTTTCTTGAATCCATGTATGGGGGATTTGCGATGCACTGCCGAAAATGTTTCATCAATCTGTTGGCCATCTATGGGGGAATGGTGGGAACTTCCTTACTAAAAACGGACTTACGGACATATTTTCAGGTGTTCCAATGTTCCGAAGACGACCACTTTGTTTTTTTTTTTGAAAATCCAGACCAAATTGCTATCAAGTTTGAAACCTGTCGCTGCATTGCTTATCAACCAGGAATGGCCTCAGTCGCACAGAGGCCGAGGCGTGTTCTAAATGCCCTCTGTGTAGCGGTTACAGAATCGTTCTTTTTAAAGAAAGCCCCTGTAAAGAAAGCGCGATGTTCACTGGACCAACCCATGTTGTCTGCTGACAACTATAAAATCAAGCCCGAAGTATCACAACCCCGATTACAGAGACCTACAGAAATGTGAAATCCCTTTCTTTCGTATCCTGTAAATTAATAAAAATATGTTAAGAGAACATTGTTTTGTTGACTGCAAAGCAAAATAGGCCGGAAATGTGAGCAATATAAGATAATAATGAAGTATAGTTTTATAGTAAAATATATAATTTGTGTAAAACAATCGAATTAGTTCTTTTAGTACAGTGCTCCCCAACCTTTCTATCGCCGCGGACCGGTCAACGTTTGATAATTTTACCACGGCCCGCTGAGGGAGGACGTTGATTGTTTATATTTTTGATCATTTTGATTTAATAATTGATGTTATTATAATTTTGATGTAAGAATGACGCTACGTTTATTTATTGTTCAAAATAAAACTCGTTTTATTTATTAATTTGTTTTTTTTTCTTTCTTTATGGAAAGCGCATTTATTTTCAATTTTATGGCTGCAATTTTAATTCATAATCTTGAAATGTTTAATAAACAATAAGCTAATTTAAAATAGTTACAAGATTTCTTCTGTTAGAAAGGTATAAATTAGCACAAACCCGAAAAAGTCTCACAAACCCGAGAGAAATACACCACAGAAAATAAAATGGAAATAATTTTATTTCCTTGGGCGGATCCACGGACCGGTACCGGTCCACGGCCCGGGGGTTGGGATATAGTACACTGAGTTTTAGTACCACTGATTCTAAGTAGTTTCTAAGTTGTGGATTCTAAGTAGTTTTAGTACCACTGATTTACTACACTGAGTTTTAAAAACCAGTGGTTATACAATAAGACACAGTTCATAACTTGCATTTTGAATCTAAATTTTTTTGAAAAATTTCATTATCTATTTATTTTTTATTATTTTATCCAGTCTCATTTCAGTCTAACATATGCATTCATGTACGAAAAATACGAAATTACTTTTTTTTCTCGGTTATTGGAAGTCATTAATTTTTGCCTTTTAAGTATGTTCATTTGTATAAATTGATTTCGAAACATTTCGAATATGTTTCTCCCAGTCCCTTTTTAATAAAACATTCACGTAAAAGTTTTGTATCCTCCTCTATATATCGGTAATCAGATTTTGATTTTCTGTGTTTCCATGTTCACAAAGAATAAATCCGATTACCAGGAGCATTAACGGAGAGTTAATTCCTGTGTTGAATATGATACTGAAAGGAAATCTAAACAATCTCTTTGTTTACGGATGTTGCGAGGAATAGAAACAAAATTAAATTTAGAAATATATTTACATATCCTCAAAGCCTCTAGTTTCGGCTTTGGATTTCATTTAAATTGCATGCTTTTGATCTTTTTAAAAGTGAAATAAGAGTTTTTTTTATCAGACAATTTAGCATTGTATTGGCTCTCTTGATCATTAAGGATTGTGAATAAAAAGTGTAAAGGACCTCTCTAATTTGTTATAAAACAAGAAAAAATTCTCCAAACAATCAATATTTTATGGGTTTGAATAGTTTATAACTTATAAACACAAATTTAACAAACCAATAATTATAAGATAAAAAGAACTTTTTACACACCATGTTTTAAAATTTTCTGTTTTAAAATTTTCTGTTGAATTATATTAACTTGCAATTCTATGTATTGATGAATACTTTTTAAAATTGTTTGATGAATTATCCCATCAACTTGAAAGAAAATGAAGTAAATTAGAAGTTATCTTGCGTTTAACTTTTCGTTCCCGTCCCGGCCGATACATGGCTGCACCAGTCTACAAAACAAAATTAACTGAAAATGACTTAATTGCTGCTTCAAGATGGCTAAAAGTATTAAAATAATGCTTTGTCATCGTGTTCTGAGCTATTCTAAAAGTTTCAAATGTCTAGCTAGTCGGGAAGTTAGTTAAATATCGTTTGCAAGATTTATACCGGACAAATACACACACACACACAAACAAACAAAGAAGAAAGCGCGTTAATAAAAACATGGTAATAAAAATATGACCTTTTTAACACTCAAACTGTACAGTGGTTTGAGGCGAAATTGATGGTACGGTCGGGTCGGATCCTACCCGATCTCTTTTTTGATGCGGTTTTTGGTAGAAATAAGTACACAATGAGCATTTTTGTTGTATAATAACATTTATTGATATTATTTTACATGAAATAAAACCCATTTTGTAGTAAAAATGATCAAAAAACTGTAATTTTGCTAAACAAAAGAAATCTCTTTGGCATTTGATCTAATATGTAAGTTAGTCTACCTAGTTTTAGAAGTTAGTGAAACCAACTTTCCGAGCACAAAAATGTAAAAAATAATATATACTAACATTTTTGGCCTTCAAAATCGAAATAAAAAATAAAAAATGACTATTGATCATGAATATTGTTTTTCAACAAAGCCACTCGTATTTACTTATTCCCCTACCTAGCAGGGTGGTCTAGTAGGTCTATCTGGTAAGGTTTAGTGATGCGACATCGATAACAAAACATCGATGTTATTCAATATTAAAACATCGATGCTAATAAAACACCACCCAAAAACTATCGATGTTTTTAAACATCGATGTTTTAGAACATCCATTTTTTAAAACTGGTTTAGTAATCTCTAACATTAATGTTATTTCCGTTAGTCGTGGTGGGAGGGGTGATTTAATTTTACTCTCTGATTGGGCAGACATAAATGACAAAAACTTGGTTGCTTTGGGCTACATTCATGATTCAAAATTCTCGTTGAAAATACCGCCATGTTTTGCCTTCAAATGTCCAGATAAATTCGTGGTATTGCCAGAAGTTTTAAGGGACTTATGGCAAATATTGCATTTCGCCAATTTGTCAGAGGTTTTGTAAAAATATTTCCAAACGGTACTTTTGGGAGGCATCTTACTAATAATATTAACGTCAACTTATATAAAACCAGAACGAAACAAAAACTTAAATGGATGCACTCGTGTATAAACTATTTGTAATATAAAACCCCATGGAAGGTTCTGGAGTGTCAGGAACATTCCAAGCGCTCTGATTGGTTCATTGGTTGTTAATTGTCATTTGTCTGTTTGCTAAGGAATCATTCCCCCTTTTGTATTCGTCCTTTTCAGAATTCAGACTTACATTTACTGAGTGTGAAAATTATGCTACGTGGTAATCTTTTTTTTATTACGGTACTTTTGCATTAAAAAAAACATCGAGCACAAAACATCGATGTTTAAAAAACATCGGCTTCAATAAATCGATGCTTAAAAGATCGATGTTTTTATGAAAACATCGATGTTTTCAAAACATCGACATCGATGTCGCATCCCTAGTAAGGTTACTTGTTAACTCGATCTATAATATTACAATGAGAGGAGAGAGTACGGTAGGGGAAAGACACACCCTTGGGTCGGATCCGAACCCCACTGTACAGTTTAAAGTTTAATTAAAATATTAAGTATTTCTAATGGGAGAATATGAATTTTCACGAAACAGGGAGTAACACGCAAGATGTAGAAAAACTTGTAAAGCGAGTACACTCTTAGGCAATCTTAGCTTAATTTTGGAATGGGAATACTAGTTGGAAGGCCTTGAGATAGCCTAGTGGTAGCACTGGGACTAGGGTGGTGGTGAGGTCGAATCCCGGCGAACGCCATTAAATACCTTCGTAAAGCACTTTTCGGTCTGAATATTTAACGTGTCTAGAACAGGTATGGACACGTTAAGTCTGCAGACCGAAAAGTCCTTTTATGATGTCAGAGAGGGTAGGAGACGATACGACCTCCCACCCAGATATCGACCCTGGGAGAAGTGGCACCATGGTCTGATTGGTTCCCCTATTCGTTGCCAGCTGTTATCGGGGCTCAACCAGCTGTTATCGTGCTTAAAGTGCGAATGTCTTCCTCGAAAAGTGCATCGCATTGACAAATAACAGCATACTAGTTGTCATGATGGTTGAACCACTAATTATGAACCACTGATTGATGTTTGATGCCTGACCATTTAGAAATGGTAAATTCCGTCAGTGCAGATACGAGAATGTTGTAATGTTTTGTGATTGGAAACGATCTAACTCACAATATCAGAGGTGTTTGCTTCCATTATTCATAAGAATATAGCAAATATTTCCCGGAAGAAAACACAGGAAGAGGAACGTAGGTGAGAATCTGGCAGCCCAGAACGTCTATTGGAATACTGCGCCCTTTCGAAAACGTTGTGGTAGAAGAGTTTCAAAGTTCCAACAGAAGCCCTATAAATTAAGCCAGACAGGCTTTTCGCAGAATTAAATAAAAATGTAAAGCCATTTGGAATAAATTCTTATTAACGTGTATGAAAGATGCTCCAGAATTACAATGCTGGATTTATTCATGATAAACTTTGCCATTTTTGCTAGAAATTTCATATCGAATGGTGCATCTGTAAAATTTCTAGAGAACAGTTATATGTAATTAATCGATCGTTCTTTACTTGCATTTGTCATACATTCAATTGTTAAGTTGCTTACACGGCTCTCAAACCCTCTATGGATTATAACCTCGTGTAATATCTGTCATGTTATCATCAGGAATCGAATCCAGTTACCGTAATCCCAACTCGAATCTTTCACCATCTGAACTGTCCTGGTAATATGAAGAACTAAGTGTAAAGCTTATCTACAAATAAACTGTATTTTACAAAATATCTAGTAAAAAAAGCCACAAAATTAAATTTGAAGGTTTAGAGGTCAACGATTTACGCGGTTTGGCTTGTATTTGACATTTCATTGGAGCATAGGTTGGTCTGAATTTATTGGGACAAGGTCCAGAGAGGACAAGCTGCGCTAGATATTGGGGCGTAGACATAATTTAAGACATAATTGGAAAACGTTTATCTCACATCGTAAATGTCAACTGAGGATTAGCAGAAGGGGCATTCATACTTTTCTAGAAGGTTACTGTGTTGGCCAAATTAATAGAACAACATGACTTTTAAACTGAAACACGATTATTTTCGGAAAGAACTCTACTACTATTTTGAATTAGATAGAAATATATATATATATATATATATATATATATATATATATATATATATATAGTGAAAATTCGGCTGTATTAAATGTAATGCATAGTATATATACAACCCAGACGTTCCCTTGGGATGTCTGTCGCAATCAAAGCGTGTTAAACTTCACTAAATTCTTCGTTCCGTATCCTACTGTCAACATATCGTATCGTATATACACAAAAAGAGAAACTGTTTCCAAATAACTCTTATAAAATACATATTCTTGTTACCTGTTACCTAAATAAGCAGCATTAATGAAATAAAACAACTCCTAAAGTAAACACATTATCTGCTTCTAGAGCTTATTCATAATCACTGCTTATACCCTTTATTGAAACACCCTTTAATATTCGATGTTTATTCCTATTAAAGCTCAAAATTTCTGGGTTATGTTCAGAGAATTAAATTAGAGGTATGGAAGAAAATTATTTAAAGGTTAGTAGACGGGAGAGAGTGTTCAACCTACGGAACAATTTAGACATGAAATGCATTTAATTTTTGACTTTATATATATATACTAGCTGCCCGTCCCGACTTTGTCCGGGTTGAACAAAATATTATACCAATAAATTTCTAGTTGATAGCCAATGAATTGTAAATCTTTTTTTTACCTTAAAAATAACCTTAATAATACCTTAAATCAATATTACGTTAGTTAATAATTAAAGTTAATTTTTTTAAGAAAAAGGAGTGTCGGAGAACGGCTAGATTCGAACCGCTAACATCAGAACAGAAGCCTACCACGATAGCACCACGATAAGGATCGTTGAAGACTTCGGCACAAAAAGCGGTAGAGGACAGAAGCGGTAACAATGGAGATTGTTAGGATTAAGCCCCTAACTTTATTTCTACTCATCTGATATACATAATATATAGCCTATGTCCATCTGGAATAATGTACCTTTCAAACAGTGAAATAATTTTTCAAATAGGTGCAGTGATTCTGGAGATTACCCTCCACGTACAAAATCGCTCTCTCTTTATATATAAGTATAGATAGATAGCACCACGCTAAGGATCGTTGAAGACATCGGCACAAAAACCGATAGAGGACAGTAGCGGTAACAATGGAAATTGTTAGGATTAAGCCGCTAACTTTATTTCTACTGATTAGATTTACATAATATATAGCCTATGTCCATCTGGAATACTGTACCTTTCAAACAGTGAATGAATTTTTCAAATAGGTACAGTGGTTCTGAAAATTACCCTCCACGTACAAAATCGCTCTCTCATTATATATAAGTATATATATATATATATATATATATATATATATATATATATATATATATATATATATATATATATATATATATATATATATATATATATATATATATATATATATATATATATATATATATATATATATATATATATATATATAGACATTTAAAATTAAGATGACTAAAAGGACAGATGCGACCATTTAATACTCCTATTACCTAAAGTAAGATAGACATATAAAAATAAAACTACCCGTCGTAATCCAATTAAACGTCAGGTGAAACGTTAATACTTTCTTGAAAGTTAGATAACAAGAAAATTATCCAGTCTTTTGTCAACAATTTATACGATTTATGACAACTTAATCTAGTTTACTACTAATACCTTTAAGCCCTTCGATATAACCTTTTGAAATAGTATTTGGAATTTAGATTTAGGCAGACTAGAAGCGTCTACTTATATTTCATGATTAAAGAGGTACACTGGCCAGAGTCAAAGTCTTCTAAGCCGTAATAGTATGGAAAAAGACGAATCCTGAAATTACAACAGCATCTCAAGCCTATACAAACTGTTCCAGCTTCGAATATTTATTTATATTAGTTAGAAATGGGTAAGGAAAAAATCGGGGCTATACAAATTTATAGTTAGATTTATAGAAGGAAAAGGAAATTTTAAAACTTTTATGGCGCCTGAAAAAGATTCATAAAAGCAGGACTAGATTTGAGGCGGAACGTGCCGGAACGGCGTTCCGGTACCTCTCTTTAGGTACCTTTCTTTATCAATAATTAGGAATCCCGACGATTCTCCACCTCTCAAACTGCGACAACTGCTTATATTGTCTTCGAACACGGCGTAATGGCATGTCTATCTCAGCTCTTCCTTTGTAAATGATTCAGCACACTTCCCAAGCTCTTATAGTGCCGAAAATATACATTACAGAATCTTGAGGACTAATATAGATGGAATAATGAAGTAAAGAATTCGTTCCCCAGGGAAAATGAAACGACCGGGAAATTATGGAACAAGCACTGCCAGATTTACAGGGATTTGAGAGTGTTTTAAATTATTTTTCCTTCACAGGCATACATATCATTTATATATTTATTCTATTTTTTTTTAATTTGACCTAATATGCTGGCAAAAGTGTGTTGATATCTATGAAATGATTTTACTCTTAAAATGCTTTTTAAAATGGGGTATAAAGAAATAATTATTCTTGCGTGTAATAATTTCGAGGAAAACCTATGCAAGAATAATTTCCCTAAAAACTTTTATAATTTAAAATTATTAAAATAAGTGTATTTAGACTCGGATGTATACAGGGTAGTCATAAAAAACTTTGTCGATATATGGACCTCTAGCTGTTATTCCGTTCAACCAATCAAGATGAGATTTCAGATATAGTTATTCAGAGGTATGAGCTCGGGATTCTATGAACAGCAACAAATCGGCGCTCACAGTTACGGTTATAGGTATAGAATCTCGAAATGTTCGAATCGCAACGCCCACTTTGTTCCGTCGCAAAATGCTCAGAGTATGCGACAAAACCTAAAGAAATTTAGAACGGTACGTCTATCACAAAAAACGGACGCGTTATGTACGCAAAAAAACCGCTTTCCGAACGGCCAACAAAAACACGATGATGGCACCCATGTGGAAAATGTGTAATCCAAATAAAAGTTTTCTTTTGTCCGATCAGTGTTGTCATCAGTGATTGGTGTCTTGCTTGTGTCATACGCAAATTTCCTCCGTGCGCCCCGATCGTGTTTTTGACGCCGGTCGCAGAGCTGGTTTTTGCGCGTGCATAACCCGTCCTTTTTTTTGTGATACACGCACCGTTCCAACGCTATATAGCGTTTTCGCATGCGCTGAGCATTTTGCGACGGGAAAATGCGGGCGTTGCCAGTAAAAAAATTCGAGTTTCTGTACCTATAGCCGTAACCGTAAGCGACACTTTGTTGCTGTTCACAGAATCCCGAGCTCATACCTCTAAAATACTATACATGAAATCTAATCTCGATCGGTCGAATGGAACGGCCGAAAGATGTCCATATATCAGCAAAGTTTATTTATGTCCACCCTGTAATTTTCATAATGGCGTTCTTAAAATATTAAATAGAAATTATTTCTGATTTTTATTCAATAACAATATTTTAGTCACAGTTTTGTGTATAAAAGTTCCAATACACTTGTGTTAAAAATCAATTAATTTCTATTTTAAGGGTAAGGGAACAATTAATTGATCAAAATACAGAAATTATTTTTGAAACACAATAAAATCTCCCTTTTCTTATTCACGAAAATCAATTTAAGGGTACAGTGGACCTTCAAACCTAACTTTTTTTTGTTTTGAAGGGATTTGCTTGAAATTTGAATATGTGATTAGTACCATAGAAATGTAAAAGTTGTTGAAATTTAAAGATGAAATATTAATAATTTATGAATTATGAATTATTAATTATATCAAAAATTGGCCTAATTAAAAATGTTCCATGTGCATTTCCTTTGCATATAATTTGGTAATTTTTATTTACAGGATACCTTATAGAACTAAAAATGAAACTTATTGCTTATTTTAAGCATTCATTAAAAACATAAAGAAAAAAATAACAATAGTGAAAACACACTTTTTATTACGCAAAATACCTATAAATCATCTTTTGAAGAACAAAATTTTGAAATTCTGAGTTACGAAGCATACTTTTTTCAATAACATATATTTTATATACAGTTAAGTATATAAAACTTAAATTTCAAAGCAATACGATAATTAGAAATGCACCTGGAGCAGTTTGAATATTCGTATGACATGAAAATTTTTTATTTTGAGAAAAACACATTTAAAGTTATTGGTATTAGTAACCACATTATATCTAAATTAAATACAAATGCCTATAACTAGGAAAGTAACCGCAGAAATTAAAAATTAATTTTGCAACACATTCTTACTCGTCCGTAGTTTCACAATTCAATAAAATAAAAAAATCGAATTTTTGGACAACTTTCACAATTTTTAAAGTCCACTGTCCCCTTAAATTAAAAAACTCAAAATAATTTTTCAAAACTGGAACACATCCACCCCTTTGAAAATACCTCGCGAATTTTAGATAGAAGCGATGCTAATGTACGTATTATACTTAAAGGTAAAGTTTTGAATAATTTAAGTATAGTGAAAAATGACTACCCGTTAGTTGTTTTAACGGAACATCGCCGATTTCAATTAAGTCAGCACCATTTTTCTAAAAACTTCCCTCGCTTTAAGTATTATACTTCGCCGAAAAATGACAGAAACAGGAGAAATTTACGACTCAGAAATCAATCAGCACTTTTTATAGCACGCGCTTATCGGAGATTTTTGTCATTTATAGCCTCTTCGAGTTATGGCTTCTGACAACATTGCTAGTTACAGACTTAGATATATGAGCTATAATTTTTATATGCGCGTAATTCCAGAGTCCGACCCGATCCATTATATGCTAGACAGTCTTGTGTGTTCAGTCTTGTGTGTTCGGTGGGGAATCTCAATCTGATAATTCAGGATTTATGATAAATGGAGGTAACACAATTTATGATATGTAAATCTCATGCATTTATAATTTCGTTTGGTAAGAGAATTGATTGTTATAGAGCGTTAACATTTTTTTTATAAAAATTACTCTGGTTTATAGATTCTCTTAATCGAAAATAATATATATATTATTTTCGATTAAGAAAATATGTATACTTTCTTTTAAGAAAATATGTATAATTATTATACTAAAAGAAAGATTTTTTTAATTTTCTTAATTTGATTAAGAAAATCTTTTTTTTAGTATAATAAGTATAATTATTATACTAAATAATTTCAGATATAGTTATTCAGAGTTAGTTCAGATATAGTTATTGAGCTCGGGATTCTGTGAACAGCAAGAAATTGACGCTCACAGTCACAGCTATAGGTATATAAACTCGAAATTCGAATCTTTCAAGGTTCAAAAGATTTATAAAATTTCTTTTTAGCTTATTTAATACACTCATGGACAAAAAAATTACCGCACCAAGAAAGAGTCGTCAAAATAAAACGAAATTTTACATACGTAATGACTACTTTGATATAAGTAAATGATAAGAAAATCAAAGAAAAAGGATAATTTATTTCAGAGAAAAAGGCAAAAGAACGGAGGAGTTAATACTCCGTTGGACCCCCTCTAGCGCGAATGCACGATGCGATACGATCGGGCATTGAGTCATACCAGTTCTGTATGATGTCTTGAGACATTTCGTTCCATATTTGCTGTAACCTTGCCTCTAGTTCGTTCAAACTTGTGGGATGCCCAACTCGTCGTCCCAAATGATCCCAGATATACTCAATTGGAGACAAATCTGGGGATCGGGCAGGCCAAGGAAGGGTAGTAACAGTGCGGAGACACACTTGTGACACCCTTGCCGTATGAGGCCGAGCATTGTCTTGTTGAAAATGGCTCCTGGGAGCCGTTGCATGAGTGGCAACACATGTGGTTGCAGGATTTCATAAACATATCGCTGGGCTGTCATGGTGCCACGGAACAATACTAGGGGTGACCGTGTATTGTAGGCAATGGCACCCCATACCATCACACCAGCTGTGGGAGCGATGTGTCGCTGTACAGCAAAGGCAGGATTGAAGCGTTCACCACGGGCTCTCCACACACGAACACGATTGTCATCACTGCCGAGATTGAATCTGGATTCGTCGCTAAAGACGACCTGGTTCCATTCCGCTGCAGTCCAGTTTCCTCGTGCGCGGCAAAACTCCAAACGGAGGCGTCGATGGGTGGGCGTCAAGGGCAGCACACGCAATGGGCGCCGCGATACCAACTGTCCTTCAGCCAGGCGCTTTCGTATGGTACGAGAAGACACAGAGGCCCCTAGTGAAGGTGCTACCTGTGCCTGGATGGCGGCCGATGAAGCGGTTGGCTGTACGCGTGCATTTCTCACGATGTGGCGGTCTTCTCGACGACTGGTTTGTCGAGGGCGTCCTGAGCCTGGTCTTCGTGTACATGACATCTCTCGGGTCCACTGGTCCCAACACCTCCTCACAACACAGTCAGAGCGGCCTAATTGACGAGCCACTTGCCTAGCTGACCACCCAGCTTCTGTCATCCCGACGATTCTCCCCCTCTCAAACTGCGACAACTGCTTATATTGTCTTCGAACACGGCGTAATGGCATGTCTATTTCAGCTCTTCCTTTGTAAATGATTCAGCACACTCAAACAAGCTTTGGTTACCTGTTTTATACTCCACAGAGTACGATGTTCAACGCCCTCTACCGGCTATACGTAATGCGCAATCACGCTGCATTTCTAATCATTTGCATATCTCCCCGACATGTACCTTCATTGCAAGTTTCGTTACGATCCCGCAATTATTTCTTGGTGCGCTAATTTTTTTGTCCATGAGTGTATTTTTCGTTTTAGCTTATTTAAGTTTTGATTAAAAATATAATCTCTATTCCAACCGCTTTATCATTGATGGCTTTTTATGGGGATATTTTCATTAATGGATGGTTTTCCTCAAAACAGTACATTGTAAAAATGGAATGTTGTTTCCAGGTGTAATATTTCTGGGTAGCGAATTTACCTGTTTTGGGTGTCCCATATCTTAAACATGCTTCCCTATCTTCTACTTAGAATTTTTTTAGTATACCTAAAACTACATGCATGCGCTGATACTAAATCATCCATACAGTTTACTGACATATTCACTGCCCTTCAAAAGTTAAGGTACAACATATTTTTTATGTCTGATTTAAAAATGAATGAACATAGAAACAAGAAATGTGCACTAAACAGTTATTTAATAAACGCGACAAAGACATTTATACAATTTACATAATTTACATGAGTTACAGCAAAATAGACACTCTTGGAAGAAAACTTTATTATTGGAGAAAACAGTATATCACAGTTTTATGAGGAAAAATGTAACAGACACATAATAAATTACAAGATAAAAAGAACTTTTTATATACCACGTTTTTAAATTTTCTGTTGAATCATATAAACTTGACAATTCTATGTATTAATAAATGCTTTTTAAAAATTTTTTTGATGAATTATCCCATCAAATTGAAAGAAAATGAAGTTAATTGGAAGTTAACTTGCATTTGAATTTTCGTTCTCTTTTCGGCCAACAGATGGCTGCACCAGTCTACAAAACAAAATGAACTGAAAATAACTGAAAATTAATTTAATTCTGCTTAAATATGGCTAAAAGTCTTACAAAATGCATTGTAATCGTGTTCTGAGCTATTCTAAAAGTTTCAAATGTCTAGCTAGTCGGGAAGTTAGTTAAAAATCGATTGCAAGATTTGTACTAGACAAACACACACACAAACTCACAAGAAAGCAAGTTAATAAAAACATGGTAAAAATGGTTTCTAATAAGGAATATGTCCACTCCTATCTCTAATGCATTGTCGGCAACGACTTTCCACTCTGCCAATTAAGTTGTCGGACACCGAAATTGGAAGCGAAAACCAAACAGCGAGTAAACCTTGTTCCAGCTCCTGTAACGACCTTGGAGGAGGACTTAAAGCAGCAACGTGTCTGTCAAGGTAGTCCCAAACATGTTCTGTCGGATTCAGGTCTAATGATCGAGCTGGCCATTCCATTCGCTCCAAACCGGGACCCTCCAGATAATCCTCTACAAAAACAGCTCGGTGAGGTCTTGCATTACCATCCATTAGAATGAATTCGTTGTCAATAGCAGCGGCATTGCTGACATATTGATCAAGAATCGCGTCTCGATATCTTACACCAGATTTCCTCTATGGAACATATGCAGGTCAGTGTGACCTCCGAGAGAGATTCATGCTTAAACCATGATTCCACCACCGCTGTAACAGTGGTAACGTAGCTACGTAAATATTCTACGCTATTTCCATTGTATTTTTGGTTCTCAAAAGAATTTAAATTTTCATTTTTTATTAATGGGTCTATTATTTTTTCTACCTGCTGTAAGTAGTCATAAATGAATCTTTGTTTGGGGCAACAAGGCAGAGCCGCCCAGAGGGGTGGGGTGGGGGTGGGGGGGTAACTGTCGGAGGGGCCCCAAATAATTATAAAAAACTGTATTTATTAGATTTCCTCCGAAAGAAAATTCTGAAACTTGTACCGTACTTCAAAATTCAAAATAATCTACTGAAAAAAGGCGCCCCTCCAAAAAAAAAAAAAAATTCTATTAATCAGATTTCTCTTACTACAAAATAGTCTTCTGAAAAATAATCTTGGGGACACCGACAGAAGTTTGCCCCAGACCCCGTAAAGTCTCTGGGCGGCCCTGCAACAAGGTGTATCTGATATTCTACGTCCGATATTTTACGCCCGTTATGCTACGCTATTTCCATTGTATTTTTCATCTTCAAAAGACATTTAATTTCTATTTTTGATTTAAATCAACTATCCCTTTTTCTACCTTCTGTTACAAGCCTCCTTCTCTTTAAATGTCCGAACGCAGAAAAATATGATAACGTTCAGAACTAAGAAAGTTTATTTTTTTCCCTCTTTACTTATATAAACACAAAGCATACACTTTATAAACTTTTCTCAATCCCATGCTGTGAACAACCACCGAAGCTTTTATTTTTGTTGTTGCATCGAGGGGTAAAAAACAGGCATAAACCGCGATACAAAAGTCTTTAAGGAAAAGAATCTCGGACATTTCCCTCTACAAATACTTGAGATTCCCCGACAGCCATATTTCACCCAAAATGCAGGGAAAAAAAGTAATATTTTCCCCCTGTTCGATGCGATATAAATGCTGTATCACACGTAGAATGCGCTATAAAAGCGGGACCAATGCATAAATTGTCTCGCTCCGCAATGACTTTGAATTGCTAGAAATGTATGTTTTTGGTTTTATGTTACGGATTGGAGCTGTTTACGAAAACCCTTTTTGAAACCTTTACAGAAAAAAAGAATTCTTCCACACATGAACGATATTCTGTAATCTTTTGCACTTTTGATTTCTTGCATGACTATTTATTGATATAAGTGCTTCTGTAATGTTTCCCATTATTTAAACCCACATTTAAAGTATAAAACGCGTCATATACGTTATTTAGGGGGCCGTAAAAATGACGTATGTGTGTGGATGACATATACAGAGGTACTATGGGGAGTACAGAGGTACTATGGGCTCATAATATTAGAAATGCATACGTAAAAATTAAAAGCTATTTTAATTTGAAAAAAACGCATTCAAGAACTTAGCTCATTTAATTACATTTCTCAGTTTTATCTGAACTGATAAATGTAAAATATATGAAGCATTTAATTAATAAATATTATTTAATGAAATGTAAATGTCAATGAAGTGATCAATTCATGAGGTTCCCTTTAAAAATTGTTAGAATTCCTGAAATTCATAGTTTGTGAGAAATTCAAATTAATTCTGATATTCTAACAAAATGAAGATTTTCTGAGATAAATCACTTGCATTCAGAAATTGTCTTCATGTTAGAAATAACCAAAATAATGGAGTTTGGTATTGCTCGTTGTGAAGCGATATCTCCTCTCCATAAAAAAAGTTTCTCATGATGGATTTTAATTAGTTGGGCATGATTAAAAATTACGGAAACTATTACCTTTCTTTGTTTCAAGAGCTTAGAGCCATATTATATAATCAGAAAAATAAACTTTATTTTATCCTTTTTTAACCCTTCAGTGGGCGCGCCAATTTTTGGAACACAAGCAGGCGCGCGTGGCACAAAGTGCAACGTCTCTTTCAACCTTGAATATTTCTTTTGTAATAAACTTTTATTTTTTAAAATTGAAAATAATGATTTTGAGTTTCATGACAAGTTATAAAATGTTGATAATATTGAGATATATTTACAATTAAAGGCCAATGAAGGCAGATAAAATCGCCTTATTTCAAAACTCTCATGTTTGTGGGAGCTAAGGCCAACTTGCGAATCGATTCCTATTATGTCCCAAAACCTAAAAAACAATGAGATTGTCCATCTTCTTGATATGCGGGATACCGTGTAATAGCTTCACATTGGATCGACTACTTAAACTCCTGCTTTTGTCTTACTGTAATCAATTATAATCGCTGGTTTACGACGGTTAAATCATGACTTACGATAAATTGAAAGTCGGACGAGGGTCAGAAAATAAGATCTGCAATAGAAAGGGTGTAGCTATAAATAGACATTGCTTAGAATATTCAAACCTTACATGTAAAAACAAACCTTCAAAATTATGAAAATGTTGCACTTTGTACATGGGCGCGCCCGCTGTGGGGTTAATTAAGGAATCCGAACACGTTCAGGGCACTTTTTTAGAAACACATGGTGTGGGCACACTTTAAATGCATTTTTGGATTTTATTCTAATAAAGATCAATTAGAGAATGTCGATTTTTCAATAAAATTCTATGTTTTTTTTCAAAATTGTAAAATATATGTAGAATTTTAAGGTAATTTTTTTAAACACTTCAAGAATGCTACACAAAAACAATCAGTGTTATATGAATAAAAATTATACCAAAATAACTACGTGATTTCATCTAGAGAATATACTAAAAGTATGAAGTTATATTAAGAAATTAATATGTTGCAGCTAATTGAATATTTATTATGAAATTTTTGCCAATTTTACAACGCTATTATTGAAATAATAAGTCATAAATAGAAAAATATTCATTCAATCAAAATTATTTTACTACATCCTCTAGAAAACAATATATAGACTTGGCATACAAAATTTCATAAAAGCTCAATTATAATATTTTGAGTTATCTCTTTTGATGTTAACAAAAAATGGTCATATCTCAATTTTGAGAAAAATCTATTTTAAGTTTTACATGTTCTTACAATCTATATGAATTAACTAGCTGAATACGCGTACTTCACTACGGAGTACATTCAAATTAAATACAACGGTCAATGTATGCAATTAATGACTATATATATATATAATAAATACAGCGATCAATGTATGCAATTGATACAAAAGAAATATAAATATTTATAAAAAGATTGCAACGGATATTTTTATAGACAAAATAATGTAGAAGAAAATATTCAAATTAAATCTAATACAACATACTAAAGAATATAGTGCAGTTAATATAGTACAGTTTGAGGAACATATCTTTTACTGTATTTTAATATTTTTTTGGATAATATCCAATCGTCTGCCGCATTAGGAAGAAAAAAAAATTGTCTATTTCGTTGTTATGCACGTGACGCAAAATTAGTTTAAAATATCACAAAAAGAAAATAAACCACGTGATCAGCATTTAATAAATTAAATTCGAAAAATTAATCTTTAAAAATTCACCAAAAATCAGAAAATGGATGGTAAAGATTCAAAAAAGATTTCATTTTAAAGGAAGTTTTATGATCTGTCTCGTGAAATGAATTTTATAAACCTCAGATTATAATTTTAAATGCAAACTTAAAAAAAGTTACCAAAACAGCTTAAAAATTTAATTTAAAAAAATGTAGGAAGAATTTTTCAAAAATATTTCTTAGTGCACCCGTACACTATAAGAAGAATCGCCATGCAAAATGTCAGCCCTTTAGGTCCAGCGGTTTGGTCTGTGCGTTATCTGTCAGTCGGTTAATCAGTCAGTCAGTCATTCAGTTACGGAACTGTTTTGACGTTGCCACACATTTTGTAAAAGTGTTCTTACTTTAATTATTTCATGAAAAGTTTGCTAAAATTATATTAAAAATGAAATTCTATTTTTTCTAATGGTTAAAATGTTTCTGGTCCTTTAATAAACGGCCACTTCCGGTGATTTAAATCTCCACTTCCGGTTTTATAGTCATTATAAAAATTTTAATATCTCGGCTTCTAATTAACGTACAGACAAAAATAAAGTTTGTAATAATTTTTGTAGAGCTAAATAAATTTTGTAAAGCTAAATAACTGAACTATTGAATTAAAGAATTTGAATAAAATGTTATTTTTGACCCAAATTAAACTTTTTAATGTAGTCGGATTACCTTAAACATGAAATAAGTCCATTTTTTGTCTTGTCTACTCACGGATTTCTATATTAAACAAGATTTAAATAGGGTCTAGTTCAATTAGCTTGTATTTTTATGACTTCCATCTTCTGTTTTTTGCCGAATCTGCAATTTGTCTAATAAAACCTTGTTAGAATCCCCAACCATCTTGTGGTCAGAAATATGACTAAGACAAAATGTTGTATCCTCCAGAAAAATGATATCTGGTGTAATTATATATGAATCTGCATAACTCGTGTCTTTAGAAAACTTGAGGCATTTTATAATTTGGAAAATTAGGTATCGCACAAGTTGAAATTACTCCACGCTGAAATTAAATAAAAATATAGTATTTAACCCTTCAGTGGGCGCGCCGATTTTTGGAACACAAGCAGGCGCGCTTGGCACAAAGTCAACATGTCTTTCAACTTTAATTATTTCTTGGTAATGAATGATTTTTTTTCAAATTAAAAATAATAATTCTGTATTTTATGACAAGATATAAAATGCTGATAATATTAAGATATATTTCTAATTAAAAGCCAAAGAATGTAGATGCAATCAATCGCCTTATTTCAAATCTGTCCAGTTTATTGGATCTAAGGACAACTTGCGAATGGATTCCTATTATGTCCAAAATCTTAAAAAACATTGAAATTGTCCATCTTCGTGATATGCGGGATACCGTGAAATAGCTGCACATTGGATCGACTACATCAAGTCCTGCTTTTGTCGTATTGTAATCCAGTATAATCGCTGGTTTACCACGGTTAAATCCCGACTAACAATTAATGGAAAGGAATAGAAGGGTCAGAAAATCAGACCTGCATTAGAAAAGGTGTAGCTATAAATAGAATCTGCTTAGAACATTTAAACGTTACGTGTAAAAACAAACCATTCAAAAGAACGAAAATGTTGCACTTTGTACACGGGCGCGCCCGCTGAAGGATTAAAAGAATATGAGGGAGAGTGAAATTGAAACCTTAAATAATTTTTATCTTGTAATATATTGAATAGTAATGGAATAAACTTGCAAAATTTTCCGACGTAGTCTCCCTGACGTGCAATACAAACGTTCCAGATGATTAGAAGTACATGGCTACCTGTTAACTTTTTTTTTGGCTGTGATTGTAGCCCGTTTGGTCCCGAGTGCTTCACCTCTTCGTTAAACTTGAAAGACTTGCTTCCCACCGCCTCGATCTTTGAGCGGTCTAAAATGTGGAAACCATGGAGACCAGGGCCTAGCTAATACGACGGGTGTGGAAGACTAAGATCTAGGATGTTCTATGGTTGCAACATTTGAATGAGCAGCATAGGTCGAGAATTGTCATGTTGCAACAAAACACCTGTACTGAGAGGTCCCCCGTCGTTTGAACCTGATTGCAGGACTGAGATGGTTCAGGAGGATATCTGCATACGTTTCAATGGTAAATGTTTCCACCCTGGGTATGGAGTGCACCAAAATTACCCCTCATGCTTGCCAAAAGACAGCAGCATAAGCTCACCCTCAAGTTGTGTTCGAATATTTTTTTGGTTTTGGTGAGGAGCTACGGGGTCATTCGTAGACCATTCGTACGCTTTCTGCAGTAGCTGACATGCTTCACCATACTAAAACATATATTCCTCTGGGGAATTCCTCTCGGTTTTAACCCTTAACCCTTTGACTACCAGGACGTACGCAGCATACGTCCTCTCATTTCGTTAATCACCGACCAGAACGTACACTCCGTACGTCGTTCACTACACAGTAATGAGTGCATATTTGAACCATATTGGTCAGTGATATGCAACTGATATAGCATGGTACTGGTCGGAGGTGAGTAGTAATGACCTTGATTCTACTTGCTAAGGGAACATCCTTATTTTTACGAAATGGTGACAATCGTTTAGTAAGATTCAAAGATAAAAGAGATGTATACGTTCTAACATCACGGTTTGATGCTGGAC
Organism: Dolomedes plantarius; assembly: GCA_907164885.2. Taxonomy (NCBI): domain Eukaryota; kingdom Metazoa; phylum Arthropoda; class Arachnida; order Araneae; family Dolomedidae; genus Dolomedes; species Dolomedes plantarius. The sequence goes on from OU015502.1 coordinate 4,240,777, forward strand.
TGTGTGAAAAAGTACGCCATTGTTCTAGTGGAAAGCAAGAATTTCTCTATAAACCATTGCATATGGAGAAGTACAACTTTATGATGGAACCTGTTGACCGTGTCGATCAGTTACTGCAACCATATAATCCAACTCGCAAATCATACACGTGGTTTAAAAAATTTGGTATTCATATAGCTTCTAGAATGCTCTTGAATGCTCTTGTCATTCACAGAAATGCTGGTGGTCAGTATGTTAGGTTCAAAGATTTTATTATAAAATGTTCCGAAGAAATACTTATAGACTGCAATGACAGTTATAAAAAAATGTTTTCTGCTGGTAGTAGTAAAGGAGACGAAACTGAAACTCTCCATCAACTTGTTCAGATCCCAAGCACACATCAAAAGAAACGTCCCCAAAAGCGATGCCGTATTTGTACAACTAAACATGTTAGTAAAGACACTCGGCTAATGTGTTCTGGTTGTTAAGATTTTCCAGGACTGTGCTGTAAAAGTCATTTTGATGACTATCATAAATCTTTAAAATAAATTCCCGAGTTCTATTTTTATAATGTATAATTGTATATCTGTGTATGCATATAATATGTAAGTTTTAATATTATACTATATTATACATATTATGATAATGTCATATATCCTTTAAAGAACCTTAAATTCTTCACTATTACATCACATAAGTTTTTAAATGATTTATGACACGAACATTTTACACCGCATAGCCTGGTATATAGCCTTTCACCGTCGAAATGAAGCCTGGTAGTCAATTGGTTAATTACTCGTGAAACGAATCACAGAAATTTATTCCTAAAAATTCATATATTGAGCCTATATGAGGTCAAGGATCTGATTTAGCACCGCTAGCTCAGGATGGATTGGAAACAACAACAACAAAAACAACAGTTTACTGCCTAGTCATCAAGAAGCCTTCCGGCATCTTGCCGGCACCTGCCAGGTTGCTTTACATACCATGAGTATCACTGTTGCCAACTTACAGAACAAACACACGAGAATTAAAACTTTTAGCTTATTTTTAAGTTTTGCGTTTGACTAACCGTCGCAAAAATAGGGCACTGTTATAATTAATATCATCAATAGTGGAAAAGTGAAGCCTTTTTGGTTATACATATATTAATTAATAGTGAAATTATTTTTCTAAAGAACGGAAAATCAGAAGCCAGTGTGCTGCGAAAAACAAGGATAAATCTGAGAAGGTTATGAAAAATTAGAAATTCTCAGCACTCAAATGAAATCAAATATTTTCAATACATTTGTATACAATAAAGCATTAAATGAAAAAATATTGTGCGGTCGGGGGACCCCCGTCAGGAAAGAAGTTTCTTACGTTATTTTTTCAACTCTAAACGTGATTTAATATATAGATTTCTATTGATTATATTAGTGTATCTTTTCACGCCAAAAAGCGCAGCCCTCTTTTATTCAACCAACCAACCCACCAACCAACCAACTCTCTCTCTCTCTCTCTCTCTCTCTCTCTCTCTCTCTCTCTAATTTGTATATTTTATATTTTATTTTTTATCATTTTTTCAAAGCAAAAATATAAAGTAAGGATTTAAATCAATAAATTTCATTTCATATTTTAGGAAAAATTGTCATTTATTAAAAATTAAATATAAAATAGTGAATTATAAATTATATATACAAAATTCCAAATAAGAAAAATTATTTTTAAATTTTATTATTATATTGTATCATGTTAATTATTGGCTTATGGTAACTATAATAAGATGCATATGTTTGAAATTCAATTTTATCCAAGTACCTCGAGAAAACAGCATCAACGGTTGTACAGTATTTCGTTGCGAACTGCTCTGGGTCATTATTAATACTTAAAATCAAATGTACCTGATAAAAAAGATGTGAGATTTTCAAATTTTTCTTTATCATTGAAGTTAACGTTGAAGTCTCCAGCCAATATGAGTGGAAGTTTATGAAAATTTTGGTTAAGTAATTTGAAACCTCCCTCAGTATATTATAACAACGATCGATGGATAAATAAGTTTAAATAATATTTATACGTGTTTAGAATTGAGGTTATACAGCTGACCGCGCACAATGCTTGCTTCTCGAATCTCGATACTCGCACGAGCACACACACATACAACAGTATATAATAGAAAGAGACAGAGAGAAAGAGAAAGAGAGGGATAGGTCGCCTGGAGGGGGCATGGTAGCGAGGTAAATAAAGATTCTTGGAGTGCCATGGTAGAACGACTTTACCTACAGGAGCAAGATATGTGCATCAGAAAATATGTGCTCAGCAGTAAATAAAAATATAAAAATTAAGCCCTCTTCAAATAAGTAAAATTAAAATTATAATAAGAATTAAAAGAATAAAATTCATATATTTAGAATTATCTACATAAAAAAACATCCACCGGAATCGAACCAGGGACCAAAGTGTAGGAGAAGCGCGCTCTACCACTGTGCCAGCAGTAGCACAGAAAGTTGAAGTGATTAGTTGAATACATTCGCACCGATATTACATGGAGGGGGCATAACGCTTTTTCCTTTCGAGACGATTTCTGCCAGTTCACTCTACTGTAAGCCACGTAAAAGAACTTCGTTAAAAAATAATCAACATTCCACAGTGCATGCTATCCGATAATTTGGCAGCGCATGGTGTAGCTTAATTTGTGCATTTCCGACTACATTAACGGTCTTTTCCACGGTGAAACGTCAATAGAATAACCACCTGCCTTCCTCGGACATCCCAGTAGAGCAGGGGTGTCAAACTCGGGGCCCGCGAAGAACATTTTTGTGGCCCGGCCAATATATTGGCACACAATAATATATATAATAAAATAACCGACTCAGAATTATAATAAGATAGGAAGAATTCGCTAAATGTTTTTTTAATGATACAATTTTTTTGCCATTATTAAACAAAATGTATATATTTATGTAGAATATACTGTAATTAGGTAAATAGACCTACGTTTCTATAAATAAGGATTTGTTTACGGCCCACCTATAGTTAAACCTTGTTTGTTTGGCCCAAGGTAGCCTTCGAGTTTGACATCCCTGCAGTAGTGTCCAGACCTCACGTTCGATCGAGTTCAAACTAGCGTGTCCGAATGACTTCGCTGTTCGTAAAGCTGAACCAACCCCTTAAATAAATTTTCTTTAGAATAAATTTCTAGCAAAAGTTTTTTTTATTCATCTATCGTATTTCATTTTTATTAAATTATTTTTCATGGTTATAATCTATGCGTTTTCTAATATAAATAATTTTTATCTTGCAATATAAAAAATACTTCTAAATTTAACTTTAGTAGAATGTCTCCAAATATATCTAATATAAAGTATAAAAATTTCTTAAAGGGGTTTTTTAATGTAATTAATTTATATATATATATATATATATATATATATATATATATATATATATATATATATATATATATATATATATATATATATATATATATATATATATATATATATATATATATATATACAGTGGAATCTAGATCGATCGTTTTCGGATCCATCGTTTTTTTCCGTATGTGTCGTTCATTTTATCCAGTCCCAACGATCATATTGCTTGGTTATGTTTCCGCATCTATCATTTTCCAGCATTTATAGTTCATTTCAGTCGGTCCCTTGAAAAACGATCGATCGAGATTCCACTGTATATATATATATATATATATATATATAGTATCTTACTATACTATAGTAGTTTACTTTGTACGTATATATATATATATATATATATATATATATATATATATATATATATATATATATATATATATATATATATATATATATATATATATTATATATATATATATTTATATATATACAAAGTAAATAGAAGACGTAGCAATTCACTATTCAAATAAGTTTAGGCGATAATTCACCACCTAGACATTTTCAAATTATCTCTAGAAATAATTATACTTAATGATTCTCCGTCTGTCAAAAGAATTACTATTTATTAGCTTACTACAGTTGTCTGTTTAAAAGTTTTATTGCCACTTTTAAGAAACTGTGTGTTACTGTTTTGCTTGCTACAGAAAATTTATAGAAGAAATATTTTTAATATTTTCGGATTTCCCAAAGAAGAATGAAAATTTTACTGTTCAATTATTTATGAGACTTTAAAAACAGTCTAAGATATCCAATGTTACAATGTTAATACTAGCAGTTAGCATGAAGTTCTTAGAAACAATACGTATAACTTTTATTTTTATTTTCATTTCTAGGATCTGTAATATGTATTTTTCGTAAATTAATTCTGAATGTACAGTATTTCATATTCGTAAATCATATTTGATATTTTATAGTGCATTGCGCTCGACAGGAAGATTTGAGATAGTGTGATGTGCTATACTCGGAGCTTAACATTCAGAATTTATTATAAATTCTTGTATAATTCTCGAAGCAATAAATTCCTCTTAGTTCTGATATGGATTCCGAGAACTTATCATACTTCTTCTTCAAAACATAATTGTATAAACTTATATTAATTTGTATTAGAAAATTACTTTTCAAGAGAATATTATACTTTTGTAAATAACTGCTTTTGAAAAGACTATGTTTTATAAAGGAAATGCAATTCTTTCAGATCCATAATATCTTATTTCCATAACAGTGTGTAGCTAGAAAATTATACTTTATATCCTTTATCTGAAATTTTAGAAGAATATATTATTGAATATATTAACATTGCATTTGAAGTTTTCTAATACGTTGTTTATGATACATGATTTTCAAAAGTTATAAATTTTGTCTGTTTGATTTTCCTTGAGTTCAATTTATATAGCTGAAAGGCACAAGCTATATTTATATTTTGTTCAGAAAATATTATAAATTTTGTTTATGCACCATTTAGAGAATCTGGAATAATCTTCAGATTGTTTTAAGGGGTAGATGTATATCTAGTGTGTTATTTTCTTATTTTCGTCTGCCATTATATTTTGTTATTTTCTAACTTCCTTGTAGGGTAATATTTATCTATATTTTATTTCGTTACTTTGTTTGAAGTATTATATACAGTGGAAACGCAATATATTGAACCTCAAAGGGAACAGGAAAACTTCGAACTATTGAGGATTTCGATATACCGAGGTTCTATTTATAATGTTAGTCAGGTTCAAAGGGAATGGTAAAACTTCGATTTATCAAGGAATTCGATTATATCGACGTTCTATATATCGAGATTCTCCTGCATTTCGAGTGTGCAGAAAAAGGAAATAGATTCAAATTATTACATTAATTTAAAGTGCACTATTTTTTATGTGATATATATTCTACATTTTTAATATTCTATTATATTTTTTTAACATATCTGAATTTTGGCAGGATATAGGCAAATTTTCCCAAAGATATTTCCCTACCATGAAATTCTATCAAATTTAAAAGTGATTGTATTTGCACTTAAATTATAGTTAAGAAACAATTACTAAAAACATTAATCATGAAACATTTATCTTTCTTTGTTTTTACTAATTCTTAGTTCAGAGCGTTTTGAGGGAAATATAAACATTTTTTCATTGCCATCAGTATGGAATGAAAGGTAGTTATCGATTCTTTTTTTTTTCTTCTCAAACCATTAAATAAATCATTCTGAAACTTTAATACCGATGAATCACTCTTTATAAAAAGAGTTATTTTACTAAAAGTATTATATGATGTTCTATAAAATTCGTTTTTTGTTATTCTCAAGGACACTCTTTTGAATCTTATTTTTTTTCGCAATAAAAAATTGTGATATCCTTGCAGTATTTGATAAATTGTGTGTTGAAACGGCATTCGGTTAAATGTCAGTAACGTTTTCGAGGTCACACACAATTGCAAAGAAATCGCAAGTTGGACAGATAAATGAAAAGGTTACGGACGTAAATTTACTTTACATGAAAAAGGAGATGTTATCTTACTTAATATCATTTCAAACACTCGCTTATGACCTGTACATTATCCACGTCTTAATTGTCCATGTATATTTACCATGTATACGTTTTAAATTTTACGCCATTTCATTTCATTTCTCGAAGTAATGTTTATGGGCTTATTTCTTATCATAGTTCTTTAAGAATAATTTCGCGAAGTGAGAATTTTTCTTTTCCGAATAATTTCATTGAAGTCATTGGAACGTTTTATCTTAGAATGTTTCTTAGTTTTAACCCTGGGAAATCTAATATTTCAAATTTTTCTTTTCACTTTTACATTTAATTTTTGCAATTATGAGTATTTTTGCAATTATTAGTAAGCCTACGTTTTGTCTCTTCAAAACTATATACAATTGTTGTTAAAACATATATTTGAAAACTCTGTCATTTTAAAAATAATCTAAACAGATTTTACCAGATACTTCGAAATTTTCAGCATTTATTATTTTTTATGCAAACTATCGCATTTGCACTTTACTAATGTTTTCAATTATTGGTAATTTTGTAACTTAATTCTTTGGGCTACGTATTTTAAGAGAGAACTAAAACCATGTCATACAAGTGTTTTCAAAAACCATGTTTGGCAAATTTGCTGACACTAAAATCCTATTACAAAATAGACTGGACGATGTTCGAAGGACTGGGGCAATCAGTCTCCAAGCCTGTCGGTACCTGTGCCATTGTTGGTATGTATATTGGCAGACGTTCAAAATCGGATTTGAACTGTAGGTCCTGGTCTAATGAGTTGAAAATTTTCACCTTGTTGCGAAAGTTTACCAGTAAAAATCGGGACTCTTCACTAAAGATAATTTGCCCCAATGGACGCAGTTCCATGTTACTCGGGCTAGGCACAACTGCTGCCGCTGATGAAGGTGCGCATTGGTCAATAGTACCCTCCGTAATAGCCTTCGTGAGTGAAGTCCCCTTTCTTGAAGTCTTTCTTAGCCCTTTCAGGCGCAACAACCTCTACCATTTTGTATGGTGCAGATTTTCCCCCCGATTTTTTTAACCTAAAATCTTAATTTTGTTTATATAAAAGGTTGCAAAATGTTTTACTTCCTTAAACTGATAACAGATGGCAGCAATAGTCACTATTCTAATCATTTAAGTGGAATACATTGAATGCAATTTAAAAAAAAGACTAGATTCAGGTGTTTGCACTGTGCAAACAGCGCCCCTCAAAGGGTTTTAAAGAAATGGTTCCGGGGTGTCACTTCATTACCGGCAACACAATGGATGATAGCTAGCGACGCAACTGTAGATGCTAGCACAGATATCTATTCTAACATTCCGTCGTCGCTCCCGGCCATCTGCTATCCGCTTGTCGTTGATAACAATCGTTGTCGACCAAAAATTGTTGTCTCTGCTCCAAGTGGCAAGCGATACAGTGAATGGGCCATCTGCCCTCTTTCATTCCGATAGCCCGTCCTCTTTCGAACTTCGTCGTTTGGTTGTGGTGAGCGTGAACTCGTTGTTGAGGCATTGCTACAATCAGTGAAGATCAACGGGATCAAAATCAACCAGTAGTTTTCTCCTTGAAAGAGGGGATAGTTTTCAATTATACAGCCACGGTTCGAAATATTGATGCCCTTTGGCTGCTTTTATTCATTCATTGACCACAAACATTTAATAAAATTTGCATCCATGGTAGGGAGGAGTTTTCACACTAAATTTTGTCGGAATCCCATTAATGCTTCGGTGCTTCGATTTTAATGTCAAGTGCGTATTTTTTAGGAAGAAACGAAATAACTTGGAGGTAACGGGCTGCTAGAGGTAATCAGGTACCCTATAGAATTGCTTTTGGGCCAACAATTTCAAACGCTTAATTTTTGTTTTATTTAATTATGCACAAAGGAATATCACGTTTTAGGGTAAATTTTTAGAATATGCACAGTTTTTGTATTAATTTATTTTTTAACTTTTATTTCCTTTACTTTATATGCTTACGTTGCGACACAACATTTCGTTTCATTCGAATTACATCTCGTGTATATTCCCAATTATTAATGTTATTTGTGTCTATCGGATACTGGAGTATCTCATGAGCATCATTAAGGAAATAATTTTATGGCCCCAAAAGAAAAAAAAAATATTTAAAAGAAGTGTTATCAGGTAAATTGAAAAATATAGGTTTTTAAATTAGTAAATAATTTATTATATACCTCTTACGCTTTGAGAATAGAGCTAAAAAATTTCATGAGATATTTACAAATTTGACAATCGCTTCGAAAAAATTTCTGTCTTTCAATTCACTGTCCCCTAAAATGTCTTTTACAGAATGTCTGCTATATATTGCAAAGTCAGCGAACGTCGACCGGATTGTCAGCTATATCGCATATAAAAAAGTAATAATGAAAAAGAAGTGCTTTTTCTAAATTTAATAAAGAATTGACAGGAAATATTTCTCGATGGAAGATCAAAAAGGTAAATAGATGTAAATTAATGTTTCGAATATTTGAAACAATAGATACAAAGCGTTACGTACCTACGTAGACTTAAAATATGAAAATTTTAAAAAAATCAAGAACCTGTAAAGATAATGTGAAAAAAAGCTATTAGCTCAGAAATATTTTTATTTTAAGGGTACGAATACAGGCCCAAAAAGCCATTTCTGGAAATGATAATAATTAATCTCAACAGCGTATATCGAAATCTTTCCCATTTTACTAAGAATATTTATTTGTGAACTGTTATTCGAGACTTAGTTGTGAAATTTTCATTTCATCTCATTTATGTTTGCAAAGACTCTGAGTTTCATTTTACTTAAAACTGGAACAGTATTATAATACTTTTTCGATATGAAAGATAACATTCGATATTATTTTTGGTGAAAACCCATTCGAAATGTTTGAACTTTATTTTTATTTTCAACATACGTTTCGCATACCCAATTTAATTCCGTTTGTTTATATTTTGTAAAAGTAATCGGCATTTGTATAAACTTAAATAAATTGGAATAAAAATATATGACATTACTATCTAGGATATCATAAGATGATTTAAAGTAACTTAGAATTATAACGTATATTATAAGCTTTGTAATTGTCAAAGTAGGAAGAATTTGAACTAAGGCGATTGTGAACTTTCAAATTACCAAAAATCGTTTGGAATTTTTATAATAGATTTTTATAATAGATTTTTATAATAGATTGGAATTTTTTTTTTGGTGTATTAATATTTTAAAAATATGTAAATATTGGAATAAAATGCATTTAAAATGCGTAATGAAAAGTAAAATGAAAATTTGGTGGCTTTCGAAAAATAACTATTAAAGATAGAGGTCTTTTAAATAGCTATTTATCAAAATGAGTCATTTCCAGATTTGAAAGTCTTTGAAATGCTCCTTGCGTCACAATTTTTGATGAAATTTTATACAATTTATAATAAAAACTCCTCTTATACATTAAAATAAAGTTATATATCCTTTTCAGGTTTCCACATTATTAAGATTATTTAAGTTTAACTTAAGTGCAGAAAAGTACAAACATTTCGCGAAAATTCAGAGAACAAGCATAAAAATATTTCCTGAAAATTAACTATTCAACAAAAGTCCAAAATAATTCATGACTCTGTTCAAAATGTATTTATAAGCAATATAAATACAAAATTAGGGGGAGGGAGTTAAAAAGTGCATCGCAAGAAGCATTTTACAAAACATAATAAAAATTTAAAATTTTTAAAATATAAAAAAATAAAATATTTATAAAATTTCATAATGTGTTTGTTATAGTTATACTTTAATGAATATATACATTTTCATATCTCTGAGGTAAAATTTTCAAAAATTGCTTTGTAATGTCCCCCATCCCTTAACTAAAAATAACAAAGTAAAGATTCGTATCCTCTCATCTTGAGTACAAAATTAAAATATAAATGAATTATATAATACCTAGCAGTTGAATTAAAACTGCATATAGCGATCAAGCTATCTACGTCAACTAATATGAACTATTTACTTTGACAACCTCCCAGAATAGCGTCTCCCTAATCATGTTTCCTTGCTAAATTATCTCGTCTTGATGATAATTGATTCATTAGGGAATGAGTGAATTTCTATCCAAATATGTGTGTTGTTAACGTGGGGGAATTCCTTCACTTCAGTCTTGTACAATGCCGTTTCATTTCGTTTTGCTATGTATTAAATTTTAATTAGATTATACGGAACAGATTCTTCTCTCAAACATCTAGTTGAGCCCTATACAAAATTATGTGAAAACCTAATGCCAAAAAAAACGAGTCCTAGAAAGAGGACCTAAAGAATTTCTCTACAAACAAGCAAATATGTAGCACAATTGTACTGTGAACTCCCGACTCAGTGGTTTTATTGTTTTCTGAAATATTTTTTAATCTGAATAAATTGGCAACATTGTTTTCCTAATGAAAAAGATTTTTATTTCATTTGTAAAACGAGACGGTGAAAGATGGGATAAAATACATTCCTGTGTAATAGTCATTTTTTGTGTAGTGATTTGAGTCTTTTTGTTGTGTAAGCTTCGACGAATTTTTAGTTAATACCCAAATAGTATTGTTGTAACCCTAGTTAGTTGTTGTTGTTGCTTATGCCCCTTGACCGACAGCAACATCATATCATGTCCCAAAGGCTATGGGCGATGAAGGTACGGCTCCTGTTTTGAATTAGTACAACAGGGGTCGGTGTCCGACTTGGCTAAATGACCGATCCCGTAATTTTGAACCAAGTCAATTGACGAGGCTGGAACATTTGACCCCGCACCTGCAGAGGTAAATTTGAGAACGTGGAGGACATTGCAGCCATGACCTATTTTGCGTGCCCCGGCGACCATCAGTGAACACGGCGGTGGATTTGCAGCGACGAGCATCGAACCAGTGACATTTAGATCACTGGACCGCCGTTCTTGCCAACTGGGCCACCTCGCCGCACCCTGATTAGTTAGAAATATGTATGATTTGTTATAGATGACAAAGAACTTGAACTATTTTTCTGCTAATAGGAAACATGTGGAAACGCAAACAGGAAAAAAAAATAGCTTCTTATTAAACACAATCATACAATTTTCTACTGGATTTCCCAAGGATTTTGAGGAGTAACAGTATAACATTTGCCGGCTGTCAAATGTTAATTTTTTCTGATAGTGCTCGCGAGATAGAGAAATAGTCAATACAAGTTAGAAAAAAGTAAAGAGGGCGAATTTGGCCCCAAAGAGTTCAACAGCTTAGAAAACACACGTAAAAAATAAGCAAGAAGTTTCAATATAGCAAACTAAGAAAGCAAATTACATAAATATTTTCCCATGGTAAGGGAGAGAAACAATTGTCCTCGGGAAAAACTCTTTCGTTAGCCCAGGAGAAAGCTGGATTTCTAAGCCTTCAACAGTGAGATTAACGTTATATAAACAGTATCAAGTGGTTTTCCACGGAGAGACGGAAGGAAACAGCATTGCATCGGCTAGGCCCTCAAATTCTGAGATTGCTGTCGTTGGACATAGAACTGCAAGTGCTCAGTTCGAATCCGGATGAACACTATTAAATATCTTCCTGTCTAGGCCAATTATGGACACGTAATATCCATAGACCGTAGGTTCCTATGAGGTCTATGGGTGGGAGAAGATGCGAGCCCTCCAAATGCTGTTTGTGGGAGTGCTCAGTTGAAACCGAAATATAGCCAAAGTGGGGTGCCGGTTTACCTGTACGGTGCCTCGATTGAAAGCAACTAACGATTTTTATGGATAATGTGCTAATGTCTTCATTTACAAGTGCCCTGCACTGGCAAACAAACAAACGTTCTCATATACAAATGAAATGATTATTATCATACTTTTTTTATTCTATTGTGATGATCAACAACCTTTCTATACATTATTTTTTGTAAGAATTCTCTGAACGTATATTTTCACATAAATTGTTCGGAGCATTCAAATATAAATTTCAATCTAACTTTGTAGTGTTTCTTTGGCAATTTGGCAACCAAAAATGGTGCTACAATAAACATCTAATGATGGCTGCGTTGAGATCATGGATACCAGTGAACTGAAATTTGTAATTTTGTGACTGCAGAGATACTTTCTGATAAAAATTTGGGGATAAAAAACATATAAATGTTTATATCCAGTGTCGTATTTTTTAGAAATATCCTGAAATTATGTGACTGCATAGTATTTAATTAAGCAAAATTCTTTGGGTAACATTGGTTTAGTTCAGAAAGTAAACAAAGTTGATTATGAACTTCTGCACACATGATGTAAAGGTATTTAATCCTTGAATAATGCTGTGAAATCATTCTCGAAGCAATTTTTTTCTAATGTTATGCAACTTTTAGAGCATCCCCGCCATCAATTCAAATAATTCTTGTGATTTTCTTTTGCAGAACAAAAAATTCAATTTCTTATAAAATGTGCCACATTTGATAAATATTTCAATTCATTATTTAAAAATTATTATTTATATCGTTATCTTGAGAACATATTTTGTCTTGTTTGTTTATCCAAATACATTATTATGAACTTAAAAAGCTAAATTTTTCTTCATCTAATTGGCGTAGCTTCATTTTTTTAAATTCCACAAGGATAATATTGAAATTTCGACATTAAAACAAAACAAAAAAAATAATTCCAGGATGTCTTAAATTAACGCAAATTATCTCTATAAACAATATTTTTATTTTGTAATTCTGGTAAAGTACCATTAAAATTATCAGATATAAAAATATCCAGACAAAAACGACTGCTAAGTTTGAAGCTATTTTACTTCTAACATTATTAATGACTCTCTGGATGTTCTATTTTTTGTCCTAATGGGTTTTTGATTGGTTGCTTTTTACGTTATTTTAATTAGACAGTAAGCAGTTTGTTTGTGTTTTTCTGAAACAATTTTGTTTACATCAACTTCATTAAATTTATTTTCATCATATTCTTATAAGAATTGACTTAATGTTTGTAATTTACTTTGAAAACCATTCCCTCGGACGAATAAATGATATATTGCCTTTAATCCGATCATTAAATGTAAATAAATATAATTATTTATTTTTTAACGATCTGAAAATTTTAAGGGCTTTAAAAAAATTCCTGTTTTTCTTTTGTGAAGATTTCGATATAAGAAGATTTATTCCAAAATATTTCATAAATATTTTTCATTTAATTGATCATTTTCTTTAGGTTACATACCGCCCTCTGAATTTTGCGTGCGCGAATATATTTTTAAAATGATGAAAATAGGGTTAAGATAAGACCATATTAAAATAGCTCGTTACTAGTGTATTCTAGAGGAGTTAAAAATGTTTTTCTTGCTTTATAATGAGTATATTGTTGATCTAAAATTGAAATGGACAGCAAAAGGAAATAAGTGTTTGTTTCCATCGAAGATAACCAGAAAAATTAAATAATTTTCCTGTTTTTTTTTTTACTTTTCAGTTTTGGATTCATGTCTTCATTCATTAGGCAATTAATGCGTGTTTGGGTTAATTTTCTGCTTTTACATTTTTTTTAGAAAATAAATGAATTAAGTTTATCATATGAACCCCATTTTAGCATTTGAACAATGCAACGGTTTCTTTAATATAGACTGGTTAAATAATGCTTAATAAATGTAGAATTGTCAGTGTGTAAATAGGAAATCGCCTGTTCATAAAGCTTATACGGCAATAAAAAAATAATTGATCAATTTACAGGAATAAATGCTCTACATATATTTCTCATGTAAATTTAAACAAAGTAGTTTACCGCATCACGTAAATTAAATTGTAATTGTTACACTATGTTACAGACTTCTCCACTTTATCTTTCGAAATTCATTTCCCAACATGATTTTCTTATGTAAAATAAGATATTAAACAATGAATAAAACAATACATTTTCCCAATATTTTCTATTAGTTACACAAACATTTATCACTTGCGTGAAACTCGTGGCAAACATATGACAATAACATACAACTTATTACAAATTATAAGGTATCTGCCTGCTTTCGAAGAACTTTTTTTTTTTCAAAAAATATACTGTGCTGATTCAATACATATATTTTTAGTTCAAATGTGATATAAAATCATGACACCAAATATAATTTTGGGAAAAATTTCATAACATTTTAAAATGCCGGATTTTTTTTTACATTTTAGTATAATTTAGTTCCTATGCCAGAGACTTTACAATCAATTCAACCAAATATATATTAATTTTCTTTATATTATATACTACTGATACTTGGACCAAAGGGTTTACAATATTTCCAAAAATTACTGAAATGTACAAAAAAAATAAAAAAAACACTGATTTTTTAAAAACAATATACAGTATGCCCACTAAAGTCCCTTCCCACCCTCTTAACTTCGGAACGGCTGCTGCTATATTCATAAAAGTGGTGTCTAGGTATAGAAAAGTAGCCATGAGCTACTGAATGAAACCACCTACCGTGCCACCTGGTGGAAAACTACGGAGTTATAATTCCTATCTCGAAAACGGAACGAAATAGGGAAAAAAGGTTATTTACAAAGTTGTAGAAAATCATCGATTTAGTACGAAAAGATACCTTATGGACATTAATGCAAAGAATAGAACGGTTAAAACTCGGATTTGTTTTTTCGTGATTTCCTACACTGTGACGCCACGAAACTTGAACGAAAGGAGAAATGATTATATTTCGGGCAAAACACGACACCGCAATGCGCACAGTGGTATATCGCTTTTGATCCCCAATCAAAAGGACCGCGGTTCAAACCTCGAGGATTTCATCCTTGTACTGATTGTCTTTATAAACAGAGTAGACAATACGTAGATCGTGTAAAATAGTGTCACATCAACTCAATTAAACTTGCGCTTGGTGTTCGAAATTTTTGCAGTATGCAAATACGTAAGAAACGACACGCCTGTTCACCTAAGACAGCTATAAAAGAGACATCTTCTTGGGGTTGTAGTATGTTGATGCTCGTGGCTGAGTATTCCAAAGCTGAGATCTCCAGTGAAGCAGTATCTCGTCAAGGAATTCGGGGACCAAATAATTGGGTATGGCGGTTTCGAAGAGTGGCCTCCACGTTCGCCTGATCTGACTCCACTGGACTTTTTCCTGTGGGGATACCTGAAACAGCAGGTGTATGCGACCCCTCCACAAACATTTCAGAACCTTAAACGACGCATTACGGACGCTTGTGCCAACGTGTCACGCTCTATGCTCCAACGTGTGCAACGTGAGATTCAAACGAGGATCCAAATCTGTATTGCAGCTGACGGTGAGAAGTTTGAACATCTCAAATAAAGGTATATTGTTAAAATTAGTTGTTTTTTTTCTTTCTCATATCCTTCTGTCACGTCACTGTGTAGAAAATCACGAAAACACAAATGCGTTTTAACCGTTCTATTCTTTGCATTAATGTCCACAAGGTATCTTTTCGTACTAAATCGATGATTTTCTACAACTTTGTAAATCACTTTTTTTCCCTATTTCGTTCCGTTCTCAAGATAGCAATGCTAACTCCGCAGTTTTCCACCAAGTGGCGCGGTAAGTGGCTTCATTCAGTAGCGCATGGCGACTTTACTATACCTAGACACCACTTTTTTTAATATAGCAACAACCGTTCCGAAGTTAAGAGGGTGGGAAGGGACTTTAGTGGGCATACTGTATATTTATAAGTACAGGTTTTTATAGACTGATTAAATTGGCACTTATAGCTTAGCTTTAAAGTCAAAACATAGTTATTAACATGTAAAACACTGTTGTAAAATTTCATTAAAATATATTGAAAACATTCTAAAATATTTGCTATCTCGTTTACAAAAGTAACTGAAGAAATAGTTTTCTAGAAAATGCATTTAAAGATGCTACTTCCATTCTTTTTACACCACTTAGATCAGAACACGATGTCAATGCATTTTTGTAATACTTTTAGCCATATATAAGCAGAATAAAGTTAATTTTAAGTTATTTTCAGTTAATTTTGTTTTGTAGACTGGTGTAGCCATCTATTGGACGGGACGGGAACGAAAAGTTAAACGCAAGTTAACTTCCAATTATTTTCATTTTCTCTCAAGTTGATGGGATAATTCGTCAAAAAATGTTTAAAAAGTATTTATTAATACGTAAAATTGTCAAGTTTATATGATTCAACATAAAATTTAAAAATATAGTATATAAAAAAGTTCTTTTGATCTTGTAATTGTTTATCAGTAGAAACTACAAAAGACCTACATGATATATAAAACGAGTAACTTCATTTACTTCAAAATTTATTCTCTGTAGATTTCTACAACCAAGCATATGGATTCATACATTAATACACATCACCTTCAAGAACTAAGAAACATTTTCTCTCGTCTGTTCCAAAGAGTTTTGCATGCCTGAATGCAATATACATCAGCGTGTTGTATACATTTCACTTATAATGCAAATATCTTTCTCACCAACTAATAAGATATACATAATATTACACTGGGGACGATGCAACACTGTGTAGCATATATTCTGTAATACGACCATAAAAATGCAAGGCCTTGAAAGAAATAGCAATAACTCTATTTCCTGGGAAGTATTTTATAGCCCGAAATTGCGGAGTGCATTATCATAAAGATGCAAGAAGAGGAAGATAATATAATTTAGGTGACAGGTGTTATAATTCTCTTCCACGACATTTTACTGTAGTGCCAAACTGCATGCAAATTGCTGCCCTTTTCAGGCCGTAAAAAAGTTATTTATTTCTACTATGATGAAGTAAATAGGGCATTAGTAAAAAAAAAGTTATATGCTTTCAACAGTTAACCATCTTTTTTCAGCAAATATAATTTATATTATTTATTAGAAAACAAATATTAAATACTACTCAAAATCATTCAAGCAATATTTAAAGAGTTAATAATTAACCTTTCAGAGAGAGCGCGCCAATTTTTGGAACATCAGCAGGCGCGCGTGATACAATGTGCAACGTCTCTTTCAACCTTGATTATTACTTTGGTAATAAACTTTTTTTTTCAAATTGAAAATAATAATTCTGCGTTTTATGAGAAGATATACAATGTTTATAATGTTGAGATATATTTATAATTAAAGGCCGAAGAAAGCAGATACAATCGCCTTATTTCAAAACTGTCCGGTTTATTGGACCGAAGGACACCTTGCGAATGGATTCCTATTATATCCCAAAACCTAAAAAATAATGAGATTGTCCATCTTCGTGATATGCGGGATACCGTGTAATAGCTGCACATTAGATCAAGTACATAAACTCCTGCTTTTGTCGTATTGTAATCCAGTATAATAGTTGGTTTACCACGGTTAAATCCCGACTACTAATGAACGGAGAGGAATATAAGGGTCAGAAAACTAAACCTTCGTTAGAAAGGTCATAGCTATAAACATAAACTCCTTAGAACATTCAAACCTGACATGTAAAAACAAACCATTCAAATTTACGAAAATGTTGCACTCTGTATACGCGCCCGCCCGCTAAAGGGCTAAGCTCAATAGTAAAGTACCAGTTAGTAATAAATTACCAGACAATAGCCCCTAAGTCTGAACTGGGGTACATTTAATAAATTTTCTTCCATTAATTTTCTGAATATTTCTATGGATGCAATTTATTAATTCTCTGGAATATTAACTTCCTTTAAGCATAACATAAGGCAACCTTTCAGTTTGACACCTCGGACCCCCAGACCATTAAGGTCTATCGTCCATGATACATATGAAGACCAGTAACTACGTAGCAAGAGCCTGAATACGCAGTAGAGGGTTAATTTCCCAAGTTCGGTGGCATTTTCCATTGCTGTGGGACTGGAGGATGCAGGACAAACAGTACAGATCTGTCATCCACTCAAGGCACCCCCAGCACCTGATAACATAAGGCAAAAATGAAATTTTTCTGTGTTAATAAATAAATTAAATAATTAATTCATTTAAAATATACTTTTTAATTTGTCTGGAAATGTGCTGCGCAAAGCAACCTAAATTTAAATGCTTTAGCTCATCATTTCACCCTTTGAACAGCAACGTGCCTACTTCAAAGCTTACGAAATATTTTTGATTCCTCTAGGCAGTATTAGTAATAAGATACTATTACTAATACTGCCTAGAGGTCCTGCTTTTGTGTGGTCTTATCTTCAGACTCCTTTTGTCTGTTTTTAATATATCTGCGTAATCAAATTGGAAGTGTAGTATGGATAAAGTGAAATGATAAATTAAAAGGAAAAATATTTATAGAGAATAGCACTTCTTCCCTAAATTTGGGTGTGTATATCTTGAAGTGGCACTCTAAATAATTTCATTCAACACAGTTCTTACATAACAACAATGTTTATTCAAGCATTTGCACACATAAATTTTCTTTCCAGCGTAAGTAATGCGTACTCCTAGTACGAGGTATATAACATTTATACAATGGAAATGCAATTCAATATATTCACTTGTATAACTACTCATTCAAGAAAAATACATTTTGCAATAATCACAGATACTTTGAAAGTCAACCAGCAGTGCTGCCACGTAAACTTTCGGCCTAACCAGCACTCTAAATAACTTTCGTCTAATACGAACTCGCGTAGGTTAGTATCAACCTAGCTAAAACGCCTCGAGCGGCTGCTCGCAAACTCCTTTCACTTCCTTTCACTTCCTTCGCTTTTTTTCTACCCTTCCTAGCTCCTTCCTCAACACTTCGTCCGGCCTTCTTTAATCTAGCTGCTTGGTATTTATACCAACCGCGTATGCCGCAATTAGCATATCTTAAGCGGCTTCTTTAACATTATTCACTTAAAAAGTTCGATTATTGTGAATCGAATCTTATGTAAACCTTACATATTTCATGCAATGTTTTCAAATAAATTTTCTTAAATCAAAATATTCCTATAAAAAACTAAAACAGGAAAATTTTTTTTTAAATGTCTTCCAGAAAAATTTAGTGTTAAAATATCGAAATGGCGATAAACATAGTTATATGAATACAACATTCTGTAACTATCTTATGACAAAGTATCCGAGGAAAAACAATAGAGATATACACTTGATGCAACAAAAGGCTGAAAGGCACAAACAAAATGTATTAATTAACACAAATAAACAAAGAATAGATTAAACATGCCAGTGTAATCTATACATACATTTCATATACTTTGAGTTCATCTGTAGTTCATTGCAGTAATATACGTATGTGCTTTATAGCTTCATATTTGTTTCACACGTTCACACGGTGACCCTAAAATTCGCACTTAATCGATTAAATAATTTTCTTAAATTCGGTTCTATTGTCATGGAGTTAAAATAATTTTTAAGGCTGTGGATGAAATTTCTCTGAGTTTGTCTATAGTTCAGTTTAGTAAGATATGTGCTTTATAGCTTCATATTTGTTTCATACGCTGACCCGGAAATTCGTAATTTATAGATTAAATAGTTTTCTTAAAATCGGGTCTGTTGTCATTGAACCAAAATCAATTTTTAAGGCTGTGGATGTCTCTGAGATTTCCTGTATTTCAGTGCAGTAAGATATGTGCTTTATAGCTTCATATTTGTTTCATACGCTGACCCGGAAATTCGTAATTTATAGATTAAATAGTTTTCTTAAAATCGGGTCTGTTGTCATTGAACCAAAAAAAAATTTTAAGGTTGTGGATGAAATGTCTCTGAGATTTTCTGTATTTCAGTGCAGCAAGATATGTACTTTATAGCATCATATTTGTTTCATACGGAGACTATAATTCGTATTTTATCGAATAAATTGTTTTTATAAAATCGGTCTACTGTCATTGAATTTAAATAGTTTTGAAGGTTGTGAATCAAATTAGCCATCATTCGGTGTATATCCACGTTTGATTTTTTTCATTTGCTACGTAGATAAATAAATACATAAACAAACGTATTGATCATCCATATATATAATAAAAATCAATTCAAAGATTGATTAATTTGGTAAGAGACTAGCCTGAGTAATGGATAAAGAAATGCGCGGTAGCCATTTGGAACTATAAAGTTCTTTGACAAATTTTCTAATGATTTATTTCATCATTTGTCCTTTGCTAAAACAAAAAAAAATACTTTCAACGTAATTGTTTTAAATTCAGAAAAATGTTTCTAGAGCTCCATAATTCTTGTATAAGCATGAGCATAAACGCAGGAAAAGGATTTCTAAGTTAAAAGTGTATGTTTCCATTGAAAGCATTCTTTTCCAGCGCTGAGACAAATTACTTCTCAAAAGGATAAAGAATAATTAATTTCGATCTTTGAGTTATGAATTACGCATTGATCGAAAAAGTTCATAATATTTTCTCAAGATGAAAATTCCTTTTAAACCCTTATAAAGTAGTTCGAATTCATCGAAATTTATGAATAGTGTGAGTTCTAATAATCAATAAAATAGTTAAGGTATTATAAGAAATTTTAGTCCAAAAAGTTCAAAGTCAATGACATTTAATCAGTTTGGTAAGAGTCAATGACATTTAATCAGTTTGGTAAGTTTTTGGTATCCATACTTTTACAGCATGTATTAAGTCTGCCGTGTAGTAACTCTATTGGATCCGTTCAAATCAATGTTAAACTATGGAGAAAATTTGTCAAGGATCGCCGACTTGGATTTAAAGATTTAAAAAAAATTGTACCCCGTATTAGAGAAAGACATTACACCTTGGGGCATTTTTCGTTTTATTAAAAAATGCAAAAAAATATCTTTAAATTTAAATTTTTCGGGTAAAAAATCTGGTATAGTAAATGAATCTGGTAAATAAATTCTGTTGCAAGGTGCTGAAAAGTTCAGGGTATCTGAGAATACCATTTTTTTTATTATCAGCATTTATGTAGCTGTCAATAGGAGACACATTTTCTCCATAGGTTAACATTGAGGTGAGCGAATCCAATAAGGTTAGTACACATCAGCCTTAAGTTTGCTCGAAGTCAGATTTTGTCCTCTGTCGGTAATGAAAAACATACGCATGTTACACAAGATAACAAATTTCCATTTATATTCTCTCACAAACAAATTTTTTAATAAATTGTTTCATACATATGCGTCTGTTGGTTT
Organism: Dolomedes plantarius; assembly: GCA_907164885.2. Lineage (NCBI taxonomy): Eukaryota > Metazoa > Arthropoda > Arachnida > Araneae > Dolomedidae > Dolomedes > Dolomedes plantarius. The sequence goes on from OU015502.1 coordinate 4,261,656, forward strand.
TTTAAATTACTAGTCGTCTATGAAATACTGTAACATTGTCATGTGTTGATGGAATTTTGTGGCACTCCAATATCCAAAATGTTCCAAAATACAAAATATTTATTTTTAAGCTTAATTCCATCCTCACTATATTGTATTGTATTGAGTGTTGTTCCTGTCTTTAGGCTAGAAACTGATCACAACTGTCTTGCTGGTTACTTGCACATATTTGGAATACTCTCTACTACAAACTGCATCTGTGAGATTGTGTGATGGATGCTGAGCATTTTGGGGTACTCAAAGCAGTTCCCAGAGGTATTTTTGATATATATTGGAAGGCTAGAGAACACCTACTGGTCCTACAGACTGATTGACTTTTATGTTTTTATTTTTGTTTCTTCATTGATGAGCTTCATCCCCACTTTCTAATGAAATATCAAATAAATCACCATCTTATTTATTTAAGTATTCTAAAGCTTCATCGATGGCCAGACATCGTTTTTGTCTAAATGGATCTGAAATATAAAAAGGATAATTTAAACACAGCATTATCAGTACATTAGATCAATTATATACTGAATCATGCCAGTGTTGCGTTTTCGCAACATTTTTTATAACCAATAATTACAAAGAAATAGTAACAGAATCCAGTTAACCTGATGTCGCCGTTTTATTAATAAGAGATCAAGATTTCTGTTTTAATGCTGCTTTTGAAACTGCGCATGTGCTGCCATCTATGACAATTCCTCAAAATTGATAAATATCAGTAGTTAGAATTCGGTGACATTTGTTGAAGAATTTAACTATTAAAATATAAAAATAAATTCATTTTAATAATTTATCACAAAATTTCAATACTTTTTTTAACAGAAACCCCATTTATTTACACAAAATTGATAACACTTATATTTAAAAAAAATATTAAATTAATGTTGCGAAAACGCAACACTAGCAGGCAATGAGTTAAAGTTTCTGTTTTTCTCTTATTGGTTTATTGTTTCTCCTTGTGTGTTTGCGCTGAGTGTTATCACTCTGGCGAATGATGTATATAAAGTGCTACTGATAGAAAAAAATATGTATTGTGTTTATGAAAACGTTAAAACTTCCGGAAACATCCAGCAGTCAGAAAATTTCTGGTAGGTGTTGCTGTTTCTATTGCTCCCTGGTCGGAAGAAATTCTGGAACAGGTCTATATAGGCTAGTGGCCTGAGGGATACGGCTGTGGTTTATAATGGCGCCTCAAGGGTCGGAGTCAGATGTAGCCAGGTGCCACCTCAATTTTGACTGAGCACATCCAGTGGTGACAACTGGGGGAATCATACCCTCCCCCACCCTCTCTGTCCTTGTAGCGAGACCTCCCAGTCTGCCCATATCTGGCTTAGATATGGAGGTATTCAATGGCGCTTGTCGGGATCTCATAGAGCATCCTTAACACCTAAGCTGACGCGCTACCACTGGGCTACCTTAAGCCATTTCAAGTCGTAATTCAGACAAAAACTCAAATAGAAAAATCTGTATATGAAATAGCATAAAATCTGTATCACGAGACAGTTTATTTTATAAAGTAGTGGATAATTGATTTTTAATTGAAGGATATCTGCAGTTTTTTAGGTATAAGCAAAAATAGTATTAATCTATAAGTAATTTGGCTATAAGATACAAGTAAACGGATAAAGTAAAATAAGAATAAATGTGAAAACGAAAATACATATATAATGTACTACGTGCCTCAAAACTACCGGGCGGTGAAAATAAATGATAAATAAGCTATTCTTATATCTTTAATTTCCCAATATATTTGTAAAGGTGTAAATAATTCTTCATTTCAAGATTTTCCTGGAGATATTTTAAAAATAGCGGAAGTTTGTAGCAATTCTATGGTTTTAAAGTTTTTAAAAAGATTTTTTATAAAGCAGATATCATTTTCATAAGAAGTTTTAAAAGAATTTGCCAACTGAAAACTCAGTGTATGTAAATTCTCAATAGATATATCACTTGTATGTAAGAAAATAATTTATTTTATGCATCAGTTAAGTCGATTATAAATTATTTTGATTTTAATTACCTGCGAAAGTCATTACGCAAGCTATCTTAAATGTTTCTGTATTCAACTTTAATGTAAATTTCATGAAATGTCTTGATGTCTAAATTATTCACATACATACTTTTTACCCTTTAAACTGATAACTGGTGTTGCCCTTTAAACTGATAAATGTATTATTATATCCCAGTAGAGGTCTGTTTAAGATCTAACTATCTGTAGTATTGACTTATACATATATACTTAAAGTAAATTTTAATTAATGAATAATAATTTAATTTAGTAATATCATTCATGACTGACATTAAACTTTAAACTGAACAGAAAGTTTGTTTGAGCCTTGCAGGCATCCTTACATGCTGTCAATTTCTCAAACAAACTTCCAGTTCTGTTACGGTAAAATTCCGGTATTTCAAACGTAAATCCAAATATCTTGTCAAAGAATATGAAACGCTCTGTGTTTAATTATTTGGTAATAGTTTATTTCAATGTTTTAAACAATTGGTAAGATTTCAAGTTACAAATTTTGCGATGAACTTTGATTATCCTTTAACGTTAAAACTTTATATTTTTGAATAGAACTGTTAAAAATTGTCTGAAAGTCAGTAAATGTTTGATAAGATGATTTTTGATCATTTTTACATCTTTGAATGATATTTTGAATTTCAGAATTTTTTTTTCTTTATTGATACCAGAGCTACTGTACAATAAATTACGATAGGCAATTGCCTGTGAATGATAACCGTGTTTCATATACGAAAAAGAGTATTACGAAAGATCTGTACGTAATATCATTGGCAGATGTTTCAAGGTTCAGGATCTTAGAATCCAAACCTAACTTTTTAACTCCCCCCCTCGCTTTGCGGGGCAATGTTCAATGGTCGAATGCTGAGATTCCCAGATATCCTATTGGACCACTGGTTCCCAACCTATGGGTCAAGACCCCTAGGGGAGTCGGAAGGTGTGTGTTTTGTGAGGGGGGGACCGTCCCAATTTTATTCAATTGAAATAAAATTTTTAGCGAATTTTACAGAAAAAAAATTCTAATATATATTTACTGACACTACCAGGCCATCTTTTTAAAAGTGGAAAAAGTCTCATTCAGAACACAAACTACGCTCTTTAGAAAACTACCGCTTTTATTGAGTAGTCAATGAAAATCGAGGTTAGTTACTGCCTACACTATATACGTACATACACTCAAAAAGCCTGTTTGTCTTTCACCAGTCTACTGACTCTTTATGCTTCACTATTGTAGTTTCAACGGAATAAAACAATTTTATTTAAGTAAGAGTTTTTCTATTATTGTTGTTATATAACCGTGAATCCATACGGTAGATGCATTTTTTTCTTGGCGTTCTGTTCTGTTTTGTTGATACATTTACACACCCGTGACTGTGGTTCTCCATTTCTTACAAATTTCAATTTTGTAAATTAAACATTGAGTTAAATCTAAAGGTTAAGCCGACCACAGCGATAAGCTTATACGGTATATTTAAAGTCGCTTGTGAACATATTACAATTTACAATTACAGCTTACATTATATACATACTATTTTACATTTAAGGTGCTCTTTCAATTACTCTTACTGTTACTATTACATTTACCATTCCATTAATAACATATTACGATTTACATTATATACTAACAATTTTACATTTTTCACGCAATTTCAATTACCATTGCAATTACAATAACATTTACCACTACATTATGGATACATTGCAATTTTGAATTACGATTTACATTGTATACTCAGAAATTACATTCAAGGTAAAATTTCAATACAATTACCTTACTCTTACAATTTTGCATTTAAGATGCAATTTCAAACATAATTGCACTTACTATTGCATTAAACAATTACATTACATACATAATACAATTGTATTGCAAACGATTAACAAGCAGGTTTACTGGTAAACGTTTTTATAATAATTATTTCTTCTAAAGTAATTAAATCATTCTTAAACATGGAAAATGCATATTAGTTTATTTTATTTATATAACTTTTTAAAGAAATTTATGGAGGAAAGGAGGAAGGGGGGAGGTCGCGGTTTTCGTGGAAACCATAAAAGGGGGTCGAGACTCGAAAAAGTTTCGGAATCACTGCCTTGGACGAAGATCCAAGGTACATCTCAATCCGATCTGAAAAAATGTCATTCTCCCTTCACTTTTGTAGCCGCGGTAAAATACATTTTACGTAAACTTCCTTAGTTGTTCTATCCCTAATCTCCCTTAATTTTGTATTTATCTTGTTGAACTCTCGATTCCATGTGTTCGTACACTTTTCTTCTTTCCAAACTCCCTATCACCACGTTCGTTTCATCTCGATATGCGACCAATGTCGGAAAACCGGCATTAGAGGGCTTGGCCCAGGAAATCCTGAGTTGTTGTTGTTGTTTCTAATGCCCTCTGGCCGGAAGTGCCAGACCAGGTCCATTCGGACTGAGTAGTGCGACTCCGGTTTATAATAGTACCACAAGGGTCGGAGTTCACCACAATTTTGAGCGAGATATCTCATGTGTGACATCTGGAAGGATCGTACCTTCCCCATACACTGACCTCATAGAAAGACTTTCTGGTTTACGAATTTAGCGAGCCCATATCCGGCCTAGACACGAAGGAAATGCTCTTAACACATCATTATGTAGACCTCCTGTGGACACAAATATAGCTAATCACAGATAAACACTGAATAACGTATTCAAATTTCTTTCATCTATTTTTCAAATTATATCATTTAAACATTCATTAAAGCATTATTTAATTCTTTAAAAATCTTATTAAAAGTAATCTGTATTAATCTTAATTAAAGTACATTTGAAATACAGAGATGTTCCTTAGCTAAAATATTATCCTACACAAAGGAAAACTCAATTAATTATCTTTGAAATAGTTTATTACCCTGGTTTTGTAGTTATACTCTGGGAGGCAAAGGGTTCATTTATTACGGTCATTTTTGTGGTCTAATTTAAATTATTAATAGCTAAATGCACAAGGGGCATGTGCATCTCGGAAACAGTCTGGGAAGCTGCTATTCTTTCTTCTTCTCTTCTGCAAGATATTCCTTTGTCTCATCAATTATTTTGTCTTCAGTTACATGCCAGGATGTCGGAAGCTTCGACTCGACTCTCATATTTTCCTTCGTAGTGAGTTAAGGATTGTACAACTTGTTAGGCCTGACAAATTCTACAATCCTCGCCAGGGAGAACGAATAAAATGGAAGGGTAAATTAATTGTCCCCATTTCCCGGTTTTAAATAATATAATGAACATCAATCTCAGCTTCATGGTTCAAAGTTGTCTTTTTTTTCTATTTCGTTTTAGTGGTAATAAAGTCATTTATATCGGCCTAACATTCCATTTCTCCTATGAGGACTTGTAAATGACAAACGCATATATGACGATTGTATAGCTCGTATTAAGAATATAAGGGAAAGTTTATAATTTTGATTTGTACATCATAAAAGTTAAATCTTTTATATTAATTTATGCATTAAAGAAATATAGTTATAAAGTATATTTATTAAAGTACAGTTAAAGTAGCATTAAGTATTAAATATAATTATAACATTACAAATATAAATAAATGAATAAATAAATATATATATATATATATGAGTGTGTGTATGTGTGTGTGTGTGATATAATAACACCACACCTGTTTTAATTATATTCCAATTGTGTCTTTCACATTATATAACTTACTTTTGCGTTCTTTTTGTGTGCATCTGGAGTCGCCTAGGCATATCGCCCCACAGGGGGTCGCGTGGTAAACAGAAACTGAAATTAATATACTGGTGTGGTGTCGGTTGTATGGCCTTAGCGCTGCTTTGTTCTATGCGCCATTACCATTTCTCTCTTCTTGTAAATATGTAAATGACTTCTGCTTTACATTTCGTAAATTATGTTTAACTGTTTGATTACCATAATGTGTTTAAAGTAATAAAATTATTATTCAGTCTAAAGGAATTAATTGATTTGAAGTTTATGTGCCAAAGGCCCGACTACCAAACCGAATGCCCATTCAGCTGTGATATCACCGTTAAGTGTCGTCGATAGATGAGCTATTTCATATAAATAAATAAATAAATAAATAAATAAATATATACATACATATATATATATATATATATATATATATATATATATATATATATATATATATATATATATATATATATATATATATATATATATATATATATATATATATATATATATATATATATATACACAGTGCGTCAAATAAGTTTTAAGACTGGGTCTGTAAAAAGAAATGGAAACAAGAAATTAATATAATTTTTGGTTTTTTATTGAAAATAGGACCCTCCGGCGTCAATGCACTTTTTACAGCAATTTTTTAATGAATCGAACGCCTGTTGTAAATCACTTTGTTGAATGGCCTGCAAAGCACGCGTCGAAGCTTCTTGTATGGTCTAAATATCCTTAAAATGACACCATTTTAACTTTATTTTAAGTTTTTGGAATAAGGAGTAGTCACAGGTTGCTAAAAAAGGTGAATACGGTGGATGGTTCAACACACAGACATTATTTTTTGCCAAAAATCGACGAACAATAAGGGAGGTGTGACTGGGTGCATTGTCGTGTAACAAGCACCAACTGCTTTCAGTCCTATAGTCTGGACGAATGCGACGAATTCTGGCCATCAACGCTTTAAAACAGCTAAGTAGTGTTGATCTGAAATTGTTTGTCCAGTTGGAACAAATTCTTTGTGGATAATACCTTTACTATCGAAGAATGTAATGAGCATTGTTTTGATTTTGGATGGAACTTTTCTTGTTTTTTTGGCTTGAGGTGAATTTGGTGACTTCCATTCCGCACATTTTCGCCTTGTTTCAGAATCATATTGGAAACACCAGGTTTCATCACCTGTAACAATGGACTTCAAGAAGTTTGGATCGTCTTCAGCGGCTGAAATAATGTCTCCGATTTGCACTTCTCATTGCTTTTTGTTCGGGGGTTAAAGTGTGTGGAACAAAGTTAGCACACACTTTTGTTTTGCCCAAATCTTCATGCAGGATGGTTCGAATTGTATCTTTGATATTTAAAGAGCCTTCCATCATTCTCAGTGATGCACACCGATCGTTTGTTACGAAATTTCGTACTTTCTCAATAACTTCAGGTCTCCTAGATGAAATTGGTCTTCCACTTCGCTGATCATCTTCTACCGTATCTCTTCCGTCCAAAAAGCGTTTGTGACACACAAAAACATTTGATCTACTTAAACAACAATCACCGTAAACGTGATTCATGAGTTGGTTTGTTTCCGAAGCACTTTTACCAAGTTTTGCGTTAAATTTAATTTCAGCACTTTGCTCCATCTCAAAAAATCAACATGAAAAAAATTCACTTCTGCAATAATCGCTCGACTTCTCTCAACTACTTAACGAAATGCGCACAACTTGTTAGCAGTGTGCCAGTAGACGATGGACGTTATGACGCATGTGGATTTACACTAGCAGCGCCTTTACAACCTGCGCTCTGGGACGAGTCTTAAAACTTATTTGACACACTGTGTATATATATATATATATATATATATATATATATATATATATATATATATATATATATATATATATATATATATATCCATTACATCTCGCTCTTAAAATGCAACCTGAAAAGGAAAACTAGCTCAAATTTACATGGCTGGAGCTAGACTCAGCCTGAAAGGAATTAAAATTTTGAAGCAGTCGTGTCGAATAGTTTTATTAGAGCGATAGTAACATCTGTCCATCTCAGACGACAGCTCGGAGCGAAGTGTAATATCACCTTTCAACCTTGCGCGCTAGAAGCGAGGTACATGTGCCTGTTATTTTGATGTGTCAGCGGAATTTGGGGCTGGCGATGCGAACCCACGCCTTTCTCGAGACGTATACACGTGTAGAAATGCAACGTTTGCTGTTTTATGGGAAGTACTGTTGCTATGGGTTTTTAAAGCGCTAAAGTAATGTTACTGGGGATTGGACTCAGGAAAGGGAATTTAAATGATAGAATGGAGGGCCTAATATTTAATTTATTATATATATATATATATACATAATGTATAAAATTAAATGCAGCAGAGCTGTCGATATATAACTAAGAGCGTTTGATATTAAATATAAAGCTTTCTTGTTTCAAGTTAGAGAACTTTAAAATCCTAGATTACACAATACAGTTTTTCAAAGGGTTTGAAGAATTAATAATTCTGCAAAGGAAATATCTCAGATGACTCAGAACCTAATATTATTAAACCTGGATTATTTACGAAATAGAATCCCTGTAAGACATGATTTAGAATTCATCTCCCAACCAAAATAATAATGCTTTCTGTTCAGCTATTTTATAGCAAAAACTTGAGTTCTAATCTTAAATTCCCTAACCGAAACCACCCAAATAATTTTATCCGAATATAAGCTGGAGTCATATTTCTTCCAATAAGATTGCAGTTCTTATAATATTTGTTTACAGAGCTATTAAACGTCCGATAAATGCCATTGTCGATACGACACCCCTTATCTCAGATTTATTCCGTATCCATTAATATCTTTTAAAAATGTCAATTCACTGCCTCCATTCTCCCAACTGTACTCCATACGAAATCGAATTTTTTTTTTTTTTTTTTTTTTTTTTTTTTACGAACGAATTGCTTTTTCTTGTCTCGTATTCAAAAGTGCTTCCATTCTGAAACACTGCAGCTGAATCAATAAACGTTTCCCAATGTTGAATTCCTTTTCAAAAATTAACTTTTAATCTGATTATCCTTCGGACTGCCTTTTATTCATCGCTGGTAAAAAAAATGCTGTTATTTGAAACTATCATCCACCCAGGAAAAAGTTAATGGGACAAAACGTTAAAAGGGGGAATTGTTGAAATGATTGGGAGTGGAATAAAGAGGGCTTCTCTTTTCACGGAGACAAGTAATAAATAAGAATCGTTGTTAGTTGCATTTGAGTGGGGAGTAAACAATATTTCGGGAGGGATTCGCGGATGATAATTACGTCGAGATGCACCGTGCGTCCGCATCAGGGCGATTCGATGTTAAATGTCGTAAAAATGACGTTCATAAGAATGTCGTGTTCTCTGAGTTGATAAAAGGGAGGGATGAGATAAGAAAATTGCTAAATTGTGTAGAAATCATCCTTAGGAAATAAGAAATGATAAGACGAGAGTAATGAAAAGATATCTGATTTTCAGTTAAATGATATAATTTTTAAACTAGTACGTGCAATAATAGTTTGGAAACAGGGAGTTGATGAACACATTGTTTAAACTTATCCAATTAGTATAAATTTTTAAATTAATAATGTGGTTGCACTGAGGAATAAACTTTTAGTATAAATATTATAGTATGCTAATATATATATATATATATATATATATATATATATATATATATATATATATATATATATATATATATATATATATATATATATATATATATATATATATTCAGGTAGCCCTCCTTCATCACGGCATCTTTCAACACGGTTTCGCTCTAACACGATAAAAAATTGGGAAAAACTTTGTACAACGCTGTACTTCTATAGCACTAGATAACATGACTTTTGGTTAAGACATTAAAAAATTAAATTACCTTGGATTAATGACGTTGAGGAATAATGATCTATAGTGGCTTTACAAATAAATGTATAAACAAATTATAATTTATTCATTTATAACTCTATAAAATTACAAGAAGGCCTAAGCTTAGTTTAAAATTTTTTCGCGCCGTAATAAAACTAGTACAGAGCAAACGGCGACTACCGACGCAATTTTTTCGCGTCGTAATGTAATTATTACCGAACAAATGTCGAGTACCGACGCAATTTTTTTGCGTCGTAATGTAACTAGTACAGAGCAAACGTCGAGTACCGAAGCAATTTTTTCGCGTCGTAATGGAACTAGTACCGAGCAAACGTCGAGTGCCGAAGCAATTTTTCGCGTCGTAATGGAACTAGTACAGAGCTAACGTCGAGTACTGAAGCAATTTACAAAAATTCTGCGACTACACAAAGTAGTACACGGGTAGTAAAGGTTTTACTTCAGTTGGGAATACCATCTTGCGTAACAGTATTTTTTTAATATATGTAACTAGGAAAGTTACAAATATTCAAAAGATGTCATATTTTATTTAACAAAATACCTCAACCTCTTCAAAATCCTAAATTACTATTGCCCGGCGCCTCTAGTTTTCACCTCTCACTTATTTGATGGATCGACCTCAAGACTATCTCATCGACTTCAGCTGAATCCTCAGGCACCATGTCTCCTCTTATTAATTCTGCCACCTTAAATGTAGTTGTCAAACGTTGTATTTAATCATTTATTTATGTATATCTATATTTATTTTTTATTTAATTTTTTTTCTTAATTTTTTCCCATTAAATTTCAACGTCAACATATTTCCTTTACTCCTGAGAACGAAAATATAGCCTCAAAAAATTATTCAAACCGGGGCTGTGCTCTTCGCTGCTTCATTATAGTACCATTTCAATGTCAATGTATAATTTAATTTTGCTGTTATATGTAATATAAAAAATATCTTTTAGAATAAAACACTTTTAATCTAATTAAAGTATAAATGCCATAGTTTAAATCTCAGTAACTAGGCTACTTCACTTTAAACTTAAATTTAACTAAAATAGTGGAATTTATACAAAAGACAAGAGTTAAAATAAGATTTTCTCTTCATAAAATAACTGCAATATTAATTCATAAAGATAACTGATTTTAAATATTCTCTGTCCTTTTAAAATCCCCATCATTTGCAATAACCTTTACACATTACTTCTAGATATATGCCAAATACATCTCAAAGTTTCTGCGAATGCTTAGGTAACGAAAAGAAATATAAAACAGGTATTGCATTTTATCCATCAAAGAGAAAGTGGCGTTTTATGCTTTATCGGAATTATGGCCTGACGTCTGGTGTTTTTCCCCTGCGAAAAAATTCAAAACTGCGACGCGGCACCGTTTTCTGACATTTAACTGACACTTGGTATTATGGATTGCTTCTCAGTTACACGAAACAGATGACTTAATTTTTTTTCTCAAATTTTTTTCTTTGTTAGGAGATGAAATTCTTAACGAAATCAAGAGACCGCGGTGAAATGCGTTTGCGGAAATTTGTAGTGAGTAAGTTTCTTGGGCATCCTTCCGGGATTATGTCTTAATTAATAATCATCGCTCTAGAGAAATTATGAATGATTTTACGACATCAAGAGAAAAAAATATACAGTAATAATAAAAAAATGTTTTCATTATGTGCATATTTCAGACCTAATTTATTTTCTAATCATACTGAGTCTGATATAAATGGGATCAGACACTGAACATATCTATCTATAGAACTTCAAAGTTCGGCAGTTAGGTATTTATTCAAAAACAGACGATTGCTTATTATATTATGAGTCAGATTTCCAACCCCATTCTTGATTAAGATCTCTGGATATGTGAGTGCAAATGAGTGATACTTTTGATCTCAGTCATTACATTTGAAAAGACTCTTCAGAAAGTGGCCAGATTCGATTAATTCGGATGTGAGCGTAAATGCTCGAAACATGAACGCTCAATTTCTGATTCTAAGATATCCGAGTAACAAGGGTCATGATTAGTTCTACTAAGATGTGACTATAAATGAGCGAAACTTCGACACTCAGTCACTAATTTGAAGTCTTCGTCTTAAACGACACGTTCCTTCATTCTCCACAGAGATGCGAGTGTAAAGGCTAGAATCTTCAGCACTCAGCCACTACTTATGGATAGTCCGAGAAGCGAGGGTGAGGTTCATCTTCCACAGAGATGAGAGAATAGATGTGCGAAACTTCAACACTCAGTCACGACTTTTGAAGAGTCTTCGTCTTGAAGGACAGGTTCATTCTTCACACAGATTCGAGTATAAATGGGCGATACTAGCACTCAGTCACTAATTTTGAAGAGTCCTGGTAGCGAGGATGAGGTTTATCTTCCACAGAGATGAGAGTGTAAATGTGCGAAACTTCAACAGACAGTCACTACTTTTGAAGTGTCCTCGTCTCATAGGAAAGATTCATTCATTCTCCACAGAAATGTGAATACAAATGCGCGAAATTTCAGCACTCAGTCACTAATTTTGAAGAGTCCTACTAGCGAGGATGAGGTTCATCTTTCACACAGATTGAAATGTGCGAAATTTCAACACTCAGTCACTACTTTTTCAAGAGTCTTCGTCTTGAAGGACGGGTTCATTGTTCACACAGATTCGAGTGTATATACGCGAAACTTCAGCACTCAGTCACTTATTTTGAAGAGTCCTAGAAGCGAAAGCGTGGTTCATTCTTTACAGATATTCGAGTGTAAATACGAGAAACTTTAACAATTAGTCACTAATTTTGAGGATTTCTAGTAGCAAGGATGAGGTTTATCTTCCACAGAGATGGAAATCTGCGAAATTTCAACACTCAGTCATTAATTTCGAAGAGTCTTCGTCTGGAAGGACAGGTCCATTCTTCACACAAATTCGAGTGTATAAATGCGCGAAATTTCAGCACTCAGTCACTTATTTTGAAGAGTCCTATAAGCGAAAGCGGGATTCACTCTTCACAGAGATGCGAGTGAACTTGAAACTTCAATAATTAGTCAGTACTTTTGAAGAGTGCTAGTTGCGCAGGCCAGTTTCATTCTTAACATATGCAAGCGTGAATGCGAGAAAATTGAACTCTTAGTCACTCTTTTTTAGATGTCCTAATAGCGAGAGATGGCCTCGATTTACAGAGGTGCGAGTGTAAATGTGTGGAACTGTAGCTAACCAGTCACTATTTTTCAATTTGTTTAACTTTTTATGCTAGAAAACCACTTGATAATTACCACTTGCATTACCACTTGATTTCGTATTCTCACTGACACTTTCTTTATCCTGTTGGCACAATAACGTAGAAGTAAAGCCTCGATATCTTAGTTTCACAGCAGGTGTGCTAAACAATACCTTACAAAGCCATTATCTTTTTACCCTCTACCTATATTATCTATTCAAGCATCTTAACCATCATCAAATTTTTAATCAGTCTGTTTATGCTACCTTATGGAAATAGACACACATCATAACAAATAGCCGACATTGTCTGCTATACATAATTATATATTTTTATGAGAATATCTAAATTGGCTGGGTACTTATCTCCATTGATATATTATGGATATTAAATTTCCTGAGAGAAGTACCTTAATTTTTATCAGCTTATGAAAGACACTTAAGTTTCTGGCACACTTTATTAACAATACTTATATTATATCAAACATTTTTTTTCAGTTTAAGGAGAATCCTCCATTAAAGTCGCTCAAATATATGGGGTATAACTTTATCCAGCAAAAATAAGATAGCACCTTAGATGTAATACTATTGTTCCGATGCATAATGCTGACTTAGAACGAAAGGTTGAGATGTTAGTTGGTTATCGTATTTCAGGGATTAAGTAGCTGCTTCCATTGTATTCTGGAATAAATAACTGCACCATCGTCTTTTATAAATTACAAAAGCGATTGATAAAAATATGTCATTGTATTGTTTCATACTATATGTAAAAGGTTTTTAAAAATATAAATATAAAAGTGATTTCTTTGTGCATGCATGATAAATCTAGCTTAATCTAAATGGAAAATGCAAATCTCAGATGTACGTTTATTAAAATTTAGTACCTCTTAACAGATTTATATCTATTAATTTTATTATTATCATGAAATCAATCCTAACATTACTACTTGTAAGGATTAGGTTAGGTTAGGTTACTTTTTGTTGTTGTTGTTGTGGTTCCTACTGACTCGACGCTGGAAGTTCCAGCTCAGGTCCATACAGGGTTCGTGCAGAGTAGTGCGGCTTCGGTTTATAATAGCACCACATGGGTTGGAGTCCGACTTGGGTAGGTGCCACCCCAACTTTGGCAAAGCACCCCCAGAGGAGACATCTGGGGAGATCGTACCTTCCCCTAACCTCATAGGAAATTCCGCTCTACGGATTTAACGTGCCCACATCCGGTCTAAACATGATGATTCCTATTGGCGCTTATCGGGATTATCCGAGCACCCTCAGTACCGAAAGCCGACGCGCTACAGCTAGGCTCTCTCAGGCCTACTATTTTTTCATATCAATTATTTATTTTCAAAGAAATGAATATCTATAAAGTACTTTGAAAATCATAATTATTGTTGTTTCTTTTCTTGTGCATATGCAATAAATGAAGTTTAATCTAAACAGAAACTGCAAATGTAGCATGGCAGTGTACCCAAATGTTCTATTAAAAACTTTATTGCATTCTTCATTCTTATCATTCAATTACTCTAAACATTAGTATAATATATACAAAATTGTTTCAACAGAAGTAATGCCCTGAACTTCAGAGAAATGTTCATTAGTGTGAAACTGAATCTGCGTACCATAATTGGTTCTTTTTACATCATTAAAGGAAAAATATAAAATTACAAATTAGAGGCAGAACTCGCTTTGTGAAAGACAGTTTTAAATTAGTTGATTTCCTAGAAATTTTCAGTACTTACGTACAATTGCTTCTACAAATGAGTTAGCCCACTAATGATGAAAATACTTCGAATTGTTTGTTCTACAGAAAGTTTGTTATTGTCTGTAATGAATTCATCACAGATTAAATTAAAAAAAAACATTTTTACTCTCCAAGATCTAATTAAAAGCCGTATAAATTCAAATTTTATTTCATGTCCAATTTAGTTACTTTCCTTATGCAATAAACAACACGGAGTGTGGTTTAATTATCTACTTATAAACTTTATTTGAAGAGGAATTAAATTCTATTAGTAAGCTACTCTTTCACTATTTCTTGGAGGAAAAGTAAGCTATATATATTTTTAAAAACCTTTAAGAACGATAAGAGAATTAGAATAATGTATTCAATACAAGTTTTGAAAAAGTTTCGTTTGTATTTTGACGATTAAAATTAACTGGTGAATTATTGATCATCGTCAATAAACACTGCGACCTATTTTTGAGGTATTTGTTTAAGGTATTTGTTTAACAGATGGTATTGCACGTGCTGAAAAATCTAGTGCATAGCAGATGATGCACAATTATATATTTTACTGTGTAATGGATCTATTCAGATACAGAATCACGTGTTCGAAAATGCCTAGGTCAAAAATTCTCCATATATTTTTTGAGTTTTCGGACATTTAAATATATGCAAGAGTATATCTTAAGAAGAAACACAGTTTTATTCCCCTGATGGATACATGCACGCGCACACACGCACATATATGAAATATTAGATCTATACAGACTACTTGGAGACGATATCCGTGAAAACGGCCGAACAGGAATTAGGCTTGGTAGTCGGACTTTGGACATAAAAACTCCAAATAAAGTCATTGAATTAAATGGAATAATACTTTTATTGCATTAAACATATCACGGTTATCGAACAGTTAAACATATTATACGAAATGTAAATGGGTAAAAGCTATTTACATATTTACAAGCAGAGAGAATGGATAATGACGCCAGCTCAATCCCTAATTCAATCTATTAGTCCGTAGTACCCACGCTTACACCAGAATGAAATTTCGTTTCTGTTTACCACGTTACTGTCTGTGGTGCTGTATGCCCAGGCGATATCAAGGCGTACATAGAAAGAACGAGGAAGTTAGTTATATAACGGGAAAAACAAGACTGGAATAGCATTGAAACGAGTGTGGAGTCTCATATATATATATATATATATATATATATATATATATATATATATATATATATATATATATATATATACAATCTCGAACAAGCGACGAGAAGTCTCTCAGAGAGGGTAGTAAATTTGTTTCGGTGTTTTTCGATTATAATTGCTACTCCTCTTACCGTTACTTAGGATAACCGGCAAAGGAAAGGGCATTTAAAGGGCATTAAATTTGTTTCGGTGTTTTCCGATTATTCGTGATGCTCCTCCCTTCCGTTAATCCGTATAATCGGGAACAAGCTGCGGAAGTTTCTTAGAGAATGCAGTAAATTTGTTTTAGTGTTTTTCTATTATACGTGCTACTCCTCTTTGCGTTAATCCGGATAACCGGGAACAAACGAATGAAAGTTTCTTAGAGAGGGCAGTAAATTTGTTTCGGTGTTTTTCGATTATTCGTGCTACTCCTCCCTTCCGTTAATCTGGATAACCGGGAACATGTTCTTAGAGAGGGCAGACCGCCAAATAAAAATATAATATCTGATACATGCATTTAATACTGGATTACGTTCGATCAATGACGGTGTGAACTCGTCTGAAGAGTGGCAACGCTTTACTGCAAAAGTAAATTGAAAATAAATAATTAAAATTGTATCACTGATAGTACTAATGTGTTCCGTTGTGAAGCATGGGTATTTACTAGTGTTATATAAAATTAAAACCAATCAGAGATCATTAGCTATCGAAATCGTTTTCTAAGTTCCTTAGCAGTAAAAGATAAAAGTTACTGTCAATCGAGAATTAAAATAATTAAGATTAAACCTATTGTTTAAATTCTGGTTTCATTAGTCTGATTACCTTAATAGAATAATGAAAAGGACCAGATTTTCAGATTGCTATCGCAGTGCATATAAGAATTTGCATGTGTCTCTGATCACTCTACAAATAAATATAGCCATGAATTTCTGTAATATACCATGTTATCTCCTTTCAGCGTACGGGAAACTTGGAAACCCCGAACCTAGTCCGCCTATGTTACCGCAGATTACGAAATGGCGCACATTTTAACAATTTATTAAATTTTTATGACCGCATACAAGTTATTATTGTAAATGAAATTTTATCTTAAAATGTCACTTAAGCACCAAGATGTTCGAAGTATCTTTGCATATTTTACTTGTTGAATGCCGGAATATAGCTGAACAGCTACGGTATTTGCATTCTGTAATTGAATCAGTGTGTTCCACCTCCGTGGTTGACAGGAGTGAGATCTACTTCTAACAGTAGATTTAAATTAATTAAGTCCAAGAGCTGAAAACGATAATTATTTAAATTGAATGAAAAACATCGGAGTTCAAAACAAATCGTTGGGCTCGAGGTAGCCTTGTGGTAGCGTGCTGACTTTCGGTGCTGAGGGAGCTCGAATCGAATCCCGACACGCGCCATTAAATATCTGTGTCTAGGATGGATATAGGCACGTTAAATCCGTAAATCGGAAAGTTCCAGTATGAGGTCCAAGAGGGTGGTAGAATGTATGATCCCCAACATGTCATCCCTGGAGGTTAAATTGGAGGTGGCAAATAGCTAACACGAACTTCAACCCTTTGGTGTTAATAAACTTTATCCCGCAGCCTATTTGGACCTTGTTTGGAAATTCCAGCCAGGGGGCTTTAGAAACAACAACAAAGCAATTAGCTATTTTATTGTGCATGTGATTTTTTTTCAAGTCCGCTTTTGAAAAAAGAATAGAATTTTTTTTTTTAAAATCATAAAATTAATAGCTGAAAATGAAAATAATAATTGTAAAAAAATGATAAAATAATAAAATAAAAAAATAAGTCAAAAATACAACTTTTCAGATATAATTTCTTGATTTTCTTAAAGAACAGAATTTCGTTCAGGCTGTATGGAAACGATTTTGTAATTTATTTTTGACTTTTGAATTTTGAGATAAAAACTTGGCAACTTCAGAATAATCGTCTGCTACTGTTTTGTTTCGATTGGAACTTAAAATAAAAGATTTATATTGAAAATGGGGGCTTGTGGCGGCCCTATAGTACAGCGCGCTGGTTTTCGGTGCTGAGGGTGCTCAGATCGAATCCCGGCGTTGCGCCACGAAAATTGCCTCCGTTCGTGTCGTCCCTCCATAGGGGGTAGTGCTGTCCGCCTATATGGTGCCCCCATAATAAAATGGGCATTAAAATTGCGGAGTAGTATAGGCCAATGTTTAATTACAAGTGCCTCCGCATTGGTAAAAAAATAAATATTGAAAATGGCTCCTAAAATTGATAGATAAAGAGCTTGTTGTCAAGAACTATGGCTATCAGACAGAAGCAAAATCGCCTAAAAAAATATGGCGTTTATGTACATAAAACCTAACTATCAAAATCGTTTCTATAAATTGCGAACGACCTTTTGTAATTATGTTTAATTTTATCAAGAAATATGTCGTCTAATAACCATCAGTCTTGAAATGTCTTCACTGTATAAACATGTAAATACCTCAGTATTTTACTTCAGTAGTTTAAAAAAACTCCAAGGAAATCAGATATTCTAATAACAGAATTGATACATTAAGTCATTAATTCTGTTAAAAGGATTTCAAAGTTGAAATGCTTTTAAAAACAGATTTGCAATAATGAATTATAACTTTGAAAAACTTACTAAACAAATAACATTATGTAAAATACTTCCCATTTACCGACAACAAATTACTTGAAAAAACTCCTTTATAAACAGAAACAAAATTTTTAAAAAGATTTTAAAAACATGCTGCTGTACATAATATAACGTAATTTTAGAGAAAATAAAAAAAAAGAAACTGCATACCCTAAATGCATTTGAGATATTTCCCCGGGTTTTAATAAATTAAAAAAATAGTTTTATGCTAATTACGAGGTGTTCCCTCCAGCGGAAGTAATTTAATTAAACTTACTTTAGATAAAAATCATTTTTTCATGCTTTCATTTGTTCAAAAATAACAATGAAATAAACTTTTGAATGAATTAATTTCTATGTTTTTTTATTTTTGAATTAATTAAAACTGGGAAAATGAAGAGAAATTTAGACCTAGCTTTCCTCAGTTTCTAACCTTGAGTTTAAAAAAAAAAGACATTAAAAATTTGAATTATGTGGCGAGGTGTGTATTTCAGCGAAAATGTTGCGAAAGAAATCTTAAAAGATTCATTTTCAGAACATAAAAAAAAGTCCTGGAATGACCTCATTTAAAGATTCCTCATTTCTATTATAGTACTTATTTTACAGATTTTTATGACTAGATAAAATTATATTTATTAAAATGTCAAATGAAATGGGAAAAGCTAATTTATTTTTTGCGAAGACAAGGTAGCCTTAAGAAAGTATCTCCAAAGGACCATTATAAAATATACATCTTTGTTATTAATTTTAATAACTAATTTTTGGGCTCGAGATAGCCTAATGGTAGGCCGTTGGGCTTGGACGAATCTCGACGACGCCATTAAATACCTTCCTAAGTAGGCCGGATATAGGAACTTTAAGTGTCCTTCGAGTGGATTATCCTTGTATGAATTCAGAGAGGGTGGGAAAAAGTACGAACACCCAGTCATCAACCCTGGGTTGCTCGGTCACAATTGAGGTGGCCCCAGAGGGTCGTGTTGATTCACCTATGTCCCTCTAGAAAGCAACCAACAATTCTAGCACATTAAGTGCTTATTTGTTAAGGCTGCTGTGTACTACACTATTGGATTCGCTCACCTCAATTTTAACCTATTTAGAAAATGTGTCTACTACATACAGTTGCATAAATTATGGTAATCCAATAAAAACAGAATTTTCAGACAGTAATGAATAGTGTTGCAAGGTTTTAAAAACCTTGCAACACTATTCATTTTTTAAAATTTCGTTCTCTAAAGGGTTTTATGAGCGTTTAAAGCACACTATACCAAATTATTTTCCCGAATAATTTAAATTTAAACTATTATTTGCATTTTTTTTTCAAAAAGAAAAATGCCCTAAGGGGTAAAATTTCTTTCTTTATTACGGAGTACAATTTAAAAAAATATATATATTTCAATCCAAGTCGGCCATTCTTGGACGCATTTTCTCCATAGGTTAACATTGAAGTGAGAGAATCCAATAGGGTTAGTACCCAGCAACCTTAAAGGATAAGTGTCATGCATTGTTCCAGCATAAATGATATTAAAAAAAAAACTATACATAAATGTGTATAGATAAAGGGGGAAATATTATGAAAAATGAAAATGAAATTAAAACGAAATATAAGAGGAATAAAACTAATATTACCAATATGAGTAGAGAAATTAGAAGCCAAGTATATTTGATTACACATACTATATTTGGTGAGTAATGTAAATAAAAAAACGCTTCGTTCAATCAATGCATTAAAGACCGGACACATTTATTAATGTCTCTCTACAGCTTGTAGACCGGTGACATGAATTAATGTCTCTGCATTAGCCAGAGCTTAGGGCCCGGCGACATGAATTAATGTTCCCTTATATCCAGAGCTTGTGGACATGATTTTAGATATGTATTAATTCCCCATACATTGTTAAGGCATGTACTCTTTCTTGTTTAATCAATCCTTGCGAAATTTTCTTTTTAAGAATTGATTTACACTTGATCCTAATAGTAATCTAATCCAATTAACAATAATTTTCAAAAGATTTTTCGTGAAAAAATCTCGAATATTTTGAACAATATTTCTGTTGATCAGGCAATTTCAATAAGCTTTCAGATAAGAGTATAAAATTTACTTGCATACTGCGTATTTCCGTAAAAGAGTAACAGATTTTGGTCGCAATATATGTCGGTAACAAAGGTAATCTGTATATATAAAACAGTTCCGTAACTGACTGACTGACATACAACGCACAGACCAAACCGCTGGACCTAAAGGGCTGAAATTTTGCATGGCGATTCTTCTTATAGTGTAAGGGTGCACTAAGAAAGATTTTTGAAAAATTCTTCTTAAATTTTTTTTAATTAAATTTTTAAGCTGTTTTAGTAACTTTTTTTAAGTTTGCATTTAAAATAATAATTTTAGGGTTATAAAATTTATATCACGAGAAAGATCATAAACATCCCTTTGAAATGAGATCTTTTTCGAATATTTACCTCCATTTTCTGATTTCGGTGAATTTTTAAAGAATACTAATGCGACAGACGATTGAAAATTATCCAAAAAAATGTTAAAATATAATAAAAGATATTATGTTCCTCAAACTGTACTATATTATTTAGTATGTCCTATTACATTTAATTTGAATATTTTTCTTCTACATTGTTTTATCTATAAAAATATCCCTTGCGATTTTTTTATAAATATATTTTTTGGTTTTTTTTTACATCAATTGTATACATTAATCGTCGTATTTATTATATATATACAGTGGAATCTCGATCTATCGTTTTTCAAGGGACCGATTGAAATGAACGATAAATACGGGAAAACGATAGATGCGGAAACATAACATAGCAATAGGAACATTGGGACTGGATAAAATGAACGACATATACGGGAAAACAATGGATCCGAAAACGATCGATCGAGATTCCACGGTATATATATATATATATATATATATATATATATATATATATATATATATATATATATATATATATATTTATTTATTTTATTTATTTATTTAATTTTTTGGCATTGATTGCATAAATTGACCATTGTGTTTAATTTGAATGTACTCTGTATCGAAGTGCGGGTTTTCAGCTAGTATATGTACAAAATGCGCCGGTTCTACACATTTAACACTAGAACCACGGAGCGGGTCAATTTGACCCAAATCGATGTTCAATTTATCACCAAGCGAAAAGTATTGATTGAAAAAAAAATTCCTTCTATGACTTTTAATAATTTAAGGTGAACAACAATTTTCCCAAATTTAAAAATTCGTAACATAAATAATTTTCCGATTATTAACACTTATACCTAGAACCGCGGAGCGGGTCAATTTGACCCGTAAAAAATGGCACAAATGACGAAAAACAGATGCATTTTCTCGGAAGTAACTATAAAGTACTTCTACTCCACCTGGAATTCCTGAAAAGAACTGTACCAGAAGGGGTAATAGTGAAGGTTTTCAGTCAACGTCATTATATTTGGTTTGAAGCGCGAACTACGTTCGAATACAGTGAAAAATTATAGCGAATATTTAGAAGACTTTTTGAACTTGCTTTTATACTGTAATTAGTATATGTATGAAAAAATGACACGACGCCGTAATCTTGTTCAGGAAGCTTTAGAATATTTAAAACAATTATCTGAAAAGGATTCAGGAGGTGAAGATAATGATGAAAGTTTCGATTTTGAGTGGTGAGGAAGAAAATTTGGATTCGGATGAAAAAAATGAAAGTGAAGATGACTCTGGCAATGCTCTAACAATCGTTGGTCCTTTTCATCGCAATAATGATGATAATTTATCTTATAAAAAATATTAAAAATATTCCAAGAAAAGATACACACACGCAAAGAAATTTGAAAAAGAAATCGACAATAACATTCAAAGTTAGAAATAATGAAGTTGGAAAAGATGGGACAGTTTGGAATGTCGCTCAATTAGGAACAAGCGATAGAGGAAGAAAATCAAAGTGTAATATTTTGAAAGAAGCTGGGGGCCCAACACCACATGCTAAACGCAATGTTATCGACAACAGTCCTTCAAATGCTTGGAGACTTTTTATAGATGAATGGATATTGAAGCACAAAATAAATGTACTGAAGATGAAGCTCACCGGCAGATTCATGAAAAAGAACGGAATATAACATTAGAAGAAATAGATGCGTTTATATCAATTTTATATGCACGTGGTATATATTGTGCAAAAGGACTTGTGTTCTGCATAGCTTGTGTTCAAAGGACTGGGGACCACCATTTTTCCAAAATACAATGTCAAGAGACCAATTTCGTGAAATAATGAGATCTTTACGCTTCGACATAAAATCAACAAAATCAAAGCATCTAGAGACAGACAAATTTGTCCTTATTTCGGATATCTGGAATAGTTTCATTGAATATTGCAAGACTAACTATACACCAGGTCCTAATATAACTGTAGATGAGCAGTTATTTCCTACAAAATCTAGGTGTAGGTTTACCCAATACATGCCAAACAAACCAGATCAGTTTGTAATCAAGTTCTGGTCGGCTGCAGATTTTGACTCAAAAT
This sequence comes from Dolomedes plantarius, assembly GCA_907164885.2. Classification (NCBI taxonomy): domain Eukaryota; kingdom Metazoa; phylum Arthropoda; class Arachnida; order Araneae; family Dolomedidae; genus Dolomedes; species Dolomedes plantarius. The sequence goes on from OU015502.1 coordinate 4,284,552, forward strand.
ATCTGATAAATGGATTCCTGTATCTTGGAAAAGATAACCAATATAACTCCAACGCATCTCTTTCTGAACATGTAGTGCTACGACTAATAAGTCCTTATGAGAACAAAGGTAGAAATGTTCTTACGGACAACTTTTTCACAACACTGAAGCTTGCAGAGTCTAACTGGTTTTCAAGGTAAAAAATATAAAAAGTTTTGTTTCTAAGTAGTCTCCATCCAACCGTAGAAATTGTAGATAACCCCAAAAAAAACTATCTGATACAATCGCTTTCTACAACGCAACTAAATACGGTGTGGACGTGATTGACCAAATGGTAAGGAAATATACAGTCAAGTCTGCTTCCCGTAGGTGGTCGGTGCAGGTTTTTTGTATCAATGTCTTGGTTTTGTATAAAACTTCAACTAGAAAATCTATTAGTAGACGGCAATTCATCCAAGACTTGGTTAAAGAATTGCTAGAAAAGCACCCATTTGTGGAAAATGTACAAAACTTATTACTCAGTTTTGTGCACAATGCATACAGTAACTTGAATTTTATAATCCATAAAACTAATAAGTAACTGATAAAATTTTAAATTTTAAATTTTTTGAAATTATATCTAATTTTATTTAAAAGATATGCTCTGTTTTTCCATTGAAATTAGGAAATTTATGTCATTATGTTAAAGAGACATGTTTTTATACTCAAGGATATAAAATTTTAAATAAGATTTTGTAAAAATTAAGTTAATTTTTGTTGATTTATATAAATTACTTAATGTAAATTCTCAGAAATATTGATTATTGATTGAATTATTTAAAAAAATGAAAAGTTCTAGTTACCTAAATTACGCGCTTGTGCATATTTCATAGGTTTACAGTCTAGGGTCAAAATGACCCGCTCGCGGTTCTAGGTATACCGAAAGTCCCGCGGTTCTAGTGTTTACGCAGGGAATAATGGCTTGATCAGCATAAAACGGCCTTGTAAGTTATTAAACATCGTCACACACATCTGTGTTTCGCGTTCACTCACCAATGCAGTTGTTATTGGTTATGAGGTATGAGTAAATGAATCAGATTTCTTTAACCTTTAGCTTACGGGGCCTATTTTTCTTATTCCATCTTTAAAACGGGAAATTTCATACCCCCTTTGTAACAACGAACATTGTCCCTTCAACGGGCACGCCAATTTTTGGAACACCAGCTGGCGCGCGTGGCACAAAGTGCAACGTCTCTTTCAACCTTGTTTATTCCTTTTGTAATAAAATTTTACTTTTGAAATTGAAAATAATGATATTGAGTTTTATGACAAGATATAGAATGTTGGTAATATTGAGATATATCTATAATTAAAGGTCGCAGAATGCAGATACAGTCACCTTACTTAAAAACCGTTCGGTTTATTGGTTGTAAGGACAACTTGCGAATAGATTCCTATTATGTCAAAAAACCTAAAAAACAACGAGATTGTCTGTTTTCTTGATATGCAGGATACCGTGTAATAGCTGCACATTTGATCGAGTACATAAATTCCTGCTTTTGAATGGAATGGAATACACTGGTCAGAAAATCAGACCTGCATTAGTAATAATGTAGTTATAAATAGAAACTGCTTAGAAAATTCAAACCTTACATGTAAAAACAAACCATTCAAAATTAGGAAAATGTTGCACTTTATACATGGGTGCGCTCCGCTGAAGGGTTAAGGGGGTTATATATATATATATATATATATATATATATATATATATATATATATATATATATATATATATATATATATATATGTAAAATACCCATTACATCATGTTCTTAATCTTTAAGCCAAAAGGAAAAACTATCCCATATTTACATGGCTGGAGCTAGACTCAGCCTGAAAGGAATATAAAATAAATTTGGAAGCAGTCGGGTCGAATCGTTTATTAGAGCGACAAAAGTATATGCGTTCATTTCAGAGGGACGGCTCTGAAGTAATATAACCCTTCAATGTTAAACGCGAGGGAAAGGTAGACATGTGACTATTATTTGTAAGTTCAGCAGATTTTTGGGGCTCGCGATGCTAACCCACTCCCGAATTCATCCATATACACGTGTAGAAATGCAAAGGCATACGATTCAAGGGAATTTCTGTGGCCAAGGGTTTTAAAGCGATAAATTAATATAACTGAGAATTGGATATAGGAAAGGAAGTTTAAATGCTAGAATGGAGGGCATACCATTTAAAATATTACATATATATATATATATATATATATATATATATATATATATATATATTTAATATATTTACACAATCTAGTCATATTAATGTGGCCACCGACTACTATTGACGTCAACGATAAATAACCAATCGCAGGAGGCACGTGTCGTAAGCAAATTTGGTGGATATATAAAGTGTGTTGTAGGCATTTGGATAACGTTTCAGTTCTTGCAGTCATAGAGGAACGGGGTGATTTATCCGACGTCCAAAAAGGTATGATCATTGGTATTCGGGCCAAGGGTGGAAGCATTTCCGAAACGGCTAATTTTGTAAACTGTTCGCGGGCCGCCGTGGTAAAAGTATACCGTGCATGGCAAAAGGGCACCATTCAAAATCAGTGACTTGACAAATGTGGAGCACTACGGGCCATAGATGGTACAGGTGAACGACGGCTGCGTAGATGCGTTTGGGTGAATAGACGTGCAACCGTTGAGCAACTGACCGTCCAGAGGAACCAAGGGGCTACCAACAGTGCCTCCACAACGACGGTTCAGCGAACGTTGCTGCGTATGGGCCTCCGCAGCAGACGCCTGGTTAATCCACCTATGCTGACCGCTGTTCATCGGCGACGAAGGCTGGAATTTGCACGCCAGTACCGCAACTGGACTTCCACTGTGTGAAGACAGGTGGCTTTTTCCGATGAATCACGTTCTATGTTCCATCGGGCAGACCATCGGACAGTTCCAGCAGACGTTGGCGCATACGGCGTGAGACGTCTGAAAGCAAACACCCTGCAACAATTGCCGGAAGTGTCCAAGCTGGAGGAGGGAGCATTATGGACTGCGGAATGTTTTCGTAGTATTCTCTGGGTTCCCTCATCATTGTGGAAGGCACGATGGATCGACACAAGTATGCATCTATACTTGCGGACCATGTTCACACCTACATGCGAATTGTTTTTCCTCAGGATGATGGCATTTACCAGCAGAACAATGCGACATGTCATAAAGCTCACAGTGTACGTGCGTGGTTCGAAGAGCACCATAATAAGTTTACCGTTCTCCCTTGGCCAGCAAATTCCCCGGACTTGAACCCAGTCGAGAATCTGTGGCACTACCTCGATCGGACTGTTTGCACCATGGATCCTCACCCGCGTAACCTAGCGCAGCTGGCCACGGCACTGGAGTCGGCATGGATCAACATCCGACTGAACACCTTCAGGTACCTAATTGACTCTCTTCCTACACGTCTCGCAGCGGTCCACTCTTCGAAAGGTGGTTATTCTGGATTTTGACAGGTGGTCACATTAATGTGATTGGACTGTGTGTATATATATATATATATATACAGGTGGTTATCAAAATAATGGAAACACATCAATATTAGTGGTATTTATGGAAGTGCTTCGTATTCATTAAAAGACAAGTTTGGGGACCAATATTTTTTATAGAATATAGTGTATACATTATTCTATTCTAAAGTAGCAGTAATGAAACTATGTGCATCAGGCTCTTTGGTGGATAGCGGAAGATGTCAAACCTTGTAGAACATGCGGTAGGGCAAATTTTTGAAGCTCGTTTAATTGGAGTATCTGTTACAATAGCCCCAATGAGTTTGGGTGTTTACCGAGCTATGATATCGGAAGTCATGATGGCATACAGGGTTCACGGAAAGACATCCTCTGTGAAACAGAATAGTGGCCGAAAGAGAAAGCTAAGTGAAAGAGACTTACGGGTGTTGAAGTGGACTATGACATCAAAAAAGAAGACAACTACAGCCAAAGTGACCATAGAGCTCTATCTGAATCTGCATGTTCCTGTACCAGATATATATATATATATATATATATATATATATATATATATATATATATATATATATTATATATATATATATAATATATATATATATATATATATATATATATATATATATATATATATATATATATATATATATATATATATATAATATATATATATATATATATATATATATATATATATATATATATATATATATATATATATATATAAATATATATATATATATATAAATATATATATATATATATATATATATATATATATATATATATATATATATATATATATATATATAAATATATATATATATATAAATATATATATATATATATATATATATATATATATATATATATATATATATATATATATATATATTAATTACCATAAAATTTTCACAGAAAGATTTTTCTAGCCGGTATGAAGAACCTAATCTTAAAGCAGATTGCAATCTTTCTGTGCCAACATTTATCGAGTTATTAAATTGAGTTACCATACTGAATAAATTCTTTACAATGGTAAGAAAGATCGTAATGAGTTTTGTATCTTAGCTGATTTGTAACGTTGCTTTTACGAAATTAAATTTGAGCAAACTTCTTGTTCCGCAACATATTTATGTATACCTGATACTGTCATGGCTAATCTTGTTGTGAACGGAAATATTATTTTTATCCATCTCACAAAGAACTTATAAAATACAGTAATTATCTAAATAAAGTTAACTTTTTTACCGTGTTCTTATCTGATAAAATAATGCATTTGTCCATTATTGATGCGATGAATGTATAGAATATCACTTTGATATAAATGAACTAATGGTAGTTGATTGCATAATAGTATTTTACTGTTTTAGTAATAAATAATTGCAAGATAGAAAGAACTTTTTTATACAATGTTTTTAAATTTATGTTGAATCATATAAACTTGACAATTCTATATATTAATAAATACTTTTAAAAATTTTTTTATGAATTATCCCATCAACTTGAAAGAAAATGAAGTTAATTGGAAGTTAACTTCAATTTAATTTTTCGTTCCCGGCCCGGCCGATAGATAGATAGCTGTACCAGTCTACAAAACAAAATTAACTGAAAATGGTTTCAATTCTGCTTAAAGATGGCTAAAAGTATTAAAATAATGCAATGTCATCGTGTTCTGAGCTATTCTAAAACTTTCAAATGCCTAGCAAGTCGGGATGTCAGTTAAAAATCGATTGCAAGATTTGTACCAGACAAACACACACACAAACACAAACTAACTAACAAGAAAGCGAGTTAATAAAAACATGGTAATTAGCTTATTCGCGTATACAATATCGCTTAAATAAACGACAGAGATAAACACTATAATATGTTGTTTTCACATTGCACGGTAAATAGAAAGGAGTGTTTAATAATTAAACTCCTCCATATGCTTCTATAAACATCAACATGTGTTTGATATTTTACAGTTGAAAATTAAAAAAAAATTATAACCGGTTTGATATCTGTATTCCCTTAAAAGTATCTTATTTCAGGCTCTAGTGCAAGGTTCCTCACCCCGGAAAGTAAATAGTTATTCCCCGTAAACCTGGTTTTATATACTACAATGGCTACAAGAAATTCAAACATGTTTGATGGATTAATATTCTAAAATGTCTAAAAAGTCAAGTATCCATGCATAATCACTAAATAGTAAATAAATGTTTTTTCTATCATTTTTTAAAAAATTTATTGATTAAGTGTTATTACATACCTTACAAAACAAATTGTTCCGATAAACTTTCAGGATTTACGGAGTGTTACATCGAAGGAAAAGTTTGGGAAACCCTGCTCCAGTGTATAAGAATATTTTTTTGCTGATTTCCACATATCTTAATCTTGGATTCTTTTGTCAAATTTAGATTACCTTGCATTCGATAAATATACCGTTCGCTAAAAATCGTTATTCATTCAAACTATAAAGAACCGAAATCATCATTCCTAAATTTAAAAGGCCAGATGGTTTATTAATGGCAATCCATTAAGCTAAGCATGCACCCCTCATTTGAGATAAATGTTCTGATGCCGAAATCACAGCTGGCGTTCAGTCTCGTGAAATGTCATCTGTTACGAATTAGCAAGCAGATTTTGCATACTTGCAAAATGATTGCGAAACTGGTTTTTTTTTATGCCTGCTGCTCTAGGGTTTTTCTTAGACTCCTTTTTACTTTTACTGACTGCAGAAAAAGCCTGTTTGTCATTTGATTTCTGTATCAGTGACGAGCTAGTTTCTTTTTTGGTCTAAGAAGTTCTCACTAACTCAACGTTCTATTTTGCCTTGATTCATATTTTAATTCTGTTTAAATACCTTTAATTTTGTTTCCGAACCAGAGAGTGTGTCAGTAATTTGTAATTGAAAGAGTGTGCGGAAATCAGCGAATGAGCTACGTAGGAGGTGAAAAGTCGAAAATTTCTGTTAGCGCTAAGCGGTAGTCAGAGATTTTATACCTAGAAGAAACTAACAAGTAGGGATGAAAAATTTCATCATAGCCTATGAGGTCAATGCTGAAGCAGAACTGATTATATACGATTTAATATCTCGAGTAGGAAGGGAGATTCCCGAATGGCTTGTGTACTGGCATTCGGTTCAAAGTCTGTACGTTCGAGTCCCACTGTAGGTCCTTGTTAAATTAGATATTGTGTACCAAAAGTTGACCGTGGTGCTTTCAACCAACAAACCAACGTCTCTAGTAGAGAAGTTAGAGACAGAGTAGAGACTGGGGGAGTTGATAAAGGAGTTAGGGGGTTTTCACACAGAAAGAAACTTCAGCATTAATGATTCTGTTCTAGCTAAGAACAACGCCTTTTCACATTGCTTGAGTTACAGAAAGCACAACTGAATGGATGACGGCCGCAGGTATATTTTACTCGGTGTATTTTTTTGTACGGAGAACGACATGTAAAAAAAAAATGTTTTCCATAACAAACGATTCTTTAAATGGCCTATGATTGGCTCGGCGTATCACGTGTTCTTTCGTGAGCGTTGTAATTGAATCAACGGATGATGTCCTGGCTATCAGCTATAATGGTTGGTTAAAATTTTTACGCTCACGCTTCGGATTCAATGCGATCAGTTCTTTATAGTTAAGATCTGGTTTGCATTGGCTTTAATTTAGTTATTAAGTCACAACCATACTTAGATTACGCTCACGTAAAAATTTACGCAAAGATTCATTTGTTAGTTATTTTTTGCCGCTAAATATTTTATTGTATGCAATCATTTGAGACATTGTATTATTGTTTTCCGATTGTTGAGGGTAGGAAGGGCTATCAAAACCATAGCTAAGGGCGATGTAATAAGTATATATGAATAAGCTACTTAAAAAATTCTAAACTTGATGTCCGTATACAAAACGATCAAATATCACATGTTACATTGAATCTTGAATTATCTATGTTTAGACTGAAATTCATGTAATTTTTTTTTTGCGTAACTGAAATGTTAAAAAAATTGATGCGTTTTACATCTTTGGAAATGAATAATGTAAGTTTGTAAACATCATATTCGATTTAAGTTCATATATCATGCTATATATTTACAATGTTAAATAATTTATACCAAAATATAATTGATACCCAGATGTGCATTATGCTGTTAGGTTTTACTTGGTAGTTTAATCAGAAAAAATTGCTATTTAAACTTTTTTTAAAATCATTATTTTTAATGCAAAGGGCCGAGGCGGCCTTGTGGTACAGCGCTCTGGTTTTCGGTGCTGAGGGTGCTCAGATCGAATCCTGGCGAAGTGCCACTAAAACGCCTCCGTTTGTGTCGTCCCTTCATAGGGGGCAATGCTGGTCTGCCTATATGGCGCCCCCATAATAAAATGACCAGCAAAACTGCGGTGAAATATAGGTGAATGTCTTCGCAACCAGTATCTCCGCATTGAAAAAAAATAAATTTAATGCAGTTGTTCAGTAATGAATATTGGAAAAAAACTTTTTTTTAAATTACAGACGACTAATTTTTAATTAAATTTTACTCGTTTAATCCTTTTCTAAATTTTATTCAAATGAACATTTCATACTTACCCTACTCCATTTACTGTCAGTTTACTAAAGACGCATAAAATATTATTTAAATAAGCTTCCAGCATTTTAAACATTACTATTTTATCATTTTCTACTCGAGAAAATCTTAAGCTGAATTTTTTTCCGACTCTCCCAGACTTTGTCACATACTCGAAAAGACTTTTAAATTCCGAAAAGTTCCCAAAGATCTGTTTTATCTTTCGTTGGAAACTCTGTTTGACTTCTTGAACCAGTAGCCAAGCGCCAGCTGTGCTTTGAAACAGATGCTGGAAAGTTCAGCATATTTCACCCCACGATGAATAAAGGAAAAATGGAAATTTTCTACATATGCTGAAGAAATAAATATTCCTGTACCACAGTCCTTGGCGTTTCGTGAAAAAGTTGTATTTTTATATTTTATGCACTGCAGATTTCTAAATAAATAACACGGGGAAATGTGATTTATGAAGAAACAGCCTCGCACTGTAGTTGCTAGAGGTTAATAATTATTGTTAATTATTCTCTTTAGTGGAATAAAGGTGGTGATATCTTTAAAATCTTTATGTTTGCCAATAACAGCTTCTTACCGAGTGAACAAAGAAGTTGCGAAATTATTTTACTCTAACAATTTAATTAGAAAGGTTCAATAATCTTCAATTCTTTAACAGGTATGGACAGAATTTAACCCTCATTTAGGTGAAACCAGTGTAGGTGCAAGTGTGATGGCTATGCTGGATATGCTTAAGCTAGTTGAACAGATGACTTATCCAGGCCTTGATTTTCCATTAGGCCCTGTAGGGCCGGGCCTAGGGGCCTCCAAAACATTTTAATTTTAAAATGAAAAAATTACAAATTACAAATTTTTTTTTATTTTTACCTTTTTTAATAGCAATTTTTTTTATATATCCTTTCAAATTTGATTGATTGATTGGTTCATCATACGTATAGGTATATGTATAGTTCATCATATGTATGTTAAAGTGTATATAAGGGATTAAGAAGGTTTTCTGGCTGCATTGTATTGGTGTTTTAATGATGAAGTTAATATGTTGTATTGCTTTTTGTTATTTGATAATGTTCTAGGCTTCTACGCTTCAAATAGCCAATTCTTGGTAAAATGGTACTTTCACAACAATTCATGATTATTTTTTTGTGTCTCAATATTGGAAATTTTACGCCCACATCAGTGTTAGGGGGCCCCCATCCCGAGTTGTTGCTATAGTCAGGAATTTTCTTAATCGGGTCCTTGACTTATCCATCTAGCATGCGTGTTACATTATTTCGTTAGCTTTAAACATTAACTTATCAACGTATCAATTTATATATATTTATATATATATATATATATATATATATATATATATATATATATATATATATATATATATATATATATATATATATATATATATATATATATATATATATATATATATACAAACATATGTACATACATACATACAGGGTGTCCGGGCTAAAAGGATCCAAAAGTTATGACTTATTTTTATGGAACTACACATTAGAATTTAACAAAAAATAAATAGAAAGAACATACACGAAATGCTTGGGTAAGTTTTATTAACTCCCTAAAATATTAGTTTAATGCTAAGAATTATGAAATGCTTTGGTAATCTTCATTTACTCTCTAAAATATTAGCTTTAATACGAAGAATTATGAAATGATCGGTGAAAATTTTTTATTCTCTAAAATAGCAGTTTTAATACTAATAATTATAGAAGGCTTCAGAAAACTGTATTTAATTCTATAAGATTTAATACTGAAAACGATGAACTTCTTGGGTAAACTCTAATCTGCTCTCTAAATTCGAAGCCTCAATACTAAGAATTATGAATTGCTAAGGTAAATTTTAATTACTCTCTAAAATAGAAGCTTTTAAGGCATGAATTTTGGATAGCATCGGTAAATTTTATTCATTCTCTAAAATAGAAATTTTAATGCGCTGAATTGAGTGGGTAAATTTTAATTAATTCTCTAAAATAGAAGCTCGTTATAAAATTTTTTTGCTCTTAGGGAATCCTATTCTCTTTATAATTCTTAAAATAGGCTTTCCAATCTTAATTACTCTCTTAAGTTTTGTTGCAGTAAAATATTGCGGCAGAATTTTTAACGGAAAACGCGATTATCGCTGCTCATAATTAGAATAAATTTCGCGTGAAAAGGTTATTATGTTTCAAGTTCACTTATGAATGATTCCCGGGAATTAACAATATAGAAACAGGTCAATAAATACAGAATTAAATTTACTTTCCACTCGGTCGTGATTAATGGAGAATCGGATAATGAAGTGATGGGTCAAGACGTCAGTGCAATAAATCATTTCCACGATATTGATAAAATTACTTAAGAAATGGCAGAAAGCGCATGATAAATATGCAGAAGGGAAAGCTCTCTGTTCATATTTGAATATTTATCACGGGCCCCTCGTTAAACACTGTCCAATATCTAAGACAGGCGATGAATGGGATCCCGTAATGAGATATACAATAATGATTTTTAGGGTAGCATAGACTGTTGTCCTTTGCTTTGGTACCTAGATTTGTAATTACTCTTCCAGCAGACTGCATACTTCAAAATACAATTTTTTAAAATATTTTAATTGAATGTTTCCTTTCCGGAATGTATGAACAGTTATAAAACTAAATTGTAATTAATTTAAAATTCTGTGCATTTCGTAATACTCGGTTAAAATTCCTCTCTCTGCAAAAATGACAAAGAAGTTTTATTTTGGTTCATTATCTGGGTAAACAGATACATGAATGTGTTTTTAAGGTATAATTAATCTGGAAATTATAGTTCAAATGTGTAATATTTAAGTTGTTATGCCGACTCTTTGGATAGGCCGTGACGAAAAAACTACTGCACCTATTTACTTGATTTTGGTCTGAAACGAAAGATTTTTATATGTAGATTTGTCAAATATGGTTTTTGCAACCGCAATTTAAATTAATTAGCGATAATTTACAATTAAAAAATTACTTTATGAGCATGCTCAGTGGTGTGTTTAAATCTGGATACTCACTAAGCACGAGGCCGCATAAATGCATTAATTTGTTTCTGCGCATGCTAGGTGACATGTTTAAACCTGGCTTTAGATATTCACTAAGCACGAGGCTGCAGAAACACATTAATTTGTTACTACGCATGCTCGGTGACATGTTTAAATCTGGCTTTAGATACTCATTAAGCACGAGACTGCATAAACACATTAATTTGTTACTGCGCATGCTCGGTGACATGTTTAAATCTGGCTTTAGATACTCACTAAGCACGAGGCTGTATAAACACATTAATTTGTTACTGAGCATGCTCGGTGACATGTTTAAACCTGGCTTTAGATACTCATTAAGCACGAGGCTGCATAAACACATTAATTTGTTACTGCGCATGCTCGGTGACATGTTTAAATCTGGATTTAGATACTTACTAAGCACGAGATCGTTTAAACACGTTAATTTGTTTATCCCGAGTTATCTTTCTATTTTTCTCTCTGCCATTTTTATTTTTAATTACGTTTGTAAGATACAGAATTAAACCTGATTGAAGAGTAACTAAATTTCTTTTTATTGGGTTCAATAGCAATTTTATAAAGTGTATTTCTCTATTCTCAATATTATGATTTCAACATTTGGAAATGATGTGTTGAGTATAATGTGTGTATTAGTTCAGTTATTTACTATCAAACGGTCATGTTTTGACGGGTACCAACTACTATATGATAATGAATTTTAGTGAAAGCATAGATTATTGTCCTTTGCTTTAGTAACTAGATTTGTAATTACTCTTCCAAGAGACTGAATGTTTATTTTTTCTGTTTTAATTAAATGTTTCCTTTCCGGAATTCATGAACAGTTATAAAACTAAATTGAAATTAATTTAAAATTCTGCGCGTTTCGTAAAACTCAATTAACGTTCCACTCTCTGCAAAAATGACAAAGAAGAAGTTTTATTTCGGTTCATTATCTAGGTAAATAGATACGAGAATATGTTTTCTTAAGGAATAATTAACCTAGAAATTATACTTGCAACGTGCTTCTAAAAGTTTAGGTTTTAATTTCCCTCATCTTTTGATGTTTTCCTTTTTTTTTAATAATATTTAATTGCATGGGAGAATCTGGCAAGGATTGAGACCAGTAATCATTTCACAATACCCAATTAAAGGGAATTATTAATTTGATTATTCATATTTTTTTCATCTCGGTGTTACTGAATTGTTATCTTTATCGTTAGTAGGGTTATTAGTTTGAACTGAATTTTTTAAAACGTAATTTTTTTGTGCATGCTGTATGTATATATGCACGGAACCCCAGTTTTAATTAAATTTCTGCAATAAATTAACTTTCAATGATTTAATATGTTTAAACATTAACAACCGAATCCCTTAAAAAGAAATTATTTTTCGAGAATTTTATTCTGAAATCAGTAGAAAGCAGATATGCATTTTTACAACATAGAACTCATTATAAGATGTTTACGAAAACTTATAGGAAGTTCCGTCTTAATAGATAGTTTGTTTTCATTATTTCTAGAAAAAAAAAAATAAATAATATATATATATATATATATATATATATATATATATATATATATATATATATATATATATATATATATATATATATATATATATATATATATATGTCTGTGTGTGTGTGATAATATTACTAACTACCTATAATCGCCCATTCTGATGTTAATCTCTGTCCTGGTAACCCCTCTTTCTTTACTATGGCGTAAACGCTTCGCCTTCCCACATACTAACTTCCTCCGCCAATTCTGGCAACCTCTCTGACATAATTCTATTTTTCGCGCTTTTACGAAGAGACGCTGGACTGACACTAAGCGAATAAGATGTGTTGTTTTTCTCGTTTATAAATTTTGTTACTGAAGCTGACTGTATTATTTGCCGGCCACGATGATGCATTAGTTCATGAGATGACCCAATTCGGGTCATTTCATATATATATATTAGACAAAGTTGTAAGTTAAAAACCAGTATAAGCCATAAACCACTACATCCAGGAACCAAAAACATGAAAAGATAAGTGAAAAATATGAATAGATAAGTGAATAATAGGATTTAGACAGTATCTTGTCATCAGCGGAGCCGATACTGTCTAAAAACCAATGGATTGTTTCTAAGAAGTATGATCTGAGCAATAAACATACTTAGACACCATACAATGCATATGAAACAGAAGAAGGAATTATCAGTGGCTTTATCATAGATCACCAAACTCGGCGCCAGACAAAGTGAAAGTTAAGTTTAGGAGACCGCAAGAAGGCTGACGTCATATATATGTATATATAAATGTATATATATATATATATATATATATATATATATATATATATATATATATATATATTATACACGATAATGGTACGCCTAATACAACAATTTCTGCGCAACGATATCTTACTCAACACTCAATTACATTGATAAATCACCCACCATATTCTCCCAACTTATCGCCAGCTGATTTTTTTTCTTTTTCCGAAGCTTAAGATGGCCATGAAAGGACAGAGATTTGAAAACGTGTCGGATATCAAATCAAATGTTACGCGTATTTTGCAAAAGGTTAGTTCCAACGCCTATAAACAGTGTTTCGATGACTTGAAGAAACGTTGGGAATATTGCATAGATTCCTTAGGCGATTATTTTGAAGGAGATAAATTTATTTGAAGGTGAGTAATATTTTTCTTATTTATAAAAAAAATGTCCGGTTACTTTATGGGCGCACTTTGTATTTTAAGTTAAATTCTACTATAGTTAATGTTGCACAGGCGTACAGTAGAATAGGGAATTTTGAATGATGACACAATCGATCCGATGATCATATACATAGATGAATAACAAACTAAATATAATACATAATATCTAGCCAACTGCTTAAAAATGAAAAAAATATATATATATATATATGACTCACGAAAAGATACTATCTCCACACCTCTAACCGAGAGTGTGAGAGTAACAGATGCCACAGACTGACTGAGACATTAACAAATATGTTCTTATATATACAATAAATCATTTGCATAAGAAACACGGTCTACAGATGCATACGGCCAAACATGGTCCGCTAAAAAAAGTAGTTTCATATGGAAAATACGTACGAGAAAAAAAACTATGACGTCATATTTGCAACAGCCGACATACTATTCCTTTGCTACGATGTTTAAAAGGCTGACACGCCAAACGTATGTTAGCAAGTGACAAGATAAATGGCGAATATCGCAAGTTAAGAAAGCACCGGGTATTTTTCCTATCAGTTATATTTCTTACCACAGACTCAATTATTTTCATTATATATATATATATATATATATATATATATATATATATATATATATATATATATATATATATATATATATATATATATATATATATAGGCAGAGATAGAGAGATAGAGAGACAGACAGACGGATAGATAGAGCGGTACAGCCATTTGTTGTTAATGTATTTATCTATTTATATACGTATACTTTTTTATAACTCCGAATATTATAACGCTACAGTTTAAAACCTGCTTTTTTTGTACAAGAAAATCCATTTTATGCAATAAATTTCAATAAAGCTTAAACCTTTTGTCATATCATCTAAATATACCAAACATTATTTTTTCGCTGAGCTACATTAAATGGATATAAATGCTTTTTGTAAAGGTTAAATTGAAAACCTAGCGTTGAACATATTCGCTTATTTATAAAATATGGAAATGAATGTCAGTAGAAAGCCAACATTTCACTTAAAGTAATTCATGTATTTTTTAAAATTACTTCTACAAATATGTATTCGGCTGATAATATACTTATAAAAAGTACGTAAGACGGTTTTTCTGAGAGTTTTTTTGGAAGCATATTATATTTGTGAACGTGTAACTTTCTTTTGTTTATAAATATTTTTACGGAAATCGGTTTATTTAAGTGACTTTGGTATGTGAATTTATCTGCCCTTTTCAAATATATATTAGGAATTTTAGCGAAATAATGTTGTTTGTTTTATTATCATGTTTTGCAGGATATATAGGAGAAGTAAAGAGTAAGAAACATCGCTTTTCTTCTAATACAGTTTGTAGTAAGTCATGATTCATTTAGAAATATGTAAAAGGAAACCAATATAATGCAATATGTCATAAAAAATTAATGTATTATCAGTTGTATTCCTTGATACTATAATGGGTTGAATTGAGACAAAAATGGTTGTTACTGGTCTGTTCTTCTTCAATTTTAACTTCATTTTCTGTTAAAAATGGAAAAAAAATTAGAAGATAGAAGAATCTTTGGGAATGTAAAGACTACCCTCAGTTACAAATAGAATAAATGAATACAGATTTTCTTTCCTAAAGAGAAAGAGTAGGTTTGATTTGAAGAATCTCACTGCAAAAAGAAATAATTCTTTCTATCGTATTTGCCAGTGAATACAGTGAGAGAGAAATTTTCTGGTATATTTCGTTAGTTCCGTATGTTATAAAGTTGGTATCGAAACATAGGGAGTTATTTAAAAGCAGTTTCTTTTGTGGTGAAGTCATAACAGCAGGATTTTAACAACTTAGACTGTCAGTTCAATATTTTATCTTTGATTCAATCTCAGGTAGGCTATATGATATATTAATTTACTTACTTCTACTATACTTAAATTTCGTACCACAATTATTTTCGGTAAAGACTTATAGATTCCCTTGCAATATCAGCAATCACGTAGTAAACTATACACTATAAATAAATGCTTATATATATATATATATATATATATATATATATATATATATATATATATATATATATATATATATATATATATGACGTTTTAGGAATGATCTTTTATACAAGCAATAGGCCTTAAAGCATGCATGCATATAAAGCGTATAGAAGAAAAATCCCAATCCCCGCAAAGTTTATTACAAGCACCGAGCTTTCGGAAATGAGGGCTGGGAGGTTTTTCCGAGGGTAAAAAGAATTTTCTTGCATTATTCAAACTTAAGAAAAAAACAATTCTATCGCGTTTTAAAATAAAATTATATTATACAACTGCTGTAATTTTCATTATCTAAAAAGCGCGGGGTCATAATAGTAAAATAAAAATAATAAAAATTATCAGCCACCATAATGCTCCCAGCTGTCTAGACTTTCGGTATCTAACTAAATGTTAGAGTTATTGGGTCGAAATAAAGGACAAAATCATTCTCATAATTTGTCTCTTTACATGACTCAAGGCATACTCGAATGACTTGAGGGTGATTATATGTTATCAGGATACAAAGTATATTTGTCCACGAGATATAGTGTTTAGAGAATGGTGAAATCATACCAGAGTTCAAAAATGCACAAAAAGTCTATTCTCACTTTTATTAACTCTTTTGTTATCTATCAAACAAATTCTTCTTTCTGTCTTACTAATCTATCAATTTAAGGGGACAAGAGACCTTCTACCTTATTTTTTTTTTAAATTTTCAATATTTTAATCTATACACAAAGTGAGAATAGTTGATATTATTTTATTACTACATTAAAGATACTTAGAATTCTCAAATAAGTATTTTGTGTGCATATATATACCGATACAGTCTTGTGTTATTAATGTATCTTTCAATATATATACGTATACTTTTTATAAATCCTTATATTATAATACTATGGTAAAATAAAAACCCTTTTATGCAATAAATTTCAGTAAAGTTTAAATCTTTTGTCATACCATCGAAACATACTGTACATTATTTTTTTCGCTTAGCTTATTTCAAACCGTATAAATCCATTTGTAAAGTTTGTAAAGATTAACTTGGAAAGTGAGACGTTGAAAATTTTCGATGATTTATGAAATGATGGAAATAAATGTCAATAGAAAGCCAACATTTCACTTAAAGTAAAGAATGTTTTTTTTAAATTTTCTTATATAAATATGTATTCAGATGATAATATAATTTTTTAAAAAGTACACAATACGGAATGTCTGAGAGGGTATTTCTTGGAAGCACATTATATTTGCAAACGAATAAATTTCTTTTGTTTATAAATCTCTTACAGAAATCTGTTTATTTATGTAACTTTGTTATGGAAATTTATCTGCCCTTTTCAAACACGTATTAGGATTTTTAGCGCCATAATGTTGTCTGTTTTATTATCATATTTTACAGGAAATTTATGAAAAATAAGGAATAAAAATCTTCATTTTATTCTTATACAATATGTTTGAGTCATGATTCTTTTAAAAATATTTAAAAGGAAACAAATGTATTACAATGTGTCATAAAAAGTGAATGTATTATCAGTTGTATGTCTTCATATTCAAATGAGTTGAATTGAGACAAATATTGTTATAATTGGTATTCTTTTCGTCAATTTCCTCTCAAATATTTTTAAAAATGGAAAAAACAATACATAGAGGAATCTGTAAGTGTGCATTAGGAATTTTTCGGAATGTAAAGACTACCCTCAAAAACAAATTCAACAAATTCAACACACAGAGAAAGAGTACCTTTGCTTTTAATAATCTGAGTGCAAAAGGAAATGAGTATTAACGTATGGACCAGTGAATACAGTGAAAGTGAAATTTTTTGGTTAATTAGGTAAGTTTCATATGTTAAAAAGTTGATATCGAAATCTAGAGAGTTATTTAAAGGTAGTATCATTTGGGGTAAACGTACAACATGGAAATTTTGAAATCTTTAAGAATATGAGTTAAATTTTTCCCCCAGATTCATTCACAACTAGGTTATGTAATATTTTACGTTACTTGCTTCTACTATAGTTGAATTTCTTACCACAGACAGACTTAACTTATTTACTTTAAATACTTATAGATTTCCTTACAATGCCACCAATGACCAAGTTATCTTACCACTATATAAATATATATATATATATATATATATATATATATATATATATAATACAGTCATATGTTATTAAAATTTCTATCTGTTTATATACTACTAGATTTTATAAATAAAAATATTATGATACTATAGTTAAAAATAATTCGCTTTCTTTTAAACGAAAAATCCTTTATGTAATAAACTTCAGTAAAGCTTAAATCTTTTATCCTATCATCGAAATATACCATACATTATATTTTTTGCTCAGCTTATGTGAATCCGAATAAATCCTTTTTGTAAAGATTAAATTGAAAACCTAGACGTTAAGCTTGTTCGCTTATTTACAAAATATGAAAATGAATGTCAATAGAAAGCCAACATTTCACTTAAAGTATAGAATGTCTTTTTTAAAATTACTCATACAAATATGTATTTGGCTGATAATATAATTTAAATATATATATATATATATATATATATATATATATATATATATATATATATATATATATATATATATATATATATAATACGGTTTGTCTGAGAGAGTATTTCTTGGCAGACATATTTATAAAAGTATAATTTTTTTTTTATAATTCTTTTACGGAAATCAGTTTATTTAAGTGATTTTGTTATATAAATTTATCTGCCTGTTTCAAACACGTAATAGGAATTTTAGCGTCATAATGTTGTTTGTTTTATTATCATATTTTGCAGGAAATTTTATCAGTAGTGAAGAGTAAAAAGCTTTGTTTCATTCTAATACAATATGTTTAAGTTATTCTTCATTTAGAAATAAAGTGAAAGGGAACTAATATATTGCAATATATCATAAAAAGTGAATGTATTATCAGTTTTATTTCTTGATATTATAATAGGTCGAATTGTGACAAACATTGTTGTTATTTGATTTTTTTCTTCAACTTTCTCTCAATTTTCTATTAAAAATAGAAAACAAATAAAAGATAGAGGAATTTGTAAGTATTAAAATTCTTTAGGAATATAAGGACTGCCCTCAATAACAAATGAAATAACTGAATACATATTTTCTTTCTTCCAGAGAAAGAGTAGCTTGTATTTAAAGAATATGACTGGAAGAAGAAATAGGCTGTACTTCCGTATTCACCAGTGAATACAGAGAGAGAGAGAGAGAGAATTTTTTTGGTTTATTAGGTCTTTTCCGTACGAAATATGTCGGTATCAAAAGATAAAAAGGTATTTAAAGCTAGTATCATTTGGCATAACAATTTTGAAAGGGAAATGTTCAAGTATCTTTCAAAGATGGCAAATCTGCCAAATAGATTCAAACTTTGTCACGTTCTGACAAGTAACTACTCAGGGTGATTAAAAGTAATTTTCCTAGTTAAGTTCGAAGTATATATATATATATATATATATATATATACTCTCTGTCTTAAAAGAAATATATGCACCCAGAAGAAATCGAGCTGCTATCACGAAACTTGGCAGGAATGTAGTCTGGTAAGAGATATGCAATTGATTAAAATTTTGACGCCGATGAGACAAGGGTAAGCTCGCTATGCACATATGAGATGCGCAACTGGGAGAGTTTAAAGTCATGATTGCTCGTGCCATAGGGTTATTCAAATAAATCTGTCGACTTGGATGGACAGTATTGTGACTAGCGATGCATCTGAGACGTAACCGGCGACAATACGAAATATTGTCGAACTTTAAGAGGGGGCGTATAGTAGGCACAGCAGCAGGTTGGACGAACAGGCGTATCGGCCGCCACCTCGGTCGGAGTGATATGGTAGTTGCTGGGTATGGCAGGAGCAATATGATAGTTGCTCGTATTCCTTAAAAAACAAGTATGGCCACCGGTATTTTTTATATAATGCAGTGTGTGTATTATTCTACTGTCAGGTAGCAGTAATGAAGCTAAGGGTATCGTGCTTTAGGGGGGAACAGCGTAAAATGCCAAACCTTGCTGTCCTTGTGAAAAGGGAAAATTGTTGGAATGCGTTTAAATTCGATATCTGTTACTGCAACCCCCAGGCTAATGGGTGTTTTCCAAGATATGTATCCAAAGTCATGATAGCATACAGAGTGCACGGAAAAAAACACCTTTGCCAAGCAGAATAGTAGACGAAAGGGAGAGCTGAGTGAAAGACACGGAGGAGGTATTGAAACGGATTGTGACATGAAGAAAGAAAACAACTGCATCGAAAATGACCGAAGAGCTCAAACTGCATATGTATGTTCCGGTATCAAACATCCGGTATCAGGGTACTTCACAAACAAAGCATTTACGGTAGAGTAGCTATTCCCAAGCCACTTGTAATCGATGCAAATACAAAATATAGTCCACAAGGGTGCCACGAGAGCAAATAACGAGATCAATTAATATGTCGAAAGACGGCATTTGGTTCGTAGAATCATTGTTCACATTGTTCCTCGCAACAGGACGTGCGTGTGTCTAGAGAACACCTACACAAGCGTAAGATTCTGACTGTCTCATCTCAACTTTCAGTCATGGAGATAGATTTATCAGGGTTTGGGATGGCATCTCATGGTTTTCTTCAGGCCCTATTGTAACCCTAAAAGGGAGATTGAATGAGAAGGACTATGTCGAAATTTTAGCTCACTACTTCATCCTATGGTGCAAACATTGTTTCTTGCAGGAGATGGCGTTCTCCGGTATGATAATCCCCCTATACATACAGCTATATCTATCAAGTATTGGTTTGAAGAGCATTAAAAATAAGTCAAATATCTTATCTTGCTCAGTACAATTCCTCCGACTATGAATCATCCAAACACTGTGATCTGTATAAGCGGAGAGATAAAGGTTTCGACATACACCACAACATCTCTACAGGAATTATCATTATTTTTTCCTGAATAATGATATAATATATTCTTAACCACTATTCATGACTTGTATAATCGAATTCCTAGGTGAATCAGGTTGTATTACATGCCAAAGGTGACCCTGCGCCGTATTAATACAGATTCTCATGATGTTTCATAGTGTTTCCATTATTTTAATAACCAACTCTCTCTCTATCTCTCTGTATATATATATATATATATATATATATATATATATATATATATATATATATATATATATATATATATATATATATATATATGTATGTATGTATGTATGTATGTGTGTGTGTGTGTGTGTGTCTGTCTGTGTAAGTAATGATAGCTATATAGACCGGTAGAGACATATATTATTAATTTATCTATATATTTATATACGTATACTTTTGATAAATTCGTATATTGTGATACTATATTTAAAAAAATTCATTTCTTTGTTAAATAAAATACCATTTATGCAATGAATTTGAGTAAAGTTTAAATCTTTTGTCATATCATCGAAATAAACCACACATGATTTTTTCCCTCAGACTATGTGAATCCATATAAATCCTTTTTGTAAAGATTAAATTGAAAAGCTAGACGTTGAACATATTCACTTATTTATAAAATATGGAAATAAATGTCAATAGAAAGCCAACATTTCACTTAAAGAAGAACATTTCTTCTTTTAAATTACATATACAAATATGTATTCGGCTGATAATTTAATTTAAAAAAGTACAGAAGACGGTTTTTCTGAGAGGGTATTTTTTGGAATCACATTATATTCGTAAAAGCATAACTTTCTTTTGTTTAGAAATCTTTTACGGAAATCAGTTTATTTAAGTGACTTTGTTATGGAAATTTATCTGCCCTTTTCAAACACGTATTAGGATTTTTAGCGTCATAATGCTGTTTGTTTTAGTATCATGTTTTGCAGACAATTTATGACGAGTTCAGAGTAAAAGGTTATATTTATTCTAATATGATTTGTTTAAGTTATTATTCTTTTAGAATTATGTGAAAGGAAACAAATACATTGCAATATGTCATAAAAAAGTGAATGCATTATGAGTTTTATTGCTTGATATTATAACAGTTTGAATTGCGAAAAATATTATTGTTATTGGTTTGTATTTCTTCAATTTTCTCGCCGTTTTCTGTTTGTAAAGGATAAAAAGTAAAATATAGAGAATCTGTAAATGTGAAGATTCCCCATATGTATTTAAAGTGATAGTTTAAAGATAGTTTCATTCAATGTAAATGTTTATCAAAAATAATTTATTCCAAGCATATAATCGAGATATTTTTCTATCATTTGTAAATAGTTTCTATAAAAACGTTTGTGCAAGTATAAATATTTTAGTAACGCTTCACAGACAATTTTAACAGTCAAACTGTTTGAAAACATGTGAGGTTCATTGTCGTAAGACTGAAGTTCAAGATAAAAAAAAAAGATACAGACTACATTGTTTGATTAGTTTGTTCGGGTTTTACGGCGCAAGATCGAAAGTAGGACACAACATAATGGACTTAAAAATCATAGAATAAAGATAAATGAATTGAACATGAAACATTTTAATATAATTTTTAAAAAAATAATACATATAATTAAAAAAATTAAAAACAATTATCTCACTAAAATATTTATTATAAGCATATTACTTCAAAATCATTTCATTTTAGATCAATAATTATAGGTGTATTTGCAATATCTTTTTCCTAAAAGCAGAAAACTGTCAAACATTTGTCAGTCTTATAGTAAAAAAAAAACTTCAGTTCACTTTAGCACAAAAAATTAAAAAAATAAAAATTCTTTTTACAAAATTAAAAGTTAAAAAAAAATCACTTTAAAAATATATAAAATTTTAAAAAAATTGTCATTTCTGAAATTTTGAACCACATTCTAAAATTTATAGGTAGTATTATTTTCAATCTCATTACTAGTATATTGTATCTTTTAGTAAGCTTTAGTACTAAAAGAAAGTTTTTGTTAAATTAAAACTTATCAGACATACCCCAGTCAAGTTTTGCTCTTTGTTCACCTTACGTAATTTTCCAAATCGCAAAAGACGAAGACAATAAATATTTTAGTGAGTTAATTGTTTTTAATTTAAAAAAAATATATGTATTATTCTCTTAAAAATTAAGTTTATAATGTTTCTTGGGTACGTTCACAATAACAGCGCCGTATTTTCCCCTATCGGCGACTTTTCAAACATTTTTTTTTTTTTTTACAGAAACTCTTTCCCTTGTCGTCTTTAGCCCCTCTATCAATTTTGGTGGAATTCCGGTTGATAGATCGCGCTACAGATGTCTCTGAGTAGTGTGAGTTTAAAAACAATCCCCCTGTATATAATGTGTATGTGTATAATTATATATAATGTATGTATGTGTGTGAGTATATAAATACATATAATGTGTATATGTAGCTCTTTATATATATATATATATATATATATATATATATATATATATATATATAATGTGTTAGTATATAATATAGAATGTGGAATATACTCATCTCAATATATGTTTTACAAACACTGCATTTAAATTTAAAAATTAAACATCCATAACCCTAGGTTATTTCCTTCTATTCAAATATTTTTAATCATAACGACTCGAAATGCTACAACCCTTGTTAGATTCATGCGACAGTCTGCCGAAAGCTTAAATATGTTGCATAATAAATATGCTGCGATCATAATATATGTTGTAATCATAAATCGTTGTATCATAAATATGTTGAAAAGGTTGGGCTTTCAGAGTAGAGTGTTTTTGCGCTGTACAGGTTAAGAGGAATGATTGTCATTGCGAAATAACGGTGGTGTAATTCATATTCGGATAAGTGTTATGGTTAAGTAATTCTGCTAAGTATTATTCATTCTAGAAGCGATTTGTTTTCTCAACTCGAGAGATGAAACACGTGCTAATCGATATAGAGTCTCTATGTAACGCAGTTTCAACGAATTCTTCCCGCTAGACATACTGTTAGCAGAATTATTAATCTGCATGATAAGTACATGCAAATTATCTAACAATTTCTCTATTCGGAAGGGTTTACATAGATGGCGGAAACTGTTATAATTATAAGTGATTATTATTTCAAGGAGAAATTACATACGTGGTATTAATATCTTTACAAAATGTTTCACAGACAAATATTCCAGATTACTCTAATTATTATTTATGAGCCATTTGATTTAAATAACTTCAAATTTGTGAAACGCAAGGAAGTTCCTTTTCCTAGTGTTCATTCTAAATGTTGATCCTAGAAAAAAGAACCGTCGTTTTATTGTATAAAACATATACAGGTAACCCTCCTATAAC
This sequence comes from Dolomedes plantarius, assembly GCA_907164885.2. Lineage (NCBI taxonomy): Eukaryota > Metazoa > Arthropoda > Arachnida > Araneae > Dolomedidae > Dolomedes > Dolomedes plantarius. Next base: position 4,308,598 of record OU015502.1, read on the forward strand.
ACGGTAGATAGGTTCCTAGAAAATGCCGTGTTGTGTGAAACCGTGTTATATGAGACCCAGAGACAGTTCAAAAAAGGGGTTTACGTTCTGAAAACTTATTAAAAACATTTTTTTTAAATTCCATATAAGCAACTTAATTTTTATTTAAAATATAAATATATGTATAACACAAAACGAAAAGAATAAAAATAAATATTACTTTCATTTAATGTGACCTGAATTTAATAAATTTCTTCCTCGTCACTGCTCAGTACAATCAAACGAGAACGTTTTTTCGATTGAACGATATCCCCTTCACTTTCAGAACCTTTTTCTTCATTTAGATTTTTTACACCTTCTATCCTCTTTAAAAAATCTGTAATTTTGGTTTATTTGTTGGTTCTTACAAGGTCATTGAAGATTCACGCCATGGAGATGGACAATTTTGCAGCTCCGTTTTGAATTTTCGGCTTCTTTCAGCGGAAAGGTCTGCATTCGGGAAATATGATTCAAGATTTTCAGCTAAGCTTAAGCCTTCTTGTAATTTTATAGAGTTATAAATGAATAAATTATAATATTTTATACATTTTCAAGTAAATCCACTATATTTTATTATCCCATCCCGTCATTATTTTAAAGTAATTTAGCTTTTAAATGGGTTAAACAAAAATCATGTTATCTGGTTCTATAGAAATACAGTGCTGAACAAAGGTTTTCGCAGTCGTGTTAGAGCGAAACCGTGTTACATGTTGCAGTGTTATACGAGGGTTCCTGCAATTTATCTTATCGTGTTAGAGCGAAACGTGTTGTATATGCCGTTATGTAGGAGGGCTACCTGTATATTATTTCTATTAGGTAGTTTTTTCTGACGATACCTTTTGATCCCTTCATGCTTAACCAAAGTCCATAAATGAGGTAGCATTTTAAAGAATATATTCTCCGTTTCTGACGAATTCTTAATTTAGAATGACACTTTCGATTGTTTTCTGAAGAATCGAAGATAAAAATTCACTTTTAGACCTAGAGTTCTTTCCCTGGATGCATCGATACGGCATTTTCAAATAGTGTTCAGAAACATATTTTGTAATGCAAATATCACATTTCCCATGAGTCTGTGTCATACTTAACATTTAATATTGTCTACAAAGGTGTTTTTTCGTGCACATATCTCATGTTCCTCTGTTTTGTGTTATGCTTCACCTCTAATATTGTGTTTTGTAATCGGTTTTGTATTATCCTTACGTACCATTGTTATTCGACAAATAAACAATAGCTACAAATGAACCGGTTCTATTTTCATCCTACTACAAACCACCAACATCGCTATAAAATGAATCGTATTTTATCCGCATGTGAAATTTTAGCATGGGCTACCTAGTTATATTAGTTTATAGAAATCGAAAAACTGACACTGTAAAAGTGAAACACTTTTTCAGGGTGTAATGTTTCTCGGAAGCGAATTTACCTGTTTTGTGCAACCCATATTTGTATCTTAAACATGTGTTCGATCCCTTCTAGTTATCCGGTTTAATGGAAGGTAGGAGTTAGCACGAATAATTGAAAAATACGGATAATCTGATATCTAATCAATTTTATTGTATTTTAGTTATATACTAGAGTTTCCTATTTTATTTCTATACATCGTTGGCTTAATTAACAAACCACGTAACTCCAAAAATATACGATTTCAGGATTTTCATGTTATTACATTGGTTTGGATAAAACGAGTGTCATCAAAACAACAGTGCATGAAAATACCAAAACCATATTTTTTGAGTTACGTGGTTTTTTAACATCTGATCTCTATTCGATTTTATTATATTTTCAAATTATACTACACTTTTCTATTTTAATATTTCAATGCAACGTTGGCTTAATTAACAAACTACGTAACTCTAAAAATATATGATTTTAGGATATCTATCTTATTACATTGGTTTTGATAAAACCAATGTAATATCATGAAAATCGCAAAACCGTATTTTTTTTTAGTTACGTTGTTTGTTAATATCCGATTTCTATTCAAATTTATTGTATTTTCAATTTATACTACACCTTCTTATTTTAATATTTTAATACATCGTTGGCTTAGTTAACAAACCACGCAACTACAAAAATATACTATTTCAGGATTTTCATGTTATTACATTAGTTTTGATAAAACCAGTGTAATAGCATGAAAATCCCAAGACTGTATTTTTTGGAGTTACGTGGTTCGTTAACATCTGATCTCTATTGTGTTTTACTGTATTTTCAAACTATACTACGCTTTTCTATTTTAATATTTTATTACATCGTTGGCTTAATTAACAAACCACGTAACTCCAAAAATATACGATTTTAGGATTTTCATGTTATTACATTGATTTTGATAGAACCAGTGTAATATCATAAAAATCCCAAAACTGTATTTTTCAGAGTCACATAGTTTGTTTTTATCCGAGCTCTGTTAAATTTTATTGTAGTTTCAAATTGTACTACAATTTTCTATTTTAATATTTTAATACATCGTTGGCTTAGTTAATAAAACACATAATTCCAAAAATATAAGATTTTAGGAATTTCTTGTTATTACATTTGTTTTGATAAAACCAGTGTAATATCATGAAAATCCCAAAACTATAATTTTTTTTAGTTACGTTATTTGTTAATATCCGATCTCTCAATTTTATTGTATTTTCAAATTATACTACACTTTTCTATTTTAATATTTTAATATATCGTTGGCTTAATTATCAAACCACGTAATATACGATGTTATGATTTTCATGTTATTACATTGGTTTTGATAAAACCAGTGTAATAGCATGAAAATCCCAAAACTATGTTTTGGAGTTACGTGGTTTGTTAATTAGGGCAACGAAAATCAATGTAATTGCATGAAAATCCAAAAATCATATTTTTGGGGTAGGTACGTAGTCTGTTAAATATACCAACGATATGTATGTAATCCGTATTTATTTTTTTTTTTTTTACTGACCTTTGATAAGATTTTTGATATAACTACTTGTTTTCCTGACATGAGTGTTTGACTGTTTTCATGATCCAATGGCAATCAAAGAAGTGTTGTTTTAGTATAATAACACACATTTTATCAAACAGAAATCTCACTAAATAAAAAACTGCTATTTAAAATTTTTTAAAAATCTTGTGTTTTATTTGTGTATGTCGAAAGAAACTTTCATGCAGTTTATAGCAAATTATGGAGTTATTCTGGATAGATATTTCAGATTTTTTGTGCATGAATAATCAACCCTGCCGGATTTTTCTCATATGGATAACCGAGAATACACTGTGTTAATATGTACTGAACTGATTGCATGCTTTCTTAAACTACATCTTTCAAACGTTACCTTTGATTGCGCAGTAGCATAAAATCTTGTAAATACAGTGACTACCGCTTATAGTGATCAGTGGTTATAAGAATCAACCGTTTATAAGAATCAATATCGCAAAAACAAAAACAAATGTATTATTTGCATGTTAAAATTTTTACTTTAAAGAATCAATCCACCGGTTTTAAGAATCAGCTTACACTCTTCGCTTTCATTTTATTTTTCCAAAAAAGCAACTTAAACCCTCAATAGGCATGTAGTTCTTTCTTTATGTTTTTTTTTAAAAGAGTGATAAGATGGGATGGAATACAGTTGTAAAATGCGTTCCTTTCTTTGTTAGACATAACGTAATAGTTTCCCCTTAAACGCTTTAGCACATCACTGTTCTATTAGCTTGACCCGTGGGCATCTTTACCGTCCGGGTCCGATTTCACTTTTCTCCACAGGCAATCAAAGACAGGGACTCTTTTCTCCCACTTCCCACATCCTGGTTGCGGCTTCCTGGATACTGAAACACATCAATCTTCGGCGAAGTGTCCACTATGAGTTAGACAACCGTAACATTAGTAGATTCAGCACGTTATCAAACCGTGAAACGTAAGCTAGAATGTGAATCTTCGTTTGAGACTATTGGTATTAAAAAAATATATAAACAGCCTCCTGAAAACTCCATTACGTCAAACTACCATAGAAAACTTTTCGCTCCCTTCCTGTAGTTGAAATGTTAAAACTGTTAAACAGGTATGTTGTAACAAATATTGGATTTTTTCTTCTCTTACTATGTGTATCTACTTATAAGTCTAAAAATTAAGTTATATTTTTAAAATTATAAAAAATTATTTTAATAAAAGATAATTGACGTAAATTAAAGAATTTTTTATGGTAAAGTATCTCATATATGTATATATAGTTGTCTGTGTGCCTGTCCAAAAACCTAAATTTCGGCTATAAGAATCAACCGCTTATAAGAATCAAAGACAGTATTAACAAACGTGATTCTTATAAGCGGAAATCACTGTACTTAAACTATATCTCATAAATGAGCGTTGATATTTAAATTAAATGGATTCAGATAATATATCAGTGCACCTATGCATATTTTGCTTAAATGGATTAGGGTGACACAGTAGTATTTCCTATGAATATAAAAAAACCTAGACAAAATACGTCGTTCAGATTTTTATCGCTAGGTTCCCATACACGCATCTAACCTTCTTGTTGACCTCCTTTAGCAAACAGAGGGAATTTTTTCCCAAGATAAATAGGTTGCATTTTTTCTGAACAACTTTTAAAGTCAAACTTTGAAAGCATAAGGAAGAAATAACACAAACTTTTTTTCACTCTAACGGCACACACACACAAAAAAAATTAAATAAGGAAATGTAATTCGTTAAATTCATATCTTGCAGTAAATATTTTTAAATTCCTACAATGAAATTCTGCGAATCTGATATTTATGAGCATGTTATTATAGTATTGCTATACTCTCTGAATTAGCATGGTTTTTAATGAAATGATAAAGGCCAGAAAATTAAAATCACGATTGAAGAAACGTGCTGAGTTCTTAAACTACAGGAATAAAATATCTGCATGCTTAAATTACAATAATCTTAGGAAACTTCCATTAACATGTTTTTAAATTAATTGAAATGATACAGTCTAGAAAAAAAATCTGGAATTAATAAATGTACTAAGTTCATAAGCTACAGGCATGAAATAAACTGTTTTCTTCCGAGTAAAATACAGGGAAAAAGTTCTCAGAGACATTTGTTAGAATAAATTTTTATCTTTATTATAGTATCAGTTTTTTCTGGATTAAAATGTTTTGAAAGTAAATCATAAAGTCTAGAAAATTATACAGAATGTCGTTCGCACTTTATGGAAACGATTTTGTAATTTGTTTTTGGCGTTTGCATTTTGAGATAAATATTTGGCAACTTCAGAATAATCGTCTGCTATTGTTTTGCTTTGATTGGAAAGTAAAATAAAAGATTTATTTTGAAAATGGCTCCTAAAATTGATAGATGGCTCAAAGGTTACGTAACTGCACTTTCCGGGGAGAAATATTCGTATCAACAAATTATAAAGCGGTGTAAAAATTGCGGCTATAGCATTTCCAAAATAGGTATTTATAATTTATTAAATTTGAAAGGTAAAAAACGTCTAATTGAAAGTAAAAATGAAAACATGACCACTAAACCTCATCCTAAGACTGTTCGAAGCAGGTAAATATCAAGAAAGTGAAGGTTCTTATTCTAAAAGAAAATTCGCCGACTCAAAGATCCATTCCATCGAAACTAGGAATGCCTTCTGGCACTGTAAATAAAATCATTCATAAAGATTTGAAGTTAAAAAAGATGTTTAAACCTAAAGTTCATCTGCTTTTGCCAAAGCATATTGCTGAAAGGAAGACAAATTGTAGAAAATTATATGAAAAACACCTAGCCGTTGAAAAATGAAAAATTGTGGTAACACTCGATGGGACATGGGTGTATTTAAGTGATTGTAATAAAAAAAGATCAATTTTCTATTGCTCAACTAACAGAAATGACCGCACGAAATGGCTACGTCAGTGTACAGAAAAAATCTCAAAGGAGTTCGTGATAGTAGCTGGATTTTGTTACAACGACAAATTTAAAATAAAAAAAGTCTCAACTAAAACAAAAATTAATTCACTCTACTATCAGCAGAATATTTTAGAACCAATATTCGAAGAAGAAATTCCAGCCTTATATGGAAAGGACATTTATAAAGTTGAGCTTCATATGGACAAAGCCTCTAGTCACACGCCTAAATCAACTGCCGCTTATTTACCAAAGAAAGAATCAGAAACAGGAATAAAATGTATCCCATTTAATGAAATACCTGTAAAATTAACTGAGTCTTCTCAAATGGACTTTTGCGATTTCGGTTTTTTAATACGAGCCTTAGGAAAGTGGTATCTAAGAACACTGAACGGACTTTTTAAAATGATCCAAGAAGAATGAGCTAAAACTGACATGACAGTACTAAGCAAAAATTTACTTTCTTGGAAAATTCGAGCTAGAACTATTGTCAAGAACCATGGCTATCAGATAGAAGCAAATCACCTCATAAAACACGGCATTTATACATAAAACTTAACTATCAAAATCGTTTCCATAAGGTGCGAACGACCTTCTGTAATCACGAATGAATAAGGTAGATGTCCCAAATATCGTCTACTGTAATATTTTTACGAAATTTCAACCATTTTTGAGTTTCTGATTAGGCTGGAAACATCACTAAGAAATATTTCCTTTGGTATCCTGAGATCAACCAGCTCCAAAACCAGTGTCATTTTAAGTTACGTAGCTGAATTGGAAAAATTGAAATTTCCAGTGAAACCCAGAGCGGTAAATAATATCACCTACCTCTGTAAATATTTCCGCCAAACAGGCGATATTAGAAGCACCTGTTAAAAGGCATTGCTAGAAAAATAATTGCACCTCTATATTCTCTGTTTAATGCACTTTCAAATGGTATAAGTAAAATTTGAATTTGGATGCATCTACCTGGTCATTCACTGGATTCTTTGGAGACAAAATTTACGAAGACAACAGCCAAAACAATTTCAGACGCCATATAGTTTCTGTTGTCAGTGATAAGAGCTTTGTTGCTAGTGCCGCTGTTAGTTCAAACCCAGATCTAAGAAGTTACTGCATTTTCTCATACATAGCGCGAAACGTACTTTGGAAACAGGAGTAGGCGATATTAGGCACAGGGGCAATATTTGGGACACTCACCCTACACACCATAAGTTGATAAACTACAGGCATAAAATATAAAAAAAAATTGCTTCCGTAAAGTGAAACATTTCTCAGACTAATTTTTAAAATGAATTTGGCTCTCTATTCTATTTCATGAAACTGCAAAATATTGTTATGTGCTCCACATTAAAATAAATTTACATTTAAATAATACAATCTAAAAACTAAAACGTGAAATGGTTACAACGAACGAAAATATAATATATGTATGTTTCTCTAACAGGGGAAAATATGGTGAGAAAATGGAATTTAGTAAACTAGTGCAAATGTACAGTGAGTTTTTCGAAATTCTTAAAATGAAATATTGATAACTTGAGCTTTTTACGCTCAACATTTTCATGGATTGACTACAAAATACAAGCTGATGTTTCTTACATTCCTTATGGAAAAGCATTCAGGGAATAAAGCTCTGGGAGATGCCGGTTAAATCATATCAAATGCTGAGGTTGTATTTTCACATGCATGTGCAATTTTCCCTAGTAATTTTAAAGGGTATTATTCTAATGCAAAGAAAAATATGTGACACGTTTCTGTCTAGAGATACATGTTTGCTAAAGAAAATGGATTTATCACTGAATTATTTATGCTTAAAAATTGGCACTTGTATTTTCGATCCATTTAAAAAAGTCTATTGGAAACTAAGTGATTTTCGGTACGTGAGATTATTTACAAAACAAAATATATACATACCTATTCGTAATTTACCTGTACATTTAGAGATGGAAACATATAGCATATTTTCCACGCCATAAGACAAACAAACCACAAGACATTTCAGCACTCTAGCCGCGTATAGAGGAACGCTTCGAAAGAAATATGAACAGGATCTTAACACTTGATCAGAAGAATAATGTAACTCGAATGATAATAATAACAGTGACGTAGCGAGCATAACTGGCGCCCGGGGGAAACGATACATTTTTGCCGCCCCCCCTTTCCGAAAAACATATAGTAATATGATATATAGAATTAGTGAAAAGGACAATTTGGCGCCCCTCTGCGAATGGCGCCCGGGGCATGATAGACCCCCTTGCCCACCCCTCGCTACGCCACTGAATAATAATTCGAATAATATAAATTTTCGATATGATTTCCTTTAAAATATATGAACATTTTTAAAAATATTTCCACAAAGCACTTATTTTGAACATTTTTTCACTAAATATAGATATATAATCTGTTTTAGAGTATTATCGCAAAACACGTTGTAAGGCGCGCCACGTCTGTTAGAACCCGTGTCAGGGTTGGTGTGTGGCAACCCTGCTTCCGGTAGGAGCGCTTTGTTGTTGGAGAGAGGCAGTTGGAGTTGAACTGCAGGCGAGAACACGTAGGTCATCTCGGAACACCAACCGGGTTTAGCTGTCGAATATCGTTCTGTATGACAAATCAATGTTCTTTTGATTATTTTAGATTTTATTGCGTGTGCTGTGTCCCTTAAAAAATATATAATAAAAGCTTGGAACAAAATATGGAAGATTTCTTTGTGTTGTCTATGTTTCTTGCATGAAAGAAATCCCACGCAAGGCGGTTAAGCCTATTACACGCGTATTTCCCTGAAAAAATTAAGAACATTCTGTTTCAATATACTTTTTAGAAACAATAGTAAGATCTACAGAAAAAGTTCCGGTCTTATACAATTAACGTCAGAAAAAAATGGTTAAATCAGCATAAAACGATTAAATCAGCATAAATTGATTTATGCCTCTCAAAACCTCCCTTTCGGTGCTAAATTAAAAGCACCTTGAATTCTTTATAAACTACATATGGTATGTCAACCGCAGGCAAGTAATTTACTGTAACTAAAGTCTGAATAGGTTAATAGAGGGCATATTACTTACACTACGTATTTAAATGCATATTACATACGCTCGCAGTACCAACAAAGGTGGGCTTGAGGTAGCCTAGTGTCGGTCAACAAAAGTAACTACACAAGAAATTCTCTTTAAAAAAGCGAACATCTTTTTGAATAAGTTGGTACTTTGGAGAATTTGTGCAAAACATGTTAGAAATGGTCAGTGTCATTTAAACGTGTTTTTTTTTATTTTTGTGTATGAATTCTTTTTTTTTCTGATCAAAAACCAGTTTTAAAGCCACAATTTTGCCATCTCTCGAACACTTAGAGGGTCTGGAATCAATTATAAGATTAAGAGAATCGTTCAAAAATCGTGTTCTTTTCTTTGTTTTGAAAGATCGAACAAAGGAAATATGATGTCGAATGCAAAATAGGTAGAATTGTGTTTCAGTGAGGCGGGTTATAACTGAAGAAAGAGATAGTCTAATGGTTACGCGTCGGCTTTCATCTCTGAGGTTGCTCTGATCGAAGCCCGGCAAGCGCCATAAAATATCTCCCTGTTTAGGCCGGATATGGACACGATAAATCCGTATTCCGGAAAGTCCCTCTATGAGGTCAGAGTGGGTGGGAGAGAGTACGATCCCCCAGATGTCACTCCTGGGGATGGACGTTCAAATTTGAGGTGGCTCCTGGGTAAATCGGACTCCGACCCTTTTTGTGCCATTGTAAACTGGAACCGAACTCCTCAACTCGCTAGCCTATTTGGACCTGGTATGGAATACTTCCGGTCAGGGGGTATTAGAAACAACAACAAAAACAACAATCAACAAAGGTTCTACAAAACTTACGTACATATAGATATTTTATACTTGGAATTCAAGAGTATACATTTCTAATAATTACTGGCACTGTAGTCAAAGTTTTTGTACCAAAATTTCAAGATTTATAAAAATGTTGTCTCATATCAGGATAATTTTATTTTATGTTTTTAATCAAACTTTGTATGGATATACAAAATTATGATATAGTTAGGGCAGGAAACATCTATTTGATTCCGTATTCCAGTTCTCCAGTAGAATTCACAGATGTCTGACAAGAATTTAACTATTGATACTAGTTTCGCATTTCCAGAATGACATCCGAATATATTAAATTCGACTAACATAAGTTAATTTATTTATGTGTAAAAGTACATTTTACTCCAAATGATTTACACGCCTCTGTGGTCTGGAAGAGCAGGTTATCTCCGGAATCATTTGCCTGAGATATTCCATCTGTGTAATGGGAAACCGGAGAGCGAGGTTTCAAGTGAAATTTAAGGCACTAATTATGTGACATATGTAAAGGAATAACTTACAGCTATATTGTCTAAAGTTTTGTTTAACTGTTATTATCGTTCTGTAATGAAGCCAAGTCGCCATAGTACTATACAAAAGGTAAATTTTATTATCCAGTAATGGAGTTAAATGTAATTGTTTAATGTTTGTTACATCGACTGGTTCTGAAAATATGATTTTGGGATTTTCATATTACTATATTGGTTTTATTAAAACCAATGTAATAGCATGAAAATCCGAAAATTGCATTTTGGTTTTATTGAAACCAATGTAAGAGCATGAAAGTCCAAAAAACTTATGTTTTGGAGTAACGTGGTTTGTTAATTAGACCAATGAATACCAATTTAATAGCATGAAAATCCCAAAATCGTATTTTTTGGAGCTACGAATTTTGATAATTTGGGCAATGAATACCAATGTAATAACATGAAAATCCAAATTTAAAATCCCAAATTAAAATAATTAATTTCTAATGATGGATGTTATAAATTTAATTATAAAAAACATTTTATGAAGCCCTTTCTTAGGAGTCATTTCTATCCGTTTTTAGTCCTTTTGTTATGGAACGGAGTTATGTATTAGAATCAGTACAAAATTATTAACTTAAAAATAAAATCAATATAAAAATTCAATATGAAAACGTATATCTAGCAATATATTTTTTCCCAAACTACTTTGCTTTCTAATCTACTGAGACGGCTTTTAGAAACTCCTTTAAAAATGATAACAATATGATTTCTGCTACTGAATACCATGATACCGATTTATCATAATTTGCACATTTATTGTTGGCTCTAAATCAGAGTGCAAAAATTGTACATTCAATGTGGATTTCATGAGGGAGAAAGTACACAATATACCATATTATGAAACGTAGATAGAGATGTTTTCTCGTAAAGAGAAAGTAAAATTACGAAAGAGATAAAGCCAGTAATAAAACAAGATACGAATGATGAATACAGAGAGTTGCTAGTTCCTCAACAGTAATGAAAAACCAGGAAATATACCCATTGATATGTGTGAAAGAATTATAAAATAATAAAAAAAATAAAGTTTAAATCTCCAAAGACTTCATAATTTAACGAAACAATCTTTGATTTCCAAGTGGAAACTTACAGAATTATCGTATTTTGTTTTGTTGGTTCTAAAATTAGGGCAGGAAAACATTCTTCCAGGATGTATTTCGTAAAGAAGGAAGCCTGGAATATATCACAGGAAGAAACGTTGCTAGAAACATTAAGCCATGACGAAAATGCAAAATCATGAAAAGGTTAAAGCCAGACACAAGGTATGCTAGTGGCAGCGCGTCGGCATTCGGCACCGAAATTGCTCAGATCGAATCCCGACAAGCGTCATTAAAAACCCTCAACGTATAGGCCGGATGTGGGCACGTTAAATCCGTAAACCAGATAATCCTTCTTTAAGGCCAGTAAGTGGTGAATTTTCGACTCCCCCAGATGTCGCCACTGGAGGCACACGGTTAAAAATTGTGGTGGCACCAAGCGAAGTTGATCTCCGATTCTTGTGGTGCTATTATAAACCGGATCCGCACTACTCCGCCCTGTATGGAATTTCCGCCAGGTGAAATTAGGAAAAACAACAGCAACAGAGGACAAAGCCAAAACGGAAATGGATGTGTAAAATGAACGCAGATGGGCATGGCTACTTCCACAGCCACAATAATGCATCAAAACAGGAAAAAACAGCAACAAAATAGGAAAAATTTACCGGGAATACGTTTGAAAGTAATATGAAATATTATAAAGGAATATGGAGTTTAAAGCTGTGAAGACTTTATTTAACGGAAAAAAATTAACGGAAAATTTAACGGAAATAAACCTTGATTTTTATGAATACCATGTTTTTATTAACTTGTTTGTTTGTTTGTGTATGTGTTTGTCCGGTACAAATCTTGCAATCGATTTTAACTAACTTCCCGACTAGCTAGACATTTGAAACTTTTAGAATAGCTCAGAAAACGATGACAAGGCATTTTTTAAATACTTTTAGCCATCTTTAAGCAGAATTAAATTAATTTTCAGTTATTTTCAGTTAATTTTGTTTTGTAGAGTGGTGCAGCCATCTGTTGACCGGAACGGGTACGGAAAGTTAAATGCAAGTTGAATAAATAACAACTGAAAAAACCCGACTAGCTAGACATTTGAAAATGACATCACCAATTAACTAATTTTCTTTCAAGTTGATGGGATAATTCATCAAAAACATTTTTAAAAAGTATTTATTTATTAATACATAGAATTGTCAAGTTTATATGATTCAATAGAAAATTTAAAAACATGGTATATAAAAAGTTCTTTTTATCTTGTAATTATTATTATTTAGGAGCACACCGATTTATCTTAATTATCATATTTGTAGTTGATTCTAAAATCACAGTGGGAAAATTATGCTTTCAAAGTAGATTTCGTGGAAGGAGGAACCACACAATATACCGAAGGACGAAAATTTCTCGAAACATCCTCTCGTTAAACCTGCTAAGTACTAACCCCATTGGATTCTTCTCAATGTTTATCTATGAAGAAAATTTGCCTTCTGACTTGGACTTAAAGATTTTTATAAAAAATTGAACTCCGTAACAGAGAAAGAAATTTTACACCTTGGGGCATTTTTCCGTTTTTTTAAAAATTTATATAATATTTTTAAATTTAAATTATTCTGGAAAAAAATCTGATATAGTGTGTTTTAAAATCTCCTAAATTCCTTTGATGTACGGAATTTATAAAATGAATCCGGTTGCAAGGTGCAGAAAAATTCAGGGTATCTGAAAATATAATTTGTATTGGATTATCAGCATTTATGTAGCTGTAAATAACAGATAAATTTTCTCCATATGTTAAAAAAAAACGGAAGGGCCAATCAAAATTCAAGTGTGTGTTGATGCGGTGTTGGTATTTAATTAATGAATAACCTAATTTGAGATAGAAAAGATTCAGTGAAAGAAAGAAAGAGAAAATTAGAAGAGAAGAAAATAAATGTGCATTTAGAGGGAAACAACTAGTTCAAAAAATGATTAAATGATATTAGTGTTTTGCATATTAAGGTTGGAGAGAGAAATTTAATGAAGGGAATTAAAAAGATTGCCAAAGTAGATCAGTGGCTCAGAGCTAAGGCTCTGGACTTCAGCGTAGAAGGTAGTGAGTTCGGGCCTGACTCAGGGCAACTTGCGTTATGAGATGAAAAAGAAGGTTGAAGTAAAAGAAAAAAAGAATAAATAATTAATTAGCAATTAAATAATGATAAAAAATAAATAAAAGAATAATAATAAGATTAGTAAATGAAAAAAAATATATATATAATGTAGGATAACTAAGTATAATTTAAAGGTATGCAAAGATTGCACACAGTTACCTATTATTATGTAAGTTGGCAGTGTGTACAAAACAGGTGCCGAGGGAATTTATTAATGTATTGTCTGTGATATTAATTTTACATGATGTATTTTTGAGTAGTATGAGTTGTAATACCACTTGTCTACTGTTACACATAGAAATCAAAAAGAAAAGAAAGAGAAGAAATGTATTGTAATTTAACTTTGCTTGTAATCAGAAATAAATACAGAAAGGAAAAAGTCGACTGGAACCGGAAACGGCCAACTCGAAAATTTAATTTGTTTTAGACCTCCAAGTAGAGAATCTGTTGCCACGGATATGGCTAGGCAATAACTATGTTATTTTTGAACTTAAGTTGTTTTGTTTAGTTAATGTGACTTATATACATAACCTTGCCGTTTATGCATTCGCAGTGGTTGGTATGATTTACGAATTTCTCCATATGTTAACATTGAGATGAGCGAATCCAATAGGGTTAGTACACAGCAGCCTTAAGGGAAAACAAAATTATGAAAGACATAAAGCCAGTAACGATATGGATGCGTAGGAAAAATGAAGACGGGCATTGTTATTTCCACTACAATAGTGATGATAAATCAGGAAAAAATAAAATATGTACTATAAAAGTAATATAATATTTTTTTCAGAAAAATGAAATTCAAAACTCAGAGGACCTCAAAATTTGACAAAACAAACCAAATAAATAGCATGGAAAAATGGAAAAAAATAGTACATAATGCTGAAATAAAACAGAAACATAAAACAGAAATTAATGTAATTACTTAGAAATTACAGCAATTATAGTCGGGAAAAATGTCTCTTAAGGGAAATTATATGTTTACTTTAATTATCATGAATGAATTAAGAATGGTTATAATCACTATCAAACAATTAATGTAAAAAGATAATTAAAAACGTTTTTACAAATAATTCATATTAAAAAGTAGTCTAAATCAGGATAATGGTATCATCTGATTTTCATCAACGCATTCTGGTACATTTTTTTAAAAATAAAAACGTATTTCCTGTAAATATGCTGATATTCAAGAAGTTTTTAAACTTCCAGGAGTATTTTGGAGTTTAAGAATAAAATAATTTTGGAATAGAATTTGCCATCTTTTAAAGACCATAAAAATCGCAATTTTAAAATTTAAAAAACATTGTATTCTTGAAAACAATTCTTTTAAAAGTTTATGACAAAGGAATAACCCGATATATGCATTCTTTCTACAAAAATTAATTGAAAATCTGGCACACCGAAAAGTTAAGCACTGTTTCGATGAAATGTTTTGGTTTTCTGTCTGAGTTGTTTTCTTTTTAAGTCCGCTAGAGACGGGAAAAAAGTAATCCCCAAAAAATCTTGAATTAAAGTCTCCTAAAGAGTAGTTCTTGACACCAAGAATGATTGATAACTTTTAGATTAGGGAAAAAATCGATTTCGGGAAATTGATTTTCAATGCAGGTTATATTGGCATTCAAACACATTGGAAATTCCGGGAGACAGATCCTACCATGGCATGTTATAACAAGCGGTATGTAATAGAAAAGGAATGCTTTGAAAAACGTTTATCATTCAGTGTTATTTTATTATTCTTGTTTTTATTTTGGGCTTTTTTTGCTTTTACATATTTCATTTTCATGTTTCATTGTTTACAGCATCAGTAGACTAACGTAACTCAGAGATTATTTCAGATTCAATACGAAATAAAATGATGCCCGATTGCAGGGCATTTAAAATGCTTGAGTTTTGATGGAATATTTTAGTCACATAACCACTCATATTAGTGACTAGCAGCCCGTCACGACTTTGTCCGGGTTGAACAAAATATTATACAAATAAATTTCCAGTTGATAGCCAATAAATTGTAGATCTTTTTTTACCTTAATAATAACCTAAATAATACCTTAAATTAATTTTATGCTAGTTAATAATTAAAATAATTTTTTTAAAGAAAAAGGCGTGCCGGAGAACGGCTAGCGTCAGAACAGAAGCCCACCGCGATAGCACCACGATAAGGATCGTTGAAATCTTCGGAACCAAAAGCGGTAGAAGTCAGTAGCGGAAACAATGGACATTGTTAGGATTAAGCCCCTAACTTTATTTCTACTGATCAGATATACATAATATATAGCCTATGTCCATCTGGAATAATGTACCTTTCAAACAGTGAAAGAATTTTTCAAATAGGTACAGTGGTTCTGAAGATTACCCTCCACGTACAATATCGCTCTCTCTTTATATATAAGTATAGATAATACAGGGTGCTCATAAAAAAACTTTCCGATATATGGCCCTCTAGCGGCTGTTCCGTTCAACCTATCGAGATCAGATTTAAGAATATTTATTCAGAGGTATGAGCTCGGGATTCTGTCAACGGCAACCAAGTGGCACTCACGTTTCCGATTATAGGAATAGAAACTCGAAATTTTTGAATGGCAACGTCCACTATTTCCCATCGTAAAATGCTCACCGCATGCGAAAACCCCAAAGAGTGTTGGAACGGTACGTGTATCACAAAAAACGGACGCGTTACGCAAGCACAAACGACAGCTCTACGAACGGCCAACAAAAACACGATATTGGCACCCATGTGGAAAAATGTATAATCCAAATAAAAGTTTTCTTTCGTCTAATCGGTGTTATCATCAGTGATTCGTGTCTTGCCTCTGCCATACCCAAATTTCCTCCGTGTGCGCCAATCGTGTTTTTGTAGGCCGTTCGCAGAGCTGTTTTTTGTGCGTGTATAACGCGTACATTTTTTGTGATCTAAGAACCATTCCAATGTATTTAACGGTATTTAGGGTTTTCGCATGCGATGAGCATTTCGCGACGGGAAAATGTGGACGTTGCCATTCGAAAATTTCAAGTTTCTGTATCTATAACTGTAACCGTGAGCGCCACTTTGTTGCCGTTCACAAAATACCGAGCTCATAACTCTGAATAACTATATCTTAAATCCCATCTCGGCCGATTGACGGGAACGGCCGCTAGAGGTCTATATGTCGACAAAGCTTTTTATGACCACCCTGTAGAATAAAATAAATTCTGTTAAATTGAGGTCCTAAGTTTCTTTTGTGTTGAAATTTCCGATATTTTTAATATTAATCCTTCAAATTTTACTCCTGATGAAATGTATGCGTATAAGGAGAATTAATTTTTATATCACTTGTGACCTCCGTTTGCTGAAACGCGAACACACAGGGTGATTTTTACTAAATTGACACTACTCAGAGCCATCTGTAGCGCGATCTGTCAGCCAGAATTCCACCAAAATTGATAGAGGGACTAAAGACAACATAGGAAAGAGTTCTCGCGAAAAAAAAAAAAAGTTCCAAAAGTCACCGATAGGGGAAAATATGGCTCTCTCGTTTGTCGGCGCACCTGAGAATTTGCATAAAATTCAAATAAAACATAAAAATGCAAATTCATGACTACGTAGTCGACAGAAGCGCCAGTATTTTGGGCTAGTGTTTTGCACAAATTCACCATAGTACCATCTTATTCAAAAAGCTTTTCGTTTTTTTTAAATAGAATTTCTTGCATAGCTATTCTTGTTGACCGACAGATAATTGAACGGTAAATTTTAACATTATATACTGAAATGATACACTAGAAACGAAAAAAAAGTTGACACATTAGCTTTAAGAGGAAGTTCTTAAATGCAAGTTATTACACTACCCTAACTCATTTGAAGACTTATTACTAACAAGTTACAAAAAAGTAAAGTCAGTTTTATTGTTGCTCCAAAAACATACTTATCTTCTGATCAGTTCCTTAAATAATATCATTTTATTAAGTCTTAAAATTTGGAGCCATGTTTTTCTTCTTTGTCAGGAGGGAAAGATAAAAGAGTACTTTTTTTATCCGTCACTTGGCATCATTTTTTTGATACCACGTTTCGTTTCCTGTAAATGAAGAATATACTGTAAAATAAGATTCAAATGGATGAAATTCTGATGAAGTTTCTTTCGTATTGTTACCCTTCTCCATGGAATAATTTCGCGTGTAATTTCAAAATTATTGAATTTCATTATCGTTCTATGGTTGATCAGTACACTTTATATTTTCATAAAGGGTACTTCATAAATTAGAAGAAAAAGCATAGAATCTCCAAATAAGCTTGAACTTTATAATATAGCCTTAAAAATTACCCGTAACTTGATAATATCTTCTCGATATGAAAACCATTTTTCCTATTCTGTTTCTACTCATATCAGGGATATTGTGTTCAGGCATTCATGGCATTGTTGTGTAACCCTTCAGACTGAATGAAAGAAAAAAAGCACAGAAATTTAGATATATATATATATATATATATATATATATATATTGTCGTAACGTTTTGAAACCCTTATTAACTTTTGTTACAATATTAATAGTAAAGCCTGCCTTGCCTTTCAAATACTTAAACGCATTAGGGAGCTGTTCCCTCAATAATTTTACAGGGGTATATAGTCCCCCAGACAATCACTTCTTTCTCAAAAATGTGCACTCTTTTGGTCACGTTTTCTGCTTTCATCGCTTATCAGCGGAAACAGAAAATACCAATGTTAATCCCTTAAAAGGGGTTGCCTAACGATTGGCGATAATATTCTACAAGTATCCCCTTCCCCTCGCAGAACACACAAAATAACCCTTTGTCTGATAGCTTTGGCGGAGCCTGCTGGCTACCGCTGGGTCGCCAAATTCCAGATGTTTTCCTCTTCACGTCACGTGACGGGGCCAGCACAGGAGCGAAGCTTTGAATGACAAAAACAGATCTCGTCTGGCCACCGATTCAAGAAGATGTCTTTTCCCGCACAACTATCTCCGACTTACAGGGCAAAAGGGGTCCGGCGAAGATCGGCGTTTCCATCCCGGCCTCCTGACTCTTCATGGCTGATATGCTGACCTCAACGACGTATTTTTATGTAAAAAAAACGGCACTAAGCCACCGGCCCTAAGCCTCACCTAGCTAGTTTAATTTAAAATAAACTATGAAGTACTTCTAAATGATTAGACTTGTGTCTGTCACCTTTTTATCTTTTTTTTCAGAATGACCAGCACTGGCCATGTTCTATAGCCATTAGATATTAAGATATGAAGTCCTTTCTTCCTATGACATTTTAGTACTCCATATGGACAACCAAATTCCTACAATGTTCTACATAAACAACTTCTACATAACATATATATATATATATATATATATATATATATATATATATATATATATATATATATATATATATATATATATATATACATATATATACATATATATACATATATATATATATATATATATATATATATATATATATATATATATATATATATATATATATATATATAAACCGTATTTTTCAGACCGTAAGACGTAATTCAAATTTATGGGAAGATTTTTGGAAAACAATATTTGCATTTTATTAGGTACCGTCATAAATTATTAGGTTTTTATTAGGGATACTTTGTGCACCAGGGTAACTTTGCCAATTTAAAAAAAAAAGTTTGAGTGCCAAACAGCTGTTACTCAAATGGTATTGAGTGCTTTGCAAATAATCAGCGCTGTTTGTTGTAATGTTGACAAGAGTGAGGCAAGAGTTTTTCCATTTAGTGATAGTTTATCAGCGTGAAACTAATCAATCTGTAAAGTGACTGTGAACAAGCAATTTGAGTGACTTAGCAACTTTGATCCATGAAGCCCGTAGGGGTAGCTGATAAGTTTTTTAAAATTATTTCTATTTGCGTTGCATATAATAACCATTGGAGGGATATTATTGTAGAATTTTCTATTCTTTAATTTTTCATGTAATTGTTTTGATAGGCAATGTTGCCCCATGATCCATTGAAAAATTGGAGTTATTTTGCCCAACTCTCATTATCTGTGTAGGGAAGTCGTGCACATTTCCTGAAAAATTTGATGAATCCAGAATTTCTCTGACCGACGTTGCTTTCAAAACTCCATCTCCAAGGGAACGACGAATATATCTGAAGACTTTTTCAAACAGTATGAGTCATATTGCCTACATATGTTCTCTTTTTTTTCTGATTAGTATTCTAACAGAATTCTACTAAAATTTTATAACAAGAATCTAACAATTTAAAGAGTGCCTAGTATAAATATAATTTATAAAAATAATAAATAACAAATAGCAACTTATTTCAACTATTTTCATGTTTATTTTGGAATTATGTAAATCCGGATTTATGTAAATCTGGCAAAGGTAACATTGCCCAGAAGTGACTTCAGAGGCAGTTTTCAATAGAAAAAATCTGGTGGGCAAAGTTACCCCTGTTGTCTAGGTAACTTTGGCCACTGGGTTCTGAATTATTCTGAAAGAGAAAGCAATGGTATTATATCTAAACACCATAAATTAACTCTATAAGCCCTTCATCAAGCCTAGAAAAATTTTCCCCTCTCCAACTGATAGAGAAGTACACGTATTTTTTACTAGAAATATAAAATTGGGCAAACTAACCTCGGTTGAAGGTATACTAAGATAATGTCAAATTAGTATTTAATAAAGATAAAAAATATGCATAATAAATATAATGAATAATATATATATATAATTTATACGATATATAGTAAAGAATTCAATTTATGTTAATGTTACCTTCGGATAATAAGTCGTTTTTCATGTAAAAAGGTATGCCTTATAGTCTGAAAAATAAGTACACGTATTTTTTACTAGAAATATAAAATTGGGCAAACTAACCTCGGTTGAAGGTATACTAAGATAATGTCAAATTAGTATTTAATAAAGATAAAAAATATGCATAATAAATATAATGAATAATATATATATATATATATATATATATATAATTTATACGATATATAGTAAAGAATTCAATTTATTTTAATGTTACCTTCGGATAATAAGTCGTTTTTCATGTAAAAAGGTATGCCTTATAGTCTGAAAAATACGTCATATATAACCTTTGTTATAATAAACTTTCCACGTATAGCACATCTCTTCATACACCATTCTTATAACACACTCCTCGCGTATACATTATTGCACACCAATAAATGTATGACACAGGAAGCATTGTCGCAGATTATACTTAAGCATCGTCCCTGGAAATATTTTATAGCTTTCCGATTTTAATTCGATTCCCCATTTTAACCTCATTCCAACCGTCCGCCGAATAACCGTGTTACCAAAATGTCATGGAATAAAATCATCCTCTCCTGACAAGCCTCTGACATTTAGAATGATTGATTACTCTTTTCGTGAAGTTAAATAGATTTTGCGTAATTGATTTTCAATGCCGGGTTAGGACTTGCGGCCAACTTTCCGGTTTTTGGCAGTCATATTTGAGATTTCACTTGTTACATTTACTACTCTAGGGGAGATTTTTTTTATTAATCGTTATCTTTTTTATACACCAGTGTTCCGTAATATGTTTTTCGAACTCTCTTGAATAATTTTCGTTTTATTTGTAAATATTTGGTGCTTCAAAATTTTCCGATTTGAATGACAGTTGAAGGTCTGGAAATTGAATAAATATTTCTTATGCTTATGTGATTGGCGCACATTGTATTTGTAATATGTTTTCAATCTTTTTGTGAATCTTGTTTATATTTAGTTTTCTCTTTTGAAATCAGAACGTATGATTTGGGACTAGAACTTTTTTTTTTTGCTTACATTTGTCTTATGTTATCTTACCTTATATAATCCCATACATTTGTGTGCGTGTATATATATATATATATATATATATATATATATATATATATATATATATATATATATATATACAGTCGGACCTCTATTTAACGAAGTCACTAAATCCCGAAAAAAACTTCGTTATATGGAAAATTCGTTAAATAGAGATTCCCTTTTAAAATACTTTAAACTACACAAAACAGATTTTAAATTCATAACCATTAAATATAATTAAAAAAAGTAATTAATCACACCTTGTTTTGTAAATTAATATCTACGTGTTTGTTTTATATATCTTACCCATCAAAAGGAAATCTGCAAGGAAAACAAGAATAAAACAAAACAGTGTCCAGGAATACACTGGATTTTCAATTTAAAAAATAATTTGTATTAAAATTAATTAACTTTAATGACATTTAGTTAGCCGAAATGTAAAACCAGTTCAAGGTCATTTATCACAATAAAATGTGTTAAATGAAAGAATAAGTTTAAAATGTTCAGAAATATTTCAGAAAAAAATAGAAAAAAAAATATTGGATCACAAGAAAAAGTTCGTTAAACAGAGAATGCACTTCGCTATTTGGAGGTTATTTTGCGAGGGAATTCTCAAAATGTTCTTGGTTCCAAGGAAATGTTCGCAAAATAGACAAATTGGCTAAATAGAGGTCCGACTGTATATATATATATATATATATATATATATATATATATATATATATATATATATATATATATATATATATATATATATACAGAGGCTGATCACACAGTTTTAGACGATGTATATTGCATTCACAAAACTAAATTACATAAAGTTCTTGTGTTTTAAATGTTCTATTTGACATCCCTTATTCGGAACTATCTTTCGACACCACAATTTCTAGGATAATAATGCCGTTTGAAGTGTCAGAAGAGGTATTCTATCCCATTCCTCCTGAACAGCTTTCTAGAGTCCTGTAAGGGTTTTGGGATGACGTTTGGATAATGCAGATTTTAAAAGTCCGAAAGCACAAAAATCCATAGGTGATACATCGGGAGATTTAGTAGGGATATCAGTGAAGGGTATGGCCTTCATGACAGTTTTTTGTTCCATTTCTTTTAGGAAATTTACAGTGGATTTTGATGTGTGACTGCTAGCTTTGTCCTGATGGAGTCTCACAGATTGATGGCACTGTGGGTAAAGCGATGGTATTTCATTCAGAAACATTGGCGATAAAATATGTTCCTGATAGTATTTGTAGTTAATCGTGACATTTTTTTCCACTCTCTTTATTTTTAACTTGCCATCATAAGAAAAACCATCAACAATTATGAATCCCTTAGAAAAACTTTCTTTCGATTCTTTTGAACCATGTACTTAAATTTTTTTCTCCCCTTTTATGATAATAAATGGCTCTTTTTTTGTTGCAATCATTTAAATACACCCATGATTCATCTATTGTGATAATTGTTTTCCATTTTTCTTTGGATAAGTGTTTCTCATATAGAATTCTGCAGCGTGTCCTGCGTTCAGCGATATGATTTGGAAGAAGACGATGCACATTGCGTTTTTTCGCTTTCTTAAGATTTAAATCAACGTTTATCATTTTGTTTACAGTGGACACCGATAATTTTAATGATTTTGCAACTGTCCTTTCACTAGGGGGATTTTCTTTTAACATTAAACAACGTACCTTTGCAATAGTCGAAGATGTCCGTTTTTTCCTTGGATACTTGTTTGAAATTTTTGTCCCCCTTGAGGCTCCAATTTGACGATTTTTTCCTTTCTTGTTGACGATATTACCTATCGACGCTTTAGATATCACAAAACCATGACTCTCACGTCGTTTTTGGATAACGGAGTATGCATATTTCTCTTTGGAAAGAGCATAAATGTAGCCTTCGAATCACTGCTTTGTTAAAAACACCATTTTGAATAAAAACAAAACTTTTAAGCCGCAGACGATAATTTTGACTTTTAAAAACATAGTACCATTGCAATTATTTCTTTTGCAGCAAACGATTTTTTATTACCGCTTACCAAAATCGTCTAAAAAATAAGCGAACAGCCTCTGAAATATATATATATATATATATATATATATATATATATATATATATATATATATGCTCGTAAGAGCATTATTATACGGGGCCATAGCAATGGGTCGGCCTTGCTTCCGTGTGCTTTGTCATGATTTCATTCCTTTTTTAGAACTCAAGATGTCTTCGTCAAGTGAAGAATATGATTTGTGCTTACTTCTTTTACTGAAAAAAAAAAGAAACGCAGACAGAAAAGGACTTTAGGAGTACATCCCTTATTATTAGGAAGTCCCTCAAAAGGTGCTTTTCATACACTGTAGGACGATTTAAGAGCAGACGACAGGTTCCTTTTGGGTACTTCTGGAGGTTATCTGGAGGTCAAACGTCCTACATTCCTCTCGAACAAAGAGGGAATCGTTGTAAACCCACATTTAAAAAATTTAAAATAAATTATTTATTGAGTTATAATTTTGAATTTTTTTGTGATGGTTAACCATATAATTTGTAAACAAAACACAACAAAAAGCTTCTTACAAAGTTTTTAAAAAATTTTTAAATTTGAAAATTTTTTAAAAGTGGGGTAATTTAAAATTGTTATAACTCGAAATATTATTTGTTGAATTTCAATTTTTTTTATTTAATTAAATAGAAATATAAAAGTTTTAATTTTGATTCAGCGTTTTTTAAAATATAAATTAAAAAAAATTTTAAATATTTACAGTAAAAATGTTAATAAAGCGATGTAGTTTAATTTTAAAAAATCATATTTTCAGAAGTAAATATATTTTCAAATTTGCTAAATCAAAATTAAAGTAAAATTATTGAAAAAGACATATTCCAATTTTGAACCATTTATCTTTAAAGGTTCTTGATTTGTAAAAATTTCAAGACGAGAGAAGGTGAAAAAACCCATGATGAAGAAAAACGCTTTGCAGGTTTAAACATAGAATGGCTACTATTAGAATTTTGCAAAAATAAAATAAATATCTGCTGCTCTAAATAAGATAGAAGCATGATTTGAACATCCTTTTAAGTGCAAAAGAACACAAAAGAGTTTTATGCAACAAAATTTATATATATATATATATATATATATATATATATATATATATATATATAACTGACTGACTCACTGACTGACATAAAACGCAAAGACCAAACCGCAGGACCTTAAGGGCTGAAATTTTGCATGGCGATTCTTCTTATAGTGTAGGGGTACACTAAGAAAGATTTTTGAAAAATTCTTAGATTTTTTAAAATTAAATTTTTAAGCTATTTCAGTAACGTTTCTTAAGTTTGCATTTAAAATATTAGATTGAGGGTTATAAAATTTATATCACGAGAAAGATCATAAAAATTGTTTTAAAATAAGATATTTTTCAAATCTTAACCTCCATTTTCTGATTTTTGGTAAATTTTTAAAGATTAGTTTTTAGAATTTAATGTATTAAATGCTGATCACGTGAGTCCTTTTTCTAGTACTTTAAATAAATTTATAGTCACGTGCATAACAACTAAATAGACAAAAAAAAATTTTTTTTCTTGCTACTGCGGTAGACGATTGGACATTATCCACAAAAGTATTAAAATACAGCAAAAGATATTATGTTCCTCTAACTGTACTATATTAATTGCACTATATTCTTTAGTATGTCCTATTACATTTCATATATATATATACAGTGTTTTCAAACTCCAATGAATAATTTTCATTTTATTTGCAAATGTTGCAGCGGGGATGTAAATATTTGGTGCTTCAAATTTTCCCGTTTTTGAGTGACAGTTAGAAGTCTGGAAATTGGATAAATAATTTTCCCTGCTTATATGATTGTTGCTCATCGTATTTGAAAAATGTTTTCAATCTTTTGTGAATATTGTTTGTATTTTGTTTCCGCTTTTGAAATCATAACATTAGATTTGGGGGGGGGATGATTTATTACCGTACTTTTATGTTATGCTATATTAAACACTTGTATATATATATACATACATATATATATATATATATATATATATATATATATATATATATATATATATATATATATATATATATATATATATATATATATATATATAATAAAAAAACAAAGCCGTAAAAGATAAATTCTTATTTAACATTTTAGAATAAACTTTTTCCTTTGAAAGCAGATAAACGAATAAATGTAAAGTCTGAAATGAAACACACGATAGCAAACTATACTGGAAAACACAAATAAACTAACTTTAGGCAGATATTCGATATCAGGCATTACTCCGTTTTTTCTCTGAATTCCGTTATCTTTTATGCATTAGATTCGAATTTCAATTTTCGAGAAATCTTTCTTTACAGACCTTTCGCAAATATGATGTGCGCGATTTGAAGTTTCACGCTACACTGCTAAATATTTATAAATGTAAGATGGTATTGTAGATCATGGTAGTTGCTTTCTCATTAACGAAGTAATAAGAAATAATCTTTAATTTGTGGCCCCTTTAAATATTAGTTAACGGATTGTAGAAATTTTTAAACCCATATAGTGTAGCAGCAACTTCCCTAATGTGGTTTTGGGTTTGCAGTTGTGCCCACTTATAGGAAGCAATGGTATTTTGCGAGATTGGTGCTCCAATAATTAAGTAGCCGTACTAAAGCGGACGAATATTTCAAAGAATAATTTATAAAATAGTGTTGTTTACACTTCTTAATGAACAAATTTGAATTTAATTCGCGAGAATCGATGGTTTATTTCAGTGGGGGCGCCGTGTAGGTAAACCAGCACAACCCCTTGGTGACACCTAAATTTTGACTATCCCCCTCGCGTGGTGAGACACTTGGAGGGCTCGTACCTTCTTCCCCGTACTGACTTAATAGAAGGACTTTTTGGACTCGAGGTAGCTTTGTGGTAGCGTGCTGGATTCGGCGCTGAGGGTACTCGGATGGAATCCCGACACGCGCCATTAACCCTCTGAAGACCGAATCGGCCTACCAGGCTGAACATTCAGATCTCCAGATGGACGGCCGAAATTCTCCTAGATTGTGTCCCCCCCCCTAGTGCCCCCCTTGTAGGTAGTCATTTTAACAGCAGTTCAACGTCACCGCAAAGTCGTTCTCTTATCTCTTCGATCTTTCATTGTTAAGAACCAATCACGGTGTACTTTATGACCTGATGCTGATAGTGCGGTCTCACCCCACCGTGACAAATTTCAATACAATCGTCAAGAAGATCTGTGGGGGAAGGGAAATACGCTTCTCGTTCTCGGCCGGAACGGTCTTTTGGAAAATGGGCTACAAAATGGGCCTTCGGTCGTCAGAGGTTTAAATACCTCATCGTCTAGGTCATATAGAGGCACTTTAAATCTGTAGACTGGAAAGTCCCTCTATGAAGTCAGAGAAGTTGGGAGATGGTACGATCTTCCCAGATGTCGCCTCTGGGGATGTTCGGACAAAATTAAAGGGGCAACTAGCTATGACTACAACCCTTGTGGTGCTATATAAACTGGAGCCCGAAGCCTATATGGATCTCGTATGGAACTTCCAGCCAAGGGGACATTAGGAACAACAACAATAAAAGAAGTATTTTCCGGTTTACGGATACGTTATTTGTCGGGATTTCAACTGAGCACCCCCCCCCCCTCCATTTCCGTGTCCAGTGCTCAACCACTAGTCTATATTGGCCCTATTTATAAAATCATTTAATTCTAAATAATCTAAATTTAACCTCCATTATAAGCTCTTTATGCTGCACAAGCATACGTTTATACGATCACAAATAAATAAGCTCTCAGAATCACGTCTTATGTTCGATAAAATCCAATAAGCACATAATTATCACCGAAAACATTCGCTGCCTTCTTTTATTCGCCAGAGCTTTGTGAAGCATTGAATTTCTAATTAATATCTCATTTGTTTCTCGAGTGGCTCGGCTGTTATTCAGACAGATATATATGGATGATTTTCCAAAGAAATTCCAAACATCCTTTCATAATTGTTGCAAAATGATTTATGCTTAAAATGAATTTGAAATAAAGCGTTCCATCTGCGTCAAAATCTCTCTTTGTGCAAAATATTTCAGTTAAACTTGAAAACCGTGGAGCGGAATTGCATGTAAGGGAAGGAAACTCTCCATTATAATACTCCGCCCGGATTCTGGATTTCAGATTGAGGTAAGATGATAATAAATACTCTGCATTGTTGCATTTGTGTGTCAGGAAATAAACGTTAGTTAGGAGTACCAAAACATGGGACAGGATATAAAACAGCTGTACTAACCCTATTGGATTCCCTCATCTCAATGTTGCAAGAAAATGCAGCTACTATTGACAGCTGCATAAATGCTGATTTTAATATAGTAACCTATACTTATAAAAGCAAGTGTCCGTGTGTGTGTTTATATATGTGCGGCCTAGAGACGAATCTGTGAAACTTACAGCCATGAAATTTGGCACACGGCTAGTGCAGAGTATGGGAAAATGCACCTCGAAGCCCGAATGTTAAATTTTGTTTTGAAAATTTTTTATTTTATGTTTTGTGGGATATTTTATGTTTTTTTAACTTCAGATTACGATATCTAGGCAAAAAATGATCGTAGAATTTTGATCTTTTTACAGTCTAAGACTACAGACATTTCTCCTTCAAACAAGACCTCATTTGTTTAAAAATAATTTAAAACACACTAATAATTTCATCAAAATATTAAACCCACTTTTTCGAGAAATTTACGCTTTTTTAAGGATCTACGGTCTATTCTCTTCGAGTTTTTATCTTACAAAGAAAATATTGACATCATCTGGAAGATGAAAGCTTTCTCATTCATATAAACCTCATTTCAAGTCTCTATCTTAAAATTTTGATTTTTAATTGAATTTTAAAGAACGATACTCCAACACAAATTTTCTACCGGTAGGAAGAAAAGCAAATTATCCCCTTGGGTTGTAAACAACGATAATGGAATGTTTTAAATCACATGGGGGGGGAGATTATTTGCAGGAAGTCCAATGAACTATCATTAGATAGTCAATCGTATGATGGCAATGGAATGTTTGAAATCTCATGGGGGGGGGGGGGGGCACTGATTCCCAGCAGTCGTCTGGTGGACGGATGGCTTGAGCTTAGCTAGACGAAGCCCGAACCTATATATATAAATGGATGTATGTGTGTATGTGTGTATGTTCCAACATTACTCTGGAACGCCTGGAGCAATTTCAACCAAACTTGGTACACATATCACTTACAATCTGGAAAGAAACACTGGGGTGGGGGGTAAGACACCCCTACCACCTGTACGAGGGGCAGAGGTCACATGTAAAAATAATCGAAAACGACTGATATAAGTGTCGAATACATAGTTTTCGGGAACCCTGGGATTAATGGTGACACTCCCGTCGCCTTCTATGTGAAAGTTCAGCCCCCACAACAGCATTGGGGGGGAGGGAGGAGGGGGAAGAATGAGTCATTATAAAATGTTCAAAATACCGAGAGTAGTGTCAAAATCATAGTTTTCCGGGTCGCTGAGACGAATAGTGACATTTCTGATGCCGTTTAAGTGCAACTTCAGCCCCCCACCATTAACACGGGGGTGAAGGGGGGAAAAGAGAAGTGAATATAAAATGTCCAAAATGACCGACAGTATTGTCAAAATCATAGTTTTCGGATCACTGAGACGAATAGTGACAATTCTGATTCCGCTTAACCCATTAGTGCCTAGCGTCCTTTTAAAAGGACGCTTACATAATAAGCTCTAAATCACTGAATTTTTTATTTTTTTCGATCCAAATAGCAGAATATCATGATAAAGTGTTGTATTTCTTATTATCCATCAGTTGGTAGCACTACATTAATGTCCTATTTCTGCTTTGAGGGTCTAAAGTCAGAGTTAGTCGTTTTTTAGGTTTTCAAAAGAGCGTCACACAAAAAGTAAGTTTATTTTATTGTTTTTCAATGTTACAAAAATATTTTATACTGTTATCACAGCCAATACTCTTTTCTTAAATATGTATTTTTCAAAATTGTTAAAATTATTTTTTAACACTGTTATATTTTCTTTTGCGTAGCGTTCTATATATAGGACGCTAGGCACGAATGGGTACATGTTTTTCTGACCTGTTCCGCTATACGAATGCGTCTTTTTTTCTGAATTTATGATGTTTTATTACCATAGAGAAAAGGAAATGCTATTTATTTTCAGAAAAATGATGTTATAAATTATTTTTATAAATAAAGATTATTGAGTATTCCTTATTTATGAAAATAATTTAAAAATAAATGTTCTGTTGATTAAGGAATGATTAAAAAAATTTCTTATTTAAGAGAAATATTAGCCTCTTGATAATGAAATGAACGTATTAACAAATTAGCCTCTTAAATATAATATTTTTTATCAAAGGATGTGTTCTGTATTTAGTGATTTTAAAAAATAAAGAAAAATTACGAAGTACATAAGTAATTGTCTGGATTTTTTAAAAATATGTGTATTTTAAATGTCTATAATTTAATAAATTTTAAGAATTTTGTCTTTTAATCCAAATTATATTTGATCTAAATATACTGAAATGAGCAATCGATAAGTTTTAAAGCTCTTATTTATATTTTTGTTTTTATTTTAAGTTTGACTGTGGAGAGTCATTAGCTTTAATGGCAGAGTTATCTGATAATGATACATTCCATGAAGCGGATATTTATTTGGACCCACCATCTAATGAAGTTACCGATGACTGGCACTATACGGGTTAATAGAACTAAAAATGTCCACTTGGAGATGTTAAATCTGTTAAAAAGAAGAGTAGAGGAAGTTTTGATTTTCAGAACAGCAAAAATTTTAAAATGGTTCGGTGGAATGACAATAGCGTCGTTAGTTTGGCGTCTAACCATTATGGTATAGAACCTGTGGCTCAGGCCAAACGGTGGTCGAATATTGATAAAAGATTTGTAGAGATTGACCAACCGTATATTGTGTCTCAATATAATAAATTTATGGGAGGTACCGATCAAATGGATCAAAATCTGGCACAATACCAGTGTTCCATACGATCTAAAAAACGGTGGTGGCGTCTGTTTTTGTTTAGCTTAGAAGCATCAATCCAAAATGCGTGGATATTGTACAGTTTATGCCCTTCTAATGACAGTAACAGAATGGATCTCCTCCACTTTAGAAGAGAAATCTGTCAGACATATTTTTCTAAGTACAGTAAGAGACCAAATAACAGTCTGGCTGCAGGGAAACCCCAAAAAAAACTTTCAAAAAGAGTGTCTGGTGATGTCCGGTATGGCGGAAAAGATCATTTAATCGTTGAAAATCCAAAACAGATAAGATGCGCCTACTGTGGCAAAAAATCCACAAGAAAATGCAATAAATGTTTAGTTGGATTGCATGATAAATGCTTTGAAATCTTTCGCACAAAATAGCTTGTATATAAATTGTGTAAAAAAAAATTGCGAATAGCTTTTTTCATTATTTTGTATTTTAATAAGCCCCTTTTATCTGTAAATTTAAATATAAAAGTGTGTAAAATTTATCATAATACATAATTTATTAAATTTGTGTCTTTTAAGCTATTATTTTTGACATTTTCAGCATTTAAATTGTTTTGATTTCTTTTAAATGATTAAAATACAATTTAAAAACCGTGTGTTTATTTTATTATGCATTTTTTCGCAGAGTTCCATTGATTTCATGCGTTTATTTATCTAAAAACGACATTAAAAGGAATAGTTTTAGAAAATCTAAGGGTTGAAGTGTTTGTGCAAAACCTGTACCCTCCCGTGCCTAGCGTCCTTTTTATAGGACGGTAACATTATTTTGAATAAAAATTAAAATTTTAATGCAGGAATTTTTTTATTATTTTTTCAGTTCATTTTGCACCTGTACGAACAAAATTAGGTAAAGAAAATTAAAGAATTCGATGTTGGGCATTAATGGGTTAAGTGCACAGCCCCCCATAAGCATAGGGGTGAGAGGGGGGGAGAAGGGGTGAATATAAATATCCAAAGTGACCGGGAATATATTCGAATCCGTAGTTTTCAGGTTCTCTGCGACGAATAGGGACACTCCCAATGAAGTTTAAATGCAAGTTCAGCCTCCTACCACCATTAGGAGGGAGTGGGGAAGACGGGGGGAAAATAAAATGTCCAAAATGACCTAGAGTAATGTCGAATCAATAGCTTTCGAGGTAACAGATATGAATAGTGATACTCCCGATGCTGTTTAAGAGCAAGTTCGTCCCCCATCAGCATGGGGGAGGGGAGAAGGGGAAATATAAAATGTCCATAATGACTGAGAGTAGTGTCGAATCTATAATTTTCGATGTCTCTGAGATGAATAGGGACACTACCGATGCCATTTAAGTGATAGTACAGCCCCGCATCAGCATTGTTGGGTGAGGTGGGGGTAAGAAAGTGTGAATATAAAATGTCCTAAATGAGCGTAAATATAAATCGCGTGACGAATTCATAGTTTTCGGGTTCGCTGCGAAGAATAGGGTTAGTCCCGATACCGTTTAAATGCAAGTTTGGCCTCCCAACACTATTGGGGGGTGGAGAAGGGGGAGAAGTAAAATGCTCAAAATTACCGAGAGAAGTGTCGAATCCATAGTTTTTGTGTCGCTGAGATGAATAGGACCCTTCCGATGCCGTTTAAGTGCAAGCACAGCCTCCCATCACCATTGGTGGGGTAGAAGAGTTAATAAAAAATCCAAACTGACCGAGATAAGTGTCGAATCCATAGTTTTCAGAGTCACTGAGAGGAATATTGTAAGCAAAAAATGTTGTTTATAATCAAGTTTTGAGTTAAATTAATAATAGAGTGAATTTGTAATTTTTCTTTATCATTTGCATACTGTACTTACTTTCAAAATATCTGTAAATTAAATTACTTAGATTTTACACTATAGGTAGAATCCATTACTTCTCCTGTGTAATAATTAAATTGGGATGAATAAATACCCGGGCAACGCCGGGCAAATAGCTAGTTACAAGATAAAAAGAACTTTTTATATACCTTGTTATTAAATTTTCTGTTGAATCATATAAACTTGACAATTCTATGTACTAATAAATACGATTTTAAGATTTTTTTTATCAGTTATCCCACCAACTGGAAAGAAAATGAAGTTAATTGGAAGTTAACTTGCGTTTAACTTTTCATTCCCGTCCCGGCCGATAGATGGCTGCACGAGTCATCAATACAAAATTAACTGAAAATAGATTCAATTCTGCTTAAAGATGGCTAATAGTATTAAAGGAATGCATTGTCATCGTGTTCTGAGCTATTCTAAAAGTTTCAAATGTCTAGTTAGCCGGGAAGTTAGATAAAAATCGATTTCAAGATTTGTACGGGACAAACAAACACACAAACAAGAAAGCGAGTTAATAAAAACATGGTAACAAATGGTATTTTCAGATAGCTTGAAAATCCCCCCCCCCCCCTTGCTACAGGATTCATTTTAAAAATTTCGAGCACCAAAGGAATTTAGGAGCGCCAAAGGAATTAGACACACTAGACGCGATTTTTAATGTAGGATTACGTTCCTCCACAACGGGCCTTCGGAAAGCAAAATTTCAGACGCTAAAACCGTCCGTCCATCCATCCTCGGGAGTTGGAATTTTGTCAGCGTGCCAAAACCAGTCTGTATCGCTTTGTTTAAGCAGTAAACAGTTAAATAGAAAAGTACTAAAATGCGTTAAAATTTTGACATACATATATGTATATATATATATATATATATATATATATATATATGTAATAAATTAAATATTAGGCCCTCCATTCTATCAGTTAAATTCCCTTTCCTAAATCCAATCCCCAGTAACATTACTTTAACGCTTTAAAAACCCATAGCAACAGAACTTCCCATAAAATAGCAAACGTTGCATTTCTACACGTGTATACGTCCCGAGAAAGGCATGAGTTCGCATTGCCAGCCCGAAATTCCGCTGACATTTCAAAACAACAGCCACATGTACCTCGCTTCTAGCGCGTAATGTTGAAAGGTGATATTGCACTTCGCTCCGAGCATCTGAAATAAAAGGACGTATGTTACTATCGCTCCTAATAAAATGATTCGACCCGACTGCTTCAAAATTTAAATTCTTTCAGGCTGAGTCTAGCTCCAGCCATGTAAATTTGAGCTAGTTTTCCTTTTCAGGTTGCATTTTAAGAACGAGATGTAATGATTATATTACATAGAGCCGAAAGCGATTCTTCATGTGCGTATAAACCTCAACGGACTTCGAATCCATTGCCTTGGACTATGTGTGTGCGCGTGAAATACCGACCTTGAGAGAAGCGCAATAGGAGTTCGCCAGCGTAGCACTTGAAAATGAAATGACCTAGTTTTGATTTCGCTTTTCGGAACGAGCAAAGGAAAATGACATCGAAAGATTTAAATAAAAAATTGGCTGATCATCGTGACTCTGACCAACCTGAAGAAAAACAAGTGGATAATTCTGGAGTTTACGACAAACAATTATTGGAAAACAGTGCTATATCTTCACCAAATCCATTAAGTAATCTTCCGAAATTTAACCCTTATGGTTTGGTCAAAATTAATAACTGGTTGAAATTCTTCGAGAAAAAGACTATTGAATTGACGGAAGAAGAAAAACTACAAATATTTCCGGATTTTCTATCGGACGAGGCTTTGGAATTTTACATCGAAAACCTAATAGAATCACAAAAGTGGGATGAAGTTAAAATAAAAATCAGTGACTATTTCTCAGAAGAAAAACAGTTTTCATTCGAAGATTTCAGCAGGTTGAGCCTTTCTGGAAGTCAAAATATAAATGATTATTTTAAAAAGAAAATTAATATCGGTAAAGCATTAAAACTTGAAGAAGAAATTATAATTCAAGGTCTCACAGACGGATTGCCGACAAGATACAGGGATTTATTTTTAATAAGTAACGTTGGTACAACTACTGAGTGGATTTCCCTTGCGAGGAAAATGATCAACAGCTACGAAGATAAGAGGAAAGATCACCATAATAGAGACATGCGTAATCAACAGTCCCGTTTTCGCAGACCGTTCGATCGGCGAGATGACTATGACATATTCCCACAACACGAGTCACCTAGATTCCGGCACCAACAACCGCGACCATGGCATAGATGGCCCCAGAATTTTCGAGAAGAGGAACGTCCTAGGACTCGGTTCCAGTCTCCACAACATGCAAACAACTATAACAGCAACATGACAGAACAGCGACAATGACGGATGTTCACCATACACCTAAAAATCGGTACTGAACTGATTATCGGCCTGATAGATACAGGTAGCACCATTAACATTATTTCTCCAACTGTATATGATAAAATTAAATATTATGTAAAAATTCTTCCATCGGACAATTCACAGGTCAGTACCCTCTCAGGTAGAATAAAAACTGATAAAATAATTTCTACAAAGTGCCGAATCGGTAAGTTGAATAGATTTGTGAATTTTTATGTTATTGAAACAAATTTAAAGTATGCAATTTTATCGTCGGAAATTATTAATCTATTTAAAATTAATTTGGATTTTAAAAATTTTTGTGTTTACCAAGGAAAAAATAATATTTCATCTACTTTGTCTTTGGAAAATGTTACTAATAATTGCTATATATTTTTAACATATGATAATCCTAATGTGCCACATACTTGTTCTCATAATACTATAAATCTTGATACTAAATATAATAGAAATTGTGATACTCGTTTTTATAAAATTGAAAATGAAAATAATGTTACTGATGATGAAAGTGTTCAATTGAACAAAATATTGAATGAGTATAATAATATTTTCGCGAAAAATAAATATGATGTCGGATGTATACGTCTTGAACCACAAAGAGTAATTTTGAATTCTGAACTACCAATTTCCCTTCGTCCATACAGGGCGTCGCCAAAAGATAATGCCGAAATTAAGAAGCAAATAGACGAGCTTTTAGCTGCAGGTTTAATAAAAACATCTCATTCACCCTATGCTTCCCCAATTACTTTGGCTTACAAGAAAGATGAAAATTCAAAATCCAGAATGTGTATCGATTACCGAAAACTAAATAGTATTACAAAAACGGACTCGGAACCAATTCCCCGAATCGACGCAGTTTTAGATCAACTAACCAATGCTAAGATTTTCTCCACCCTTGATCTCGCGAGTGGCTACTGGCATATTAAACTAAATGAAAAAGATACAGAAAAATTAGCTTTCACCTCAAACTTTGGCTTATATGAATGGAAAAGATTACCTTTTGGCTGGAAAAATGCTCCTGCCATATTCCAAAGAACACTTAGACAAATTTTAAATAAATACCAAATTAAATTTGCGCTCAACTATTTTGACGATATAATTATATTTTCAGACTCTTTCGAAGAACACTTAGAGCATTTAAAAACTATTTTCTCGATTTGTGAAAAAGAAAACATAAAATTGAAATTTTCAAAATGCCAATTTGCCCAAACAAAAATAAAATTTTTGGGATATGAAGTGGAAAAGGGATGTTATCACCCGAGTAACGCTAATATAGAAATTATTAAGAAACTTCAACCTCCCAGGAATGTTAAAGACTTACAAAGGTTTTTAGGTAGCGTAAATGTTTATAATAAATTCATTCCCAACTATGCTAAATTAAGAGTACCATTGAATAAATTATTGAAGAAAGACACTAAATTTGAATGGACAGATGATTGCCAGAAAGCTTTTCAGGATTTAAAAGACGCTCTAATATCTAAACCTGTTTTATCTATTTATAACCCAAATTACCCATGTCATATTTTCGTGGATGCGTCTGGACAAGCGGTAGGCGCAATTTTAAAACAACAACACCCTGATGGAAGTTTGCATCCCATAGCCTATCATTCTCGAAAACTTAGAACCTATGAACAAAATTATGCCATTACCGAGCTGGAATGCTTGTCAATTATTGATGCTGTTGATAGATATTATTGTTATTTACATGGGACTCATTTTACCGTTCATACGGATCATGCTGCACTTGTCTGGTTAAAAAGTATTAAACACCCAACTGGACGATTATTCCGATGGTCACTTAAACTGTCCATGTACGATTTTGACATTAAATATAAAAAAGGTTCTACAAATTATGAAGCCGATATGTTAACTAGAAACCCAATTTCTCACCATGTAACTTTACGTGAACGTGACCCATTGTTGGCATTGCAAGAAATCGAGCATCATCAAAATTTAGATAATGTAAACGGTAAGAAGTTTAAAAAAGTTAATAATGTATGGACAATTAAAAAACAAGGTTTAATGAAAATTGTTGTACCCTTCTCTTTACGTTTAAAATTATTAGAAAAAGCCCATGTTAATTATGGACATTTAGGAGTTTCGGCAATGTTAAATCTGATATCCCCTCAATATTATTGGATTGGAATAACTAAAGATGTGAGTAACTATGTGAAACATTGTGAAGTATGTCAACTAAATAAGAAGTCTAGACAAAAAAGATTTGGTCTCTTACAAATGTTACCCCCTACCAGTGAACCCTTTGAAATTCTTGCCATAGACACTGTTGGTGGCTTAAATTATTATGAGTCTACAAAGAAATATTTACACATAGTTATAGATCATGCCACGAGGTATATATGGACCTTTGCTTCTAAAAATGAAAATACAGATACTTATATTAATTGTTTAACACAAATTTTTCAACACCAAGTACCTAAGAAAATTTTAAGTGATAGAAATAGTGCTTTTACTTCCTCCAAATTTAAGCATTTTTTGAGAAACAATAATATTACACAATTGCTAACTACTTCGCATAGACCACAAACAAACGGAAAAAATGAAAGAGTAAATCAGACCCTGATTACTAGGCTTAAATGTAAATTAAATTCACACCCTGGTAAAGTCTCCTGGACAAAATTATTACGTGAAATAACGAATGAATATAACGACACACCCCATACCGTAACAAAATTTCCCCCTTCTTATTTAATGCATGGAAAACCACCCTACAAAAATTTACTTGATGATCAAGACATGTACCCACCAATTGAAGAAGCTAGGAAGATTGCTAAACAGAGAACTATAAGAAATCATGAAGTAAATAAAGAAAGATATGACACTCGTTTTGAGGAATCTAAATTTAAGGTAGGTGATATAGTAATGTACGAAGAGTTTCGTTACCCAAATACTCCTAAACTTACTCCCCCTTATTCTGGTCCATATAAAATTTTGAAACAAATTTCTAGAGTAAATTTTGAAATTAACAGACCCAATTCCCTCACTAAGAAAACCTCGGAAATTGTACACTGTACTAGACTAAGACCTTTCAACCCTGCAGATAATTTTCGATTAGCAACTAGAAAAAGTAAAATTCCTATTTTAATAACAGTAAACCCTAAAACGCCCAAGATCCCAAGTAAAAATTAATAGTGTTAAGAAAAAAAAAACCCTATCTATGATGATTAAGACTACCCAACTGTGACTCAAATAACTACCTGACTATGACTCCGATAATCCTACGATATTTTGATAACCCAATGAAGACTGTTGACGCAGACTGTTG
The DNA here is from genome assembly GCA_907164885.2 of Dolomedes plantarius. Lineage (NCBI taxonomy): Eukaryota > Metazoa > Arthropoda > Arachnida > Araneae > Dolomedidae > Dolomedes > Dolomedes plantarius. The sequence goes on from OU015502.1 coordinate 4,346,345, forward strand.
ATGAAGAAAACCTAATTTTGATGGATTTAGATGCCTACCTAAATTTCGTAGTTATTCATATTTAGAGAATTTTTGATGCTAGTTTGCCTTCCACAAATTACCATCTGAATTATTTTAAAAGAATATTTATTAAAAAGAAAATGTTGATGTGCTAAGTTAAAGAAAAATTTTGTCAATGTTAGGGCTAACATGACATGTCACAGGTTACCCCTAATTTTGCCAAGTAAGTTGATGATCTGGGTTGTTATTTTTGTTGACACCGGAGAAACCTTTTGCCAGCACAAGGGGTAGTTCCTCCCGCAGAGGGATGAGCCTCTTGCTGTCTTTGCATCACAGCACCCTCGTGATCACTAACAATCTTTCACGTTGGACATCACAGAGGATAGCCCATTTCACCTCCAGATTTGTCACTGATGTCATGATTGGTACCAATGATTTTAGAATTTGAATATTTAGAATTGAAACTAGTGACGCTGTTAAAGCACATAATGTTTTTGAATAATACTTAATATGAAAATGATGCCCATTTACTTAATTAAGGATTTATAACAAGTTGTTTTGAATTGTTTAATTTATGATCTTATGTATTGTTAAAAAACTTGACAGGTATCTAAATCTATGCTGTAATTGAAGTGAAACTTTCAGAATAATATAAGAAATCAATTTTGTAATACTATTGTCTAAAGTAATGTTGTTTTGAACTTGAACTTATTGAAATATCTTCTGAATTATATATTGTGAATTATTTTAAAATGTATGTAAGTATTCGAGATTAGGAATATGAAAAATGGAGATCGATGTATAATTGATGTAGACGAGGAAGTTTTGAAATCATGTGTAAAATGTAAACACTGAATATAAACCACATACAATAAGGACTTATTTGATAAACAATGTATAATGACTTGAATTTAAACTGAGCTTAAGGACTCCAAGAATTATACGTTATTTTAGGACTCATTATTGAATGAAGAACTTTGATTTAATTAAAAAGTTATTTAGATTATATTAGCCAATAATATTTCAGTTATTTGAATTTCATTGCACATTGTATAATAATTATAAACTTATTGCATACTATGTTAATTCCATATATTTTGAATGTTCATTATAAATTTCATTGTATATTCCTTTAATTTCATATATTTTGTGTGATGGTGCAACGAAGTCATAAGAGTGAGTTTAGTATTATAGTAAAGATTCAGGAGATTTAACTTTGGATTTGTTTCGGTGAAGTTAATTTATGATGGGTTATGGACAAAGCTCTTGACTCTGTAACCTTGATGTGTTCTAATTCTCACCCACCTTGCTGTTTTTCGTGACTTCTTTCCACCAATGTTGCATTCAGAGACATGTAATTGTATAATGTAGTTAATTTTGATTATATTTGATTGTAATTGTACTCACTTTATTATATAAGAGTTCATTTGTAAATTGTTTGTGAAAATGTCACCTTTCAACGTGACGATTTTCCCTTTTTCGGGGGGGATTTGTAATAAATTAAATATTAGGCCCTCCATTCTATCAGTTAAATTCCCTTTCCTAAATCCAATCCCCAGTAACATTACTTTAACGCTTTAAAAACCCATAGCAACAGAACTTCCCATAAAATAGCAAACGTTGCATTTCTACACGTGTATACGTCCCGAGAAAGGCATGAGTTCGCATTGCCAGCCCGAAATTCCGCTGACATTTCAAAACAACAGCCACATGTACCTCGCTTCTAGCGCGTAATGTTGAAAGGTGATATTGCACTTCGCTCCGAGCATCTGAAATGAAAGGACGTATGTTACTATCGCTCCTAATAAAATGATTCGACCCGACTGCTTCAAAATTTAAATTCTTTCAGGCTGAGTCTAGCTCCAGCCATGTAAATTTGAGCTAGTTTTCCTTTTCAGGTTGCATTTTAAGAACGAGATGTAATGATTATATTACATATATATATATATATATATATATATATATATATATATATATATATATATATATATATATATATATATATATATATATATATATATACTTAATATACATAACACATACCTACATATACACATGCAAAATAGGTAACAACGATAAGTAATCCTACGTTAATAACTCGCAGTAGTTTCGTTAGAAGAGACTATCTGAATTGTTTTCCTCAAATGATTTAAATTTTAAAATATTATTTGCATTTAAAAATTAAACATGCCCCTATGTGTAAAATTTCATTCTCTATTGTGGAGTACTAATTTTAAAAACAAATCTTTCAATCCAAGTCAACAATCCTTGGACACATTTTAGCCATACAGTAACATTGAGATCAGCTAATCCAATAGGGTTAATACCCAGTAGCCTTAATTAAAACCGAATGTAATCCATAACAGAACAAAAAGTGTTAAATTAGGCGTAGGTTGATTTATATAAATCGTTCGTTCAGGTGGGCCGTAAAAGAAACTTTATTTTTATTCATTAGCACATTGATTTTTTAAGATTTTTTTTTATAATATGTTTCTTTATTCATAGGTCTTTTGCATGTAAAAACACTAGAGATTTGGGAATGTAGTTAAAAAAAATTAAATTTAAGTAAATTAGTCGTAAAGCGATTAATCTAGATCATTCGTTGAATTAAGGGAACAGTAATTTTTTTTAAAATTCGCTCAACATTTTTAATGTTTTTTTTAAAATATTTTATTTTGTATTTTTATTTATAGATATAAAGCATATGAAAGACATGAATGTGTGTTTAAAAAATTAAATAAAAATTTTAGGATTTTTTGAATTTTTATTTATCTGAAGCCGATTTTTTTTTTGCATATATATTATATCGATTTTATGCCCTGGAAAGGCATGAAAATAGTTTTTATTCATGCTTCAGAAAACAGTTTATTTATACATTAGTTTAATCATAGCAAAAAAAAGGGGAAAAATTACCTAAGGGGGGGAATTTGCTTCAGGGGAAAATATTCTCATAAGCTTTACTGCATCAAAAAAATCTAAAGACAGTTTAATGAAAACAGAAGCAAGAAACGTTCTACAATATTTCATAGAAATTTCTCGAAAGGAAAATTTAGAGATTTCCTCTTAATGATGACTAGACATGTCAAAGTCCAATCTGGGTTAACGAGATGAAATCACATATGCATGGCCGGGTTCACGTATATATCGCACGGCAGAAAAAAAAATTGCACCGGCAATGTAATTACTCTAGAAACATGTGGTTTGCTTTATTTTGTTGTAAAAGATAAATGGCAGGGTTCCCAGCGAGGAAAACTTAATATACCTAGATTGCAACTAAAAAAAAAAAATCCAGGTTTTGAAAATACATATAATTTTAATTAAAAACGATATAAAAATACTAATTATATAATAACACATTTTCTAAGATTACCTGATGTTAAATAAAATTTACTTTATTTAATGATTGTCAGATTTAATCCATTTCATCAATCATACGTAAATTAATTTTCTTAAGATTTGTTTAAAGTACCTGACTACGTTTGGATCACTTCGAAAATAGACAGAACTGATTAAATACATACATTGTTAGTTCAAAAGCGATATAAAAATTTAAAAATAAATATAATTTTGATAAAAATTTCGTAGCATTTGAAAATAGAGGGATTTTTTTATTAAATTTTTTGTACAAATTAGATCTTACGACAGTGACCCTACACTCAATTTCACTAAATATATTTTAATTTCCTTTATAATGTATACTACTGTGACAGTTACCTGTGTTATGAACTAAAAGTTTTACAATATTTTCAAAAATTACTGAAAGATACCAAAAAAGTGAAGAAACACTGATCAATATATATATATATATATATATATATATCAGTGCGGGTACCCATAGAAGGATTAAATTAACACATAGAGCTTAGCTTTTAGGTCAAAATATACTTGAAATAAATCAGTTTTGGAATCTTAAAGGATTGACCTTTGGTACAGAGCAATAAAAAAAGAATTCGAAATTTCAATGAGGCAGATGCTTTCATGCATTCTTCGTATTCTACTTCTATTATTTCTTTCATCAGTTTCGTTTTTCAAGTTTTTCGGGGTTTTTTTTTATTTAAAGTTTCAAGTTTTTCAGTTTCTTTTTTCGCCTTTCACTCGTTCTTCGTATTGCGTTCTTTGCATAAGTTCTTCGCATTACGTCTTTCCCCAGTTTCATTTTTCGCCTTTCAGTCATTCTTTGTATTGTGTTATATGTATGTGTTCTTTGTATTATACTTCTAGTACGTCTTTCCTCAGTTTCTGTTTTCAAGTTTTTCGTTTTATCGTTTTTCATTTTCGTTTTTCCTTTATTCGTGTTTCAATCTTCGTATTACGTTCTTCATATGTTTTCTTCGCATTCTACATCTATTACGTCTTTCATCAGTTTAATGTATTCAGATATGGAAATTTTGATGAAATCAATTAATTCCTTGTTTTGTCATCGTGTAATCTTTTACGGTTTCAGTTTAAGAGAATTTGTGTCTTTCGTTTCGATTCTATTAAATTGTGAAAAAAAAATCTCTCGTTTTTCACACAGACTAGAAAAATGGAAAATAGTTAAATGGGTCATGAAGTTTGATAAGATTTCATATCCGGGATTATTGAATGCATATTTGATTTGACGGGAGAAATACCAAAACTGATAGCGTTTCGTAAGATGGAAGTAAACCCTGATTCAATTCAAGTGATCAAGAATTTTTTTTCAATGTTTAAAAGCATTACTCATTGCTTCACGTAAACTCATTTTGATATCGCAAAGCGAGAAAGGACCTTCAAAATCGAATATTTTCCATTTTCAATTTAATTTTATATACGGAATGAGGAAAATTAATATTCTTGTCTACTATGTTGAAGACCCATAGAATTAAAAATAATATTTTTTGGCAGAATGATGCCTGTTTTTCAACAAACTATCCAAAGACATTTTTCATAGTGTTCCATGCGTATCCCATACCATTTAAAAATTTCCAAGTTTTAATATAGGCTTACCATATATATATATATATATATATATATATATATATATATATATATATATATATGTGTGTGTGTGTGTGTGTGTGTGTGTATAATAGTACATTGAATTTTTTTGTATAAATCAAAAGTCAAAAAATATTTTTATTTAAATCTGCTTGTTATAATTTCAGGTCTTTGCATATTTCTACTTTAATTCATGCTCTTCAAAAATGCAAATTCAAAAAGTATTTGTGGTTTTAATGAATGATGAACCGTTTCGTGACAAACACTTTAATTAACAATCCGTAGAAATTTGGAAGATATCATAAAAAAAATCAAGAATCATGGTTCAATGTGAGAAATTCTCTCTATTTTGAAAAAAAATTTAAAAATATGTCTTATTCTCCCACCAAATAATATTTTGGGAATTTTAAAAGCCTTCAATCTAATAAAAAGCAATATCAATTATTCTCATTTTTATATAGAGTGAAATTTGTATTTTATATAGAGAAAAAAAGAGGTAAAAATCTCTTGTCCCCTTAAAATTTTTTGTTATTTTTTACCATGTTTTTATTAACTCGCTTTCTTGTTTGTTTGTGTTTGTCCAGTAGGAATCTTGCAATCGATTTTTAACTAACTTCCCGACTAGCTAGATATTTGAAACTTTTAGAATAGCTCAGAAAACGATAAGAATGCATAATTTTCATACTTTTAGCCATCTTTATGCCTAATTGATATCAATTTCAGTTAATTTTATTTTGTAGACTGGTGCAGCCATCTATCCGCCGGGACGGGAATGAAAAGTTAAACGCAAGTTAACTTCCAATTCATTTCATTTTCTTTCAAGTTGATGGGATAATTCATCAAAAAAATTTTTAAAAGTATTTATTAATAGATAGAGTTGTCAAGTTTATATGATTCAACAGAAAATTTAAAAATATGGTATATAAAAAGTCCTTTTTAACTTGTAATTATTATTTTTAATTGTAGAAAAATCGCATTTACTGAGTAAGAATGTAGTTGGTTTATTTGCAATAGGTCGTAACCCCCATTTAATTTTACAAAATGGGTTATTGGAGCCACTATCATGAATAAGCATTTTAATTTTTTTTGTAATAGAGCTTAAGGGGATGGCAAAATTGCAAATTACCAAAAATCGAACAAAAATTAGCATGGTTTTGGTGTGTTAATATTTTTTAAATATGTAAATATTGGGATAAAATGCATTTAAAATATGTAGTAGAAACTAAAATGAAAACTTTGTGGATTTAGAAAAGTAAGTATTAAGGTAGGTGAAAAAACATCTTTTAATTGGCTTTTTCTCAAAGTGAGTCATTCCCAGATTTGCAAGTCTCTGAAATGCTCGTTGCGTGTTAATTTCTGACTATTTTATGTAAAATTTAATACAAAAACTCTTCTAACCCTTCAAAATAAAGTTATGTATCCATTTCAGGTTTCGACATCATTTAGATTACCAAAGTTTAAATTAAGTGCAGAAAAGTACAAAAAAATCACGAAAATTCAGACTTCAGGCATAAAAATATTTCCTAAAAATTAACTATTCAACGGTAGTACAAAGTAACGGTACAAAGTAACGGTAGTACAAAGTACAAAGTAATATGTAACTCGCTCAAAATGTATTAATAAGCAATATAAATGTAAAATTAAGGGCGGAAGTAAAAAATTTGATCGCAAGGAGCATCGCAATTTTTTCAATTTTTTAAATATAATTTTTTAAAAAATATCTATAAAATTTTATATCTGTTTAATATGAATATAGTTTATGCAAAATTCCATATCTGTGAGGTAAAAATTTCAAATATGGCTTAGTAATGTTCAACATCCCCTTACGCCTGTACCCAATAAGATGCGACAATTATGTGGTAATACGATATATAAATATGGTACTACAGTTGATTCTGGATGATGGCTGAACGGCAAGGGCTTTGGCCTGTGGGTTTGAGCACTTATATTGGCTTGAATGTTTGTAACCGTTCGGAATCGGCTTTACGCTAGCAGGTTCCAGTCTAATTAGTCCTCGTGTAGCAACAAATGACCGTAGAGAACACAACGAATCAACCGACCAACCAACAACAGTAGATTTTGATAAAAAGTGAATTATTAATTCATCCAAAATTATGAGTACAACACATACCTGTTACCAATATTATCGCAAACGACATCATCTGATCTCATTTCTTTCCCTTCTCTCTGATTTTATCTTGTATTAAAGGGACGAGGGACTTTCAAACTTTTAAAAAAATATATACAATATTTTCCTCTCTCTCTCTCTCTCTCTCTCTCTCTCTCTATATATATATATATATATATATATATATATATATATATATATATATATATAACAATTCCGTAACTGACTGACTCACTGACTGACTGATTGACTGACTGACATATAACGCACAGACCAAACCGCTGGACCTAAAAGGCTGAAATTTTGCATGACGATTCTTCTTATAGTGTAAGGATGCACTAAGAAAGATTTTTGAAAATTCTTAGATTTCTTAAAATTAAATTTTTAAGCTGTTTTAGTAACTTTTTTTAAGTTAGCATTTAAAATAATAATTCAAGGGTTATAAAATTTATATCACGAGAAAAAATATAAAAATTCCTTTAAAATGAGATCTTTTTCGAATCTTTACCTCCCTTTTCTGATTTTTGGTGAATTTTTAAAGATTAATTTTTACAATTTAATTTCTTAAATTCTGATCACGTGATTTCTTTTCCTGGTACTTTAAATAAATTTATCGGTACGTGCATAACAACTAAATAGACAAAAAAAAGTTTTTTTTCTTGCTAATGTGGCAGACGATTGGATATATCCAAAAAAATATTAAAATACAATGAATGATATTATGTTCCTCAAACTGTACTGTAATACATGTACTATATTCTTTAGTATGTCCTATTACATTTAATAAGAATATTTTCTTCTACATTATTTTGTCTACAAAAATATCCCTTACGATTTTTTTATAAATATACTTTTCTGTTTTTTTACATCAATTGTATACATAGACCGTCGTATTTATTATAAATATATATTGGAGTATATATATTTATTTTTTTGGCACTAATTGTATACATTGACCGTTGTATTTAATTTGAATGTACTCCGTTGCGAAGTGCGGGCTTTCAGCTAGCACTAAGCTATAAGTATAATTAATATTATTTTTTACTATATTAAAGTTATTTAGAATTCACAAATAAGTATTTTGTGGAAGACATTTTTTTGAAAAAAAATCTTAAAAAATACTGGATTTTTTCAAAATACTCCATGCATATTCATTTTCTTCTAACTTCTTCCAAAATTCTCAGAATTGTTAACTGAGGTGTTTGTCACAAAACTGGGTATATTTCTTTGAAACCACAAATATTTTTTTAATTTATATACCATGAAATAAAGCAAAAATAAAAAAAAGCAACAGGCAGAATTGAAAAAAAAATATTTAATACTTTAGATTCATACAAAAAACTCCATGTACAATTATATTTAGGTACATATATATATATATATATATATATATATATATGATAAACTTATATTTAAAAATTAAATTTTTGAACAATGATATGGAATGCAAGGTGCGTTTTGAAAAATGTTAGTATTTTTGAAAAAAATTGGAAAAAACAGGAATAATTCTGCCAAAAAATGCTTAATTCGAATTCTAGGGGTCTTCAATGTTGTAAAAAATAATATTAATTATTATCATTCTGTATATAGAATTAGAAATTGCAAATTAAAAAATTCGAGCTTGAAAGTCACTTGTCCCTTAAAGATTTCTATTGAATGTCTTATTAAAAGTTAATGTTGGTTATTTCCGGGATCCTGTAATTTAAAATGCATCTGATTTTCTTTATTTTAGTCGGTCTGTCTCTGTTGTAGCTGGCATGTGTATCACTTACTGTAAATGTTTACTTTCCCGGTCCATGGAAGTTTTTAACTAAACTCAACTGTCTATCTTATTCTAACAATACCATGCACAAAATGTAAAAAATAAATAAAAGTTTTTTTTTCATTATATGTTAATTTAAAAGTGTCTACTCATTCTTGAGCAATATAACTTTTCGGGTTACGTCCTATTTCAAAATATGCCATCGATCTATGGATTCTATTTCAGTATGTCGGCTCGCTTGCGATGGAATTGTTGTCAAAATGTGCATCTCTGAATTTTATTTCATTACAAAAAGAATTTTATTTCATTACCCTTGAAAACCCTCTACAGAAATATTTGAATTCAAATTTCTGTTGAACTTGCAATGTTCTGATCGTGATAAAAAAATAACTATTCAACTTTAGGTTTTATTTTTAATTGAAACTATCGAACGTACATAGCAGAACTTAATGCTTACATTTCAGTAGTTTTTAATTCACGGATAAATTACTTTGGTGTTTTGAAAGTATACGCTTCAGATAATCCCTCTAGTCGAACTGCAGTGAAATTTTAATAGAAATTAAAAGTGGTGAACCAATAGAGAAATAAAACATTTTATTTTCTGAACTTTGCGCAGTAAAATATTTATATCTTCGTTTAACTTACAGATTACGTTATTAAAATAATTACTTTTAAACATGGATAGTTGCTTTCTTTGACTTTGGGGAAATTATTCGTTTAAATTGAAATCAACTGTTTTCTTCTACATTCATTTATTTTAGGGGAATTTGAAGTTAGGAATCGTACGCTAGGATAAAAGTTGCAGCATACAGTACATGTTTCTTTTAAATTCTCAATTTTTACCACAGAAATTCCCAAAAATTTTAAGTACAGAGGAGAATTACTTGACGTAATTAAAGCTATTCATAATGACTACTTTTAAATTTTAGATAAAAATTCTCGCTTTGAAATCCATCGCATATCAAGTCAATATAAAAAGGGTCGGTAAATGTTTTATAATGGAAGGTTTAATTGTCGTAGAATTTTTCTGTGATATGCAAATTTAAAAATTATATTTTTCCACCTCTCGTTTATGTATGGGTATGTAGAAAGCATTAGCATGCCTTAAAGGTGCCAGTAATAAACTATTCTAGAAATATGTAGTCTAGTCGTTTCCCTTTAAAAGCTTAATAGCTTATGTTAATTAATATTTGTTTTGAGAATTTTGAGAACGCTGTGTCATAGACGCTATTAATATAGTAAACAATGTTTTAAAATGATTTGTTTTCAGTTGGACTGCATGAGAGATTGCTCATTTTTATGGCGTTTGTATAATCCTGCGGGTCAAATCTTATTAAAGCAAAAGTTCTGTCAAAAATAAAGGATTTCATTGACTTAAACGAGTTACGAAGTTTTTGAAATCAAACAGCCAAACCATGCTTATGGGTTGATTTATAACACACAAAAACCTCCTTATATTGCAATGCAAAAATTAAAATTTTTTTTTCGCATGTGCTCGATATGACTTCCTTTAGTCAGCCCTGTAATATGATTGCCATATGCTATTTCTTAGCAAACACGTTGTATTTTTTCACTATTAACTGTTTGTAAAGCATCACAAATGCGATGTTTAAGTTCGTGCAAACTTGTTGGCAAAGGCGGTATGAACACAAGATCTTTGACATATACCCAAAGGAAGAGGTCGCATGGGATTAAGTCCGGTGACCTAGAAGGGTAGCTGGGTAGGATCAAATCATCGGCTGCATTGTGACCAATCGGCTACACAGCTACCTTCCTAAGTCACCGAACATGTGATTTATTCATTTGGGGATATATCAAAGATCTTGTGTTCATACCACCTTTGCCTACAAGATTCCCCGAACTTAAACAACACATTTGTGATGCTTTACAAACAGTTAATAGTGCAACATTACAACGTGTTTGGAAAGAAATGGCATATCGCAATCATATTATACAGGAGACAAAAGGAAGTCATATCGAACACCTGTGAAAAAAAAATTAACATGCTTCCTTTACAATGACATATTAATTATAATTTTGTTTGTAATTATGGAAAATTTTAAATTTTGTCATCGGATAATTCTTTCCTGATAACCCTGTACTGCAGGGATGTCAAACTCGCGTCTCGCGGGCCACATGCGTCGCGGCCAATATATTGGTACACAATAATATATAATAAAATAACCAACGCAGAATTATAATAAGATAGGAAGAATTCGCTAAATGTTTTTTAATTATAATCTTTTTTTGCTATTATTAAACAAAATGCGTGTATTTATGTTGAATATACTGCAATTAGGTAAATAAACCTACGTTTCTATTAATATTGATTTTTTTTTGCGACCCACCTACAGTTAAACCTTGTTTGTTTGGCCCAAGCCTTTGAGTTTGACACCCCTGCTGTACTGTCTGTCTTCGGGAATTTCGATCATGGGGAAAAATCATGAAAAAGTTTTTCCTAACGTCACAAATTACCCTGAAAACAAATTAGAAAAAAATTTTCACATCCCTTTGAATAAAAAAATGTCTCTTAATTGTTTTTTCAAAGACCGTTTAAAGCGGTCGTTTGAAACTTTTAAGGTAAATTACAAAGTTGTTCTTGAAAATGAGTAAAACTGTCGAAGACAAATGCTTCAAAAATTTGGATCCTTAAAAGTTTTGCCCATAAAAGTGATTAAAAAATTATAAATATTATTTATAAGTCTCGAGAATATGTTATATAGAAATTCATTATTAATTATAAATTAATAGAATTTTCTTAAATAGAAATTTTCAAATATTTTTTAAAACTTTTTCTATGTACGTAAGCGAAAATATTATGAAGAGATAAATGGCAGATGTATCGAAAATTTAACATACTCTAAATTATAAGCTGTAAATTCTTTTAAAACAAAAATTTCAAGTTTTTTCAGTTGTTTTTAATTTAGAAATAATGACCTTTACGTAGTGCTGAATTTAATGAGACAACTTTACAAAATGTTAAGATTTTTTTTTTTACACTCGCTATTAAAAGCGATAACAAGACATAAAAAATGTAAGGCAGCTGTACACGAAAATAAATTATCTTGAACTGAAGATTAAGCCACAATATGTATTTAGCATTAAATATTTATCTTCAGACGGAATAGATAAAACAGGGCATTTTCACTTTACGAAGCAGAAACTGTATGTTGATTTAAAAACCTTTTTTTATTACCTCTATTTAGTTTATTATTGTCTGAATTCATTTGAATACATAAATTTTCAAGTAAGTTTTATACTTAAAAGTCTGTTACTTCGAGTTGGTTATCAGATATAGACATATCTTAGTTGCCGGTAGTCATGATGTTAAAGTGCGTGACTAAATGATAAGACAGCGTCCCAGGCAGAGGGAATGGCGTATTGCCAGAAGCTATTTTTATAAGTCCCTACGAAGTGCATCTGAAGGCAATAGTTTGTGAACTCCGGATATTGTTCCCATTTATTCTGTCGATGAATAAATGTCTGTATGAATTGCCTTACGCATCAGAGTAATTACACAATTGTCAAAATTTTAAATTTATCCTTTGCTCCTAAGTAGAAACTGTTATCTTTCTGTTTCTCTAGACTAAAAATTAGAGAAAGTGGTTATTAACCTCTTCAAACTTTGCTTTCTTGGAAGAATGACATAGTTTGAGCGTATTGCGTTATGTCATATTGCCAAAATGAAGCGATCATGAACTAGGCAAAGTTTCGTCTCCATTTTTAATTATGTATGAGATGGTTAATGTAAACTTAGTTGTTTATTTAATAGAAAATATATAAGAAGATCTAGTAAAACAATTTTTGAGTTAAAAAAATTAACATATTTACTAAAAATGTCTAAGAAAATGTTCTTCAAATATTTATAGTGAATATTTTGCAAGTATTTCTTTGAGCAAAAAAAAAACATGTATGCGAAACTCTTGATTATTTGAGCTCGTTAATACTTGAAACCACTTAGTGGTTAAGAGCGTCAAGTTGTCACCACCCAGGTCCAGGGTTCGACCCTGCGACTGGGAAAGGTCGACTCGGCCTTTCATCCCTTGAGTTGGTCGATAAAATGAGGACCAAACATTCTTGGGAACTAAACTCTGGGGGTCCTACTTCAGGTTAACCACCTGACTGAGTTATACGCTGTAGATATACGCCCCAAGCCTATGGTCTAGAAAGCGGAGTTAGACACCGCTAGCCTTGGTCCACGAAGATCTGTTGCGCCATGAATTTAGATTTTTTTTTTAAATACTTGAAACTACATAGAAATCCGGAGAATCAATATAACCTAAATATATGACTGTATGCCGTAAAAATCATGTTTTTTAAACCTCTAGCCTAAAATTTTTTGGTAAAATACTAAAAAGAACATTTTGAAATTTTAAATTTCAAAATTATTAAAACTTGCAATTAATAATTTTTTGAATTATTAGATAATGCTAATAACTATATGACTTTCTAATAATTAGTTAATACTTAATCATGTTTTACTAATAATTTGTTAATATTTGAAACCACATAGAAATCCAGAGAACATAAAAAAAACCTAAAAACAGGACTGTACGTCGTAAAAATCGTCTATTTTTAAACCTATGGCCTGACATTTTTATTGTAAATTATTGAAAATAAAATTTCGAAATTTTAATAAAAATTCCATGAAAAGGAAATTTTACTTATGAAAACTTTTTGATCATTTTCTGAAAAAACTTAAGTTTTAAACATTTGTTCTTGTAATACCTTTTGATAAACATTCGAGCAATTAATATTTCTTCATTAATCTTTCTATGGAGATTTGAGGGTAGTTCACCTTACGAAATTGGGAGTTCAGTGTACTGGCAGTGAAACTACACACGAGAGTTCAATGAATAGATTTTGGAGTTCCAAGAATATTTAATAGCTACTAAGTTCGTAAACAGAGCTAAATAAACAATAAATGCTCTTTGATGCCACTATTTTTGCAAATATATAAAAAAATAAATAGCTTAATTTATTTAGGCGTAAAATTATTCGGAAAATAGTAACTTGACGGAAAAGGAAGTTACGAAGTTTAGAAGAGCAACGTCAATATTTTTTGATATCAGGAATTCCTTTAATTGCAATCGACTCAAACTAAGCTATAAAAATCTGAAATTTATTTTTCTAACAAATTTTCGATGTATTACAAAATATTCAACATTAAAAGCCAAAAAACAAATCTTACTCTTTGAAATCTATATTTATTAATCTTCCACTTGTCTTCCTTTACGTAAAGTATATAATCTGAGAATGAAGAATAACTTTTAAGGCATCATACTCTTTTTAGTTACAATTATTTAGGTATAAATGCTCTTTGAAGCTGCCAATTTGCAACTATGTGAAATAAATATATATATATATATATATATATATATATATATATATATATATATATATATATATATAAAGTGGAATTTCGATCTATCGTTTTTCAAGGGACCGACTGAACTGAACGACAAATGCGGGAAAACGATAGATGCGGGAACATAACAAAGCAGGATGATCATCGGGACCGAGTAAAATAAACGACACATACGGGAAAACGATGATTCGGAGAACGATCGATCGAGATTCCACTGTATATATATATATATATATATATATATATAAGCAAAAAAACAATAACAATGCTTAGTCTTTGTAATGTATTTTTTTTTATCATCCAGTTGTCTTACTTTACGTAAATTTAATAATCTCTGAGAATGAATGAAGAATAACTTTTAGGGAATTATATACTTTTAATTACAATAATTTAGTTATAAAAACACCGAATACATTAATCTGTAGTAGGCTGCAAAAATATAAAAATATGGCTTGCTTAAAATAAGAAAAAAGGGATAGAATAACAATATAATTAATTTTGTAAACAGAACTAAATAAACAATGAATGCTCTTTGAAGCTGCTATTTTGTAATTATGTAAAAAAAAAATAAATAGCTTATTTGATGTCGGCATAACATTGTTGGATGATTAATAGTTTTGACTGAAAAGTAAATAACAAAGTTTTAAAGTGTAATATCAATATTTTTGATCTAAGGAATTCCTTTACTTGTATTCAAATCAAATTTAGCTTCTTTAAAAATCAGAAATTTATTTATTTAGCATGTTATCAAAGTATTATAAAGTATTCATCAATACAAGCAAAGAAAAAACAAAGTTTAGTCTTCTAAATGTATTTTTTCTATCTTCCAATTGTCAATCTTTACATAAATTAAATAACCTGAGAATGAGGAATAACTTTTAAGGCATTATATACTTTTAATCACAATTATTTAGGTATAAAAAAGCACCGAATGCATTAATCTGCAGTAAAATGCAAAAATAGTAAAAAATGGCTTGAAAAAAGAAACAATGGGTAGAATAACAATATAATTAATTTCGTAAACAAAACTAAATAAACAATAAATGCTTTTTGATTCTGCTAATTTGCAATTATGTAAAAAAAAAAATTATAACTCATTTTGTATATCCGTAAAATTCTTGGGAAAATAATATTTTTTGATTGAAAAGTAAATTATAAAGTTTTAAAGTGTAACATCAATATTTTTTAAGTGAAGAGTTCCTTTAATTGCACTTAAATCAAATTTAGCTTCTTTAAAAATCAGAAATTTATTTATCCAGCATATTATCAAAGTATTACAAAGTATAAAAGCAAAAAAAAAAAAGCTAATCTTTGAAATGTATTTTTTTTTAAATCTTCTACTTGTCTTCCTTTACGTAAATTAAATAATCTCTGAGAATGAAGAATAACTTTCAGGGCATTATATACTTTTAGTTACAATAAGTTAGGTATAAATAATCATCAAATACATTAATCTGCACTAAGCTGCAAGAATATTTTATAAAAAATCTTGCTTAAAAAAGAAATTAAAAAAAGGATAGAATAACAATATAATTAATTTCACCATAACACGTAAAAATACCATATTTTTGCTTTTGCTTCTGTATTAGCCTCATCCAACGAATCCTTTTGTAATTACCGCGTTCAGGAGCGATTAATTTACTGCAGCGTGTCAGTTTTTCGGTAACAATAATAAATTATGTAAAACCAGATATTATTAATGTCCCGTTGGATATGGCGCGAGAAAAAGTACCAATTCAGCATAAATTGATTACGCCCTAAATAGCTGTTTACGCCTTTGTTACTTATCGCATTTGAGTAAGTAATGACTCCGCTAATGATATGCTTCTTTCATGGTGCATGTAGTAGTGGGGGATGAAATGTTAAGTATTTGCCTTTTTTTTATCGTCTCGCATTTATCCTATAAAGCCAGCTAACACGGATACTTAACCTTTTTTTTTACATTGATAAATTAATTAGTATATATTTCTTTCATATTCCCGTAAAATTTTATCGGCGAATGGTAAACATTTCCATTAAACATCGATGACAGAAGCTAATTAAAAATAATTTGATGCCAATTTATGGACGGGGGAAAAATGTAAACCCGTGGAAAAGTCTGCCGATAATTAGAGTTAATGCGTGCAGTGAACTACAGTTTTAACTGGCAGCATACTTATTTCTAAATGTGCTTTATGAGCGGACTTTTGGTAGGAAATGTTTTTAGTTAACTCTGGAGTTATTATATTTAATATATGTATTTAAAATAAATGGTATGCCACTCTAGAATGAAATGGGTACTTCAAAGAAACATTAAAAGATAATATTTCAGGTATTTAATATTCGAGGTCTTCATTTTCTAAATATTATTTTTATAGTTAGATCTTTTTTTCGTTTGAAATATTATATAAACGAGATTTCTACAGGTTTCTCCTAATCTTTCATGTTTTAGCATTAATGGCTATAACGCGATCTTTATTTTAGCGGTATATCTGTGCACATAAAAATTTCCTGACTGTTATTTTTCTTCTTTTTTTAACAAAGGTTTTAAAAATTAAGAAAATTTCTTTTCGAGTTGTCAATAATGCGAAAGTGAAAATAAAACTACAGATGACTTCCTGTATTAAACAAGAATCTGTGGTGAAAGTTCTTTTTTTATTATTATTATTAAACGTGGCAGATGATTCTGTTTTCTTCGGTCAGCTGTTCATTAAGGAACGTTTGCGTTTTGCATACATCAATGGAGTTACGAAAAGCGTTGCGCGATGAAATTTTTACCATCGGTTGGACAAAACAGATCCAGACATAGTTGATTTAAATGAAATAAAACTGTCCAAGACAGATGTTTTGGTGAGTCCACGGTCTTCAAAATGGGAAGCTTCCGTGGAAGTAAATTCAACACAGATGTTGACGTTATATCAGATGTACGGGGTTTACTGAAGCCCCATCCACAGCATGCCTTCGCCACATGCTTTGAAACTTAGGGCCTGTTCACATAGGAGTCCGTTGCGTTGCGTTAAGGAAAAGATGACGTTGAGACGAAAATAAACCAATCATAGGCGTTAAAAATGTCATTGCTAATTGTTTGGAGTCATATGATTGGTTTATTTTCGACTCAACGTCATCTTTTCCTTAACGCAACGCAACGGACTCCTATGTGAACAGGCCCTTAGACTGATATTTAGAAAAAAGATAACATAATTGTTTTGTTCTAACCTGTATATTTTTTGTGATTTTACGCTCAGTTTTTATGGAACTCCCTTTGTTCTTTATTAGAAGCTTAACCCCGAATAAATTTAATTCCATCTTGTAGTATGGATTTCAATTTTAACGATGTAGATTATAAGGCATTCAGTTTTTTTTTTAATCAAGATTATACATTATTTTCGCAATGTGCCAATGGTGTTTTATTTCATAATCACCAACTTATTTTCTGCCAGTATTGATGATGTTGACCTTTCTAAATTGAAATGTACGTCTTTGGCTTAGTGTTTTTCAACAACTTATAGTAAGATGCACAGGAAATAGCTTTCTACATTTTACGTATTTGAACAATAACTATATTCGATAACGCTTTTTGAATTCTCATCCCTGCTTAAGATATTTTTAATATTTATAAATATCTAGAACACTATAGAAACATTTACTTCACTAAAAAGCATCTAAGGAACATGATCATTAATCTTGGATTTTTTTTTCTTTTTGAGAAATATTCTGTACATACTTCTATATACAATGCACTAAACTCCCGATGTAAAAAAAAAGTATAAAGATGAAATTTTAAATTATTAAATGTCTGTCAAACCGATTCGTAGAATGAAAGGTCTTTTACAAATTTCTTTAGTAAAGATGGTAATTTTTTTAAAAATATATTATTGTTTCAATTAACATTTTAGCGTAGCATTCCAAGCTATTCTCATCTGTGAAATGCATCGTCACACTCCATGCTATACTTCATGGACTCCATGATAAAGAAAACTTTTCTTCCAGTATTCACAGAATGGCAACGAGACGCTACAGACGATCGTTTTTCTTTTTCGTTCGAACAAGACGTCCTTAACCCATCGGTGGGAACATGATTCTTTTCCCGCTTAGTGGGAACATCTGTCTGGAAGGCAGATATGGCTGGAATATCTCTTTCCCAGGCAAATCTAACTAGAAATTCAGAGGGTATTTGTGGTTTATTACACTTCAAGGTAGCCAGAATCGTCAATTCATTTCTCCTGAATTCTTGACCAGCTTCTATTGAACAAAATCAATTATCAGAGGTTATATTACGGTTCGTTTTGTCGAGGCATTTAGTTGGTCGAACAAGTGATTGGGTTAGGATTGTAACGTATTCCTGCGATTTGTGTCAAAAGCAATTTGACCTGCGATTTGTGTCGTAACCTGTGACACTTAGGTAGCGTCACAGGTTACGTGTAAGGTAGACAGCTTACTAAAATAGAGACTTTCAAGATAATGAGAATTTCAGATTTATTTAATATACGCGGTTAGGCCGCGATCTCGAATGATAGATATACAAAGCAGTCCGTAGAAGTTGGAGTAGAAATCGGGAACTGTCTCTCAAGGATGGAGCACACTGTCGCTAAAACGAGGCGACGAACTGCTGGTCAGGTCACAGAAAAAAAAGGGCCCGCACTCGTCCACTGGAAGCTAGCAGCTTTTCCGAAATAACACAATTGGGGAGATCAAGTTCCGATCGGTTTCCCCGACCTTTCTCGGTGAAAAAGGGTCTTCTCACGTAGAGGGCAGAGCCTCACAAAAAACAAGTCACTTAAAAGTGCGTGGAGCTAGGAGATCAGGTATCACTCCTAAACTCTCTAAGAAAAAACTCTCCGCACAAAAAACTGGCCTTCAAGCCCTCGTCGGCTTATTTAAAAGCTTGATCCCTGGCGGAATTCTTTTCCAGCCTCTTCTCTCTAGCTCGCTCCGGATAGGCTGAGCGCCTAGCCGTGCGCAAAAAACGATGCCGATTATTTCATCTTCATCGCCCGCTCCCTCATTAGCGATCTCGTTTCAGGGCGTAAACTGTCATTGTCGGCCAATGTCAAAATATGGCGCCAGACTGTCTCCTCTTTTCATCCCAGGAATGCGTCCCGAACAGGTGTCCATTGTGGTCCTCTTCCGCTCGGGGGGTCTGCCATTCTTTAGCATCGGTTCACGGCTAGCGACGATTTTAATGGTCTTTCCTACTCGCCTCGAGGAGGGGGAATTGCCACAGGATGTTTAATTTTTGCTCTGATTAACCTAATTTTTACCTGAACCATAGAAGTCTGGCGTCAAGAATCAATCTTCCATACTGAAGACAAGATGTTGACAGAAGTATATGTAGACTCACAGTATCCAAGGTCGAAGGGTAGGTGGGGAGGGCCATCGTTGAATAAAGAAACCATAGCTGCCTGATGCTCCCATTGAAGGTTTAAAATGGCTGCGTATATTACCTTTTATTTTATTTCCTGTACACTCTGTAAAATGATGTTGATATAAATGTGTCGTGAATAGAAGCCTCGGATCTTCATTTATGTCACAACATTCATATAAATTAAGAGAAATGACTGGCTACATTTTAACTGCCTTTTTCATTTACAAAATTTTCTTATAACTAGATTACTCTCCTTTCTTCTCAAGTGAGTTAAGGCATTTAAAATATTCAGATTGCTGTATGAAAATGCCAATATGCTGCTTGCGTTATAGACATTGTGGGAAAAAATATTTTACTCATAAATACGATATATAAACCAAGAGTTATAACATATTGCAATCTAAGTTTCTTCTCTATTTACAAAATTTCATGTAACTAGGTAACTCTACTTTGTTCGCGAGTAACTTCAGGTATTATAAAATCTAAATTTACGCTATAAAAAGTTTGCTTGCATAACATATATTCTGCTAACAAATGTTACTCATAAATACGATGTATGACTTTATTCTCAATATTTTATAATAGACTGTATACACTATTTCAAAAATCAAATATAAAAGAGGAATATAGCAATATTTTTGATCTCCTCATTTAAAATATATGTTTACTAATATGTTTTCTGTTAGCACTGATATTCGACTTTCTCAAAGTAATAATGTATTTTTTCATGTATAATATGTAAGCTCTTCTTCTGCAGTGTATATTGAAAGAAACATTTTTTTCCATAAGAGCGTCATGAGAACTTTGATCATTGACACATCCTTTTAAGTTAAGCGATAAAATGCATTTTTATATATTTCGTATAAAATTCCCGGAGACTCTCCCTTCGAGATATATTTTAATCCTCAAAAGAATTCTGTTTGTTTCGATAATGCAATTATTCCCTATGTTGTTTTTAAGGATTCAATTAAAATTTTTCCGTACTGTCGCATTGAAATTTTCATATCTTCTCTGATGGCATCAGGAAATACATTCCCTAAGGTATTCAAATGACTATTTGTGAAATGAATGCATATTGATGTATTTCCCCTGGAAATTTAACACATATTTTATCAAGCACCATTTACTTTAATTTTTTCAGAACTATACGCTGATTTAAACTTTTAATCGCACATACAATTCCTTCGAAAATTTAGAATTACTGTTTAAGAAACAGTAAAATAAATAATAGTGGATATTTTATTGAATAGTATAATTGAAAACTGATCATTTTTAATTATATAAAACAATATGATACTTTTATATGATATTTATTAAATGATACTTTTAATTATATGATTTAAACATATGATACATTTGAAATCCAGTAAGACTCTAAAATCTTTATTTTAGGTATCTTTCTATCTGTTTCTCTCTCTCTCTCTCTCTTTCTATATATATATATATATATATATATATATATATATATATATATATATATATATATATATATATATATATATACAGTGGAATCTCGATCAATCGTTTTCGGATCCATAGTTTTTCCGTATGTGTCGTTCATTTTAACCAGTCCAAACGATCCTATTGCTTTGTTATGTTTCGCATCTATCGTTTTCCCGCATTTATCGTTCATTTCAATCGGTCCCTTGAAAAACGATAAATCGAGATTCTACAGTATATATATATATATATATATATATATATATATATATATATGTGTGTGTGTGTGTGTGTGTATATATATATAATTGGTCTCATTTTCAGCAAAAAGGTTTTTATTTCATGTAAAATATTATCATTCAATTTTATTATATAACAAAAATGCTTATTGTGTACTTATTTCTACCGAAAACCTCATCAAAAAAGACATCGGGTCGGATCCGACCCGACCGTACCTTCTCTTTCGTCTCAAACCGCTGTACCGTTAAAGAGTTAAGACTGTACTTAAAATCATCATCAAAATAGGATTGCTTACTATGAGGGGTGAATTCTCGAGATTTAATGTTGGAAAGAGATCAGTTGAACGGATAAAAATATTTTAATGCAAATTTAATTAAATTCATTTGATGTTTATAATAGTCTATTTTAAGAATAGAATCCAAGTTTTAATTTTTTTTACAAAGCTCTTGAATTACTTCAGTTTTGGATACAGTGCTCTCACTATATATAGCAGAACCAGTCAGCTCAATTGTGATTGTTTAGCGATAGATCTTAAATTGGTTTTTAAATTGTATAATGACCTTCCACTGACGCATGCTTTTAACGGAAGCGTTGTAAATGTTTTTAATAAGTTGTAGATGCCGGGATGTATCATTCTGTCACTTTTAGAATCAGCGTCAGTGGTATTTTTGCATGAGCTTATTTCAAACGGTTTTTCAATTTTTTACCATGTTTTTATTAACTCGCTTTCTTGTTTGTGTGTGTGTTTCTCTAGTAAAAATCTTGCAATTGATTTTTAGCTAACTTCCCGACTAGCTAGACATTTGAAACTTTTAGAATAGCTCAAAACATGATGACAATGCATTATTTTAATACTTTTAGCTTTCTTTAAGCAGCATTGAATTCACTTTCAGTTAATTTTGTTTTGTAGACTGGTGCAGTTATCTATCGGCCGGGGCGGGAACGAAAAGTTAAACGCAATTTAACTTCCAATTATCTTTATTTTTTTTCAAGTTGATGGGGTAATTCATCAAAAAATGTTTAAAAAAGTATTTATTGATATATAGAATTGTCAAGTTTATATGATTCAACAGAAAATTTAAAAACATGGTACATAAAAATTTCTTTTTATCTTGCAATTATTTTTATACCACAACTTGAATTCGGCATTTAGAATTGCTAGATTTGTGAAGAAGGCAAATCATGGGCATAAAATTCCCGCAATTGACAAAGAAAGTTCCTCCGCACTTGATGTTGGAGCGTCTTCACCAGTTGGCAGATGCGTAACAGGAAAAAAAATATTTCAATATGTTGCGAATGAAATGCTCATGAAGTTGAGTCAATATTTGTTCAATAAAGGGAGCGAAAATTTTCTCCTCAAGTACCTTTTTTCAGAATCAGCTGAAACATTATTAAGTAATAGTAGGGGAATAGAAGAACGAAGCAACATAACCCCAAAAATTAACCCTAGGAAATATTTCAAAAATCTTTTATCTAGTTAGTTGTTTTGTGTCACGTAGGATTACGTTCCTCCATAATGGTCCTCGGTAAAGTAAAATTTATGACGCCAACTGTCGTTGAGAGTTATAAATCATGAGTGGAAGAGTAGAAATATGTAACTTATTTTAACGTAGGATTGCGTTCCTCAATAACGGTCCTCCGGAAAGGAAACATTCAGATTCCTTCGCGAGTTATAATTTTGGCAGCACGTCAAAGTTACAATTTTCGTAACGCGCGAAACTCAGTATCAGTAAACAGTTAATCAGAAAAGTAACCAAATGCATCAAAATATAAAAAAGGGAAAAGAAAAGAGGTAAGCAACGATAAGTAATCCTACGTTAATAACCCGCGGTAGTTTCGTTAGAAAAGACTACCTGAAATATTTTTTTTTTATTTTCATTGGAGGGAGGGGGTTTGGTGCTATGTTCCTTTGTCACCTCCCTCTGGGTCTGCTATTGCCTCCTATTTCCCAAAATTTGCATCCAAAAGTTGGTCAATGTGTTGGATGGGCGCGTGTAGCAGAAATTTCTCTAACTTCCAGATCGTCAAAACTGTTAATATTAAGGCGACAATGGACCATGAAAAACTTTTTATTTATTTATTAACCAATTTCTATGAAATTCTGTATACTTATACAGTGTTGTTTAAAGATGCAAATTCTAAGCTTTAAAAAAATCAGAGTGTAATTAATTAAGATATTAATTTTAATAAGTTTGTTAATTACTCTATTTAAAAATGCTCCATGCGCATCAATTTTTGTCTCAGATATCTAATTTTCTCTCTTAAACTAGCTTCATATAGTTATAATATAAGTTAGTAGCAATATTTGATGTACAGTCATATTTATAAAAACTAGAAAAGAAATCGATAAAAATAGGTCATTTTATGTAAAATTTTATCCAAAAAATTGTTTGATTGTAAAAATTTAAGTTGTTTTAAAATAGTATAATGAATTTATTACTAAGTTATATTCTAATGTTATATAAATAATCATTTTATGAAATTTTATGATAATTCAAGAAAAAGTATGACGCATGGAACATTTTGAACTTACCGAAACGACATGAAAACTTCTTTTGAGAAAACGGCATTCAATATTTTAGTTTGACTAACATTTCCATTGTTTACGTTTGAAAAAAAATACTTATAACTCGGTTAATAATAATCGGATGAACATACATTTTTTTTAAATTTAAAGCTGATGAGTTGCAGAATCATTTTCTGAAAGAAAAAAAATCGTTTTGGGGACATATTTTTGTCAATCTGAAGGTCCATTGTCACCTTAATCAGAGATTTACCTTCATGATCCCTCTCATGCATCCAATTTGAAGAAGAAAATTGTCATTTAGTTTGAGCAGTGTATAATGGCTATTTCCCTTTTTTTTCTTTCCAGACCTCTCTTACATGATGTGAAAAAGCTGTGTACGATCTGATTGGAAATTTGAATTATGCTGTGGAGATTCCATCTTAATTGCACAGTCATTGGAGTTCTTCTCGCTATACAGTCCGTATTCTCAGGTAGAGTAAGAAATTTTAACACTCTAATTGTAAACATCTGTCAGTGTTTTAATAAGTATTAGACATCGGAATAATGAATGCATATTTGGTAAACGCTATATTTGTTAATATATGTTGCATAACTAAGGCACATAAGATTGAATAAATTAATATTTCAATAATTATATTTGTTAATGATTATGTTCAGTGCCGGTTTCTAATTCACCCACACAAATGCTGGTCATACATTTTGTCTGCGTATTACTCATAGATTGATTTCACATTAATTATTTCTGCTGATTTTTTGGAAAGTTTACTCTGCAGGTAAAGTTTAATCAAATTACATTTATAACTCAGTTATAAATTATTAATTTATATAAAATTTGTAATAATTTTGGTCTGAATAACATACACAACAATGTATATTTACTTATTATCAAGTCTTAAGAAATCATGCAATATTTACTGGAATATAATGTTTATTTTGCCAAAAATATACCATCCAGAAGGGTTTACAATAAAGAGTATACATGACCAAGTACTGACCCAAATTCTAAGATTTCAAATAAGCATTGCTACCAGTGATCTGACAGCGATATACTTTAAATGTCAAAAACAAACGTTCTCGCTTAAAAGTGGAGGTGTCACGCGGAAATTTTGAATGCAGCTTTATTCACAATATTTGAACACAGGAAACGTTGCTTTCGGACATGGTTTTTGAACATTTGTATCCACTGTCGCGATCCGTGTAACGTTTATACACTCACACACACACATACTATATATATATATATATATATATATATATATATATATATATATATATATATATATATATATATATATATATATATATATATATATATATATATATATATGTATGTATGTATTGTACCGTAGTCAATAATACGACAAGCCTCTCGCTTCAACTACTTTACTACGATACGTTAAACATACTACAACTACAACAGTTAAGCAAGTATGTACAGCGAGTTAGAATTTACAGTTAGATAAGTCAGGATGGCTTTGGGTTCACCGACAGCGCGGCCTATCGAATGCCTCTCGGACCAGGAGAGCGTCTCTCTCACTTTCAGAAACAGATATCTTCTCCGTGGACTATTGGAGTCTTCTTTTATACGGTCGGCAAATTCAAAAGCTTTTATTGGCGATTGAAGTGCTCGTAAGTTTTTAAAGTTTATGGGATTCCACATGTCACTATAGTGTCAAAATTCTGGAGATCCCTCGAACTATTCTGGGATCTATGCGTTCTATAACGTCAGAACCGCACATTACACGAACTTTATGGCCTCTTATCCTAGAGTTTATGAGACCACCCAGTTCAGCATTTCACCGCTAGATGATATGTTGAGGGGTAGGAACGGGCATCACATACTTATAGAAATACTAATTTCGTGTAGTAATGAGACAATGTCACAGTATATTAATAACGGATTTTTATTACGTTTTACAGCAAGTTAATGGCTGATATCGTTACAAAACGAATTCACCGTATCAGAGTGAAATTAAAAAGTGAAGCAGAATTTTATAAATACCGATAGGATGTCCGTAAAATAGGAGATGTAAACGAGAATAAGAAATTGTCAATAAGGAAAGCATTCCTCAATTTAATAACAAACTGAGGTATTTGAACGAAATACAAGTGTAATAGAAAAGAAACACGCAATATCGTACCCACTTCAATGACTATAAATATTTACCTTCTAACCACATTACTTATTAACATTACTTGATAGTATATCCAACGCAGTAAATAGACAGAAACTATACTTCGTATTTCTCCCCGAAATAGAGATACGACATAAACGTTCATTAGACCTTCTTACTTCTTTGTGACGTAACCCTTCAGTGCAGACAACGCTATTTTTCTTAGTTAACCCGGTGGATGTTCCAGATTCGTAAGAAACATAAATAATCGGATCTCGAGAGAAAAGATTTTCATTCATTTAGTTAATTAATTCCCCTTACTGTTTGAACTAAAGCCAGTAAACTCGGAATAATGAATATGGCTTGTATAACTTTCTTAACGTGTATAAGGCAGAAAGGTATTTTTTATATGATAATTTTTTTTGCTCTTGAGACAGGATTGTAAGATATTTCTAAGCAATCTTTCAATAAAAAATTTTCAGTTTCAGTTAAAGGAAGGAACCATATCAAAGGGAAGTTGTCTCCAAATCATAGACACATACATACATACATATATACTATATATATATACACTGTTCAACAAAATTAGGGGAGCAAGCAAATAAGTTAAGAAAAGCGTGCGAGACAGCCACTTATTGGCATAAAATGGATAGTTCACACGTATCAATGCGCAATACAGAAAAAAAGACGTAAACAAATTTGTGATTAAGCTTTAATTCTTTGAAAATATGGAAAAAACATGAAAAGATGATTTAGGGCAACAATTTGGTTACATGTAAACGATAAAAAAAGTATTATTTTGAAATGATGCAAGATTTTTAATATGGCGTGTGGTCTCCTTGAACAGCTAAGACTTCTGCACACCTGTTTTCCATGGATGCGATGATGTTATCGATAATACTTTGGGGAATACCGTTCCACTCCTCAAGAAGTGCAATCTCCAAGTCTCGGAGAGTAAAAAGAGGACTTGGTCTCGAAGCAATGCATCGTCCGAGCATGTCCCAAACATGCTCGATTGGATTCAGGTCAGGAGAGCACGCTGGCCATTCCATACGCTGTATTGTTTCAGCTTCAAGCATGTTCTCTCCAAGACGAGCCGTGGATTCCGGTAAATCACGTCGTTGAGACATTTTCAAGTCACCTTTTCTCAAAAAGAATAACTGAGCAAATGAATTTCACAGTTAAGGCAGTGAAAGAGACGTTTCTGCAACATCCCGATTTCCGCCCTTATGTTCTTGTTCTGGTTTTTGACGTCATGAACTTTGATTTGCATATGAAGTTTTCTTCTTCTGTTTGCTGCTAGGCTTTAAATTATGGATGATTTATTTTATGTTACTTATCGGTGCAAGTATTTGCGTAATTTCTTTAAAACCATGTGCTCCCCTAATTGTTTTGAGCAGTGTATATATGTATATATTTATATATACATATATATACACAGAAGGTTGTTCGTAATTTATGGAAAAAAATTTTATAGCTAAGGTTTTTGTATAAATGCCTTATTTTTGCGACAATTTGCTTATATCTTATAGCCATTGTTCTTCCAAATAGCTCGAATTTTCCATGAAAGTAAATTTTTCCTTCGTTCTGTTATGTCAATTTTAACCAATTCCTCTTAGAATTCCTCTTCGAAAGTCCGTTCAGTGTTCTTGGGTGCTGTTTTCCTAAGCCTCGTTTGAATAAACCGAAAGCGCAAAAGTCCATTGGAGAAGCGTCAGGAAATTTTACAGCCATTTTATTAAATGGGATACACTTTATTCCTGTTTCTGATTATTTCAGTCAAATGAAGGAATCTTGTTAAAGTAAAATGGATTCCAAATGTGAGGGATTATATTTTTGAGCAAATGTTGGTTTTAGCTAGCTGTGAGTAAATCTGGAAAGAGCTGTTCATATTGAATCCAAAGCATCAGCGTAAAAACTTTTATCCAATCATATACTTATGTAGCACGCGTCATTTCGAAAATCCTCTCCTGTGCAGCACAAGTCGTTCTTCCTACTGAAATAGACACAGATTATAAAACATCTGCGGCCGTTAGCCAATCAGATGAGATCGACGCTTTCCGTAATGCAAGTTATGTGAAAAAACAGGTTTTCTTCTCAGCGTCAACGTAATATTTAACGCTCACGCCAACGAATTGAGTGTGGACAGCTGTTATGTCTGCTAACTTCTATATTTATGTCTCATGCATATCTATTTATACCTCATGCACAAATATTTATATTTTATGCATATGACTATAAACCTGAAATCTTTGGACGAAATGATATATGCCCATAACAGGAGAACTAAATATAAAGATGTTTAACTTGCTCTTATGTAACATTGATTCAAGGGAGTCAGAATCAAAGTTTTAGAAGATAATTACTTCAATGGGGATATAGAATTTATCCTTTTTATTCCATCCAATTTTATCATGAATTTTCTCATTAAATGAGTCCTTTTCTAGAAATATTTACGCATATAAAAGATATGAACATTTCCAACATTTGTTTTCGTAAAAAAATAGATAAACAAATCTGCAGTGTATTAAATCTTTTATATAACTGAGAAACCCATAGCTGCAGTTGCATATATTTTTTCCCTTTTGCAGACGGAAAAGATTTCAAAATAAAATAATTTGTCTTGAAAATTTATAAGAAGTTTTTTCAGAAAATCCATCCTCACATCAAAGGGCAAAAATTCCATTTCAATTTCAAGGGGTTTTGCTGAAGAGAAAATATGTTCTCTATGTGTTAACTTCCGGAATCAGTTTAATGAAAACAGACCGAAGGAACGCTGTAAACAATTTCATACAGGTACATTGAAAGTTAATTTTAGTTTATCTCTTTGAGGGTGACAAATTATGAGAAAGTCCACACAATTCCATGGAACTAATAGACAAACAGGTGTATGGCAGGCTTTCTTACGCAATTAAGGGACATTCAAATCACGCAGCTAAGTATAGGTGCAGAGTAACATGCAAAATATATGAATGCCTATTTATTCATCAGTGTATCTATCTATCTATCTATCTGTATCTCTCTCTCTCACTTAACTAACTAACACATACACACACACACACACATATGTGTGTGTGTGTGTGTGTGTGTGTGTGTGTGTGTGTGTGTGTGTGTGTGTGCGTGCGTGCGTGCGTGCGTGTGTGTGTGGGGGGGGGCAAACATTTAGACAAATATAAATTAAATCCAATATATATATAAAGTATTTTTTAAATAGAGTCCTGGCAATTGTATGGAAGATACGTATGCAAGTTTCATTTCCAATAAACACTGTGATATTTAATTTTAAAGCAGTCAAAGCTTAATACAAACTAGTATTATACATATACCAAATTTTAGTAATATTAATTTGGGATTAATACGAATGAGGTAATCCAGCTTCAAACGAATCAATTAAATATTCAAAGTGAACAGCTCGATAATTAATTGGTGTGTTGATGTTGGGGCCTAAAGGACGGGGAAATACATTGATAATACGATAATGACTATTCCATATTATTATGACTATGTTAACAATTGAGTTAGAGACATGTTCATATCCTGTGAAAATATAACCATGTCTATTTATTGCTTAACCATTTTTCTCCATTGTGTTGAGGAAGAGACTATCAGCGAAAGGCTAAGCCTGGCCACACACCGAATGCAACAAAACATTGCGCAACGTTGCTGTTTCTAGCTTTCTGTATCGGACGCATCGTCTGTCATGTAATCAAAGGGGAGTGCCGCACACCGGATGCAACATTGTTTTGATACACGTCGCGTCATTTCAGAAACGTTGCTGCAACAAAAGTGTATGCTTCTGTGACCGATGTTTCTCGACACACAGCTGGTGAAACATTTCATCTGCGCATGTGCGGGAACACGCGCATTTTATTTTCATTAAGGGGACAGTGGACCTTCAAACCTAACTTTTTTTTTTGTTTTGAATGGATTTGCTTGAAATTGAATATGTGATAAGTACCATAGATACGTAAAAGTGGTTAAAATTTAAAGATGAAATACTAATAATTTATGAATTATGAAATATTAATTTTTTCAAAAATTGTCCTAATTAAATATCTTCCATGCGCATTTATTTTGCATATAATACGGTAATTTTTATTTACAGGATACCTTGTAGAACTAACAATGAAACTTGTTGCTTATTTTAAGCATTCATTAAAAGTATAAAGAGAAAAAATAATAATAGTGAAAACACCCATTTTATTACGCAAAATACCTATAAATCGTCTTTTCAAGTACAAAATTTAGAAATTCTGAGCTACGAAGCATTTTTTTTCAATAAGATTTATTTGATATACAGTTAAGTATATAAAACTTAAATTTCAAAGCAATACGATAATTAGAAATGCCCCTGGAGCAGTTCAAATATTCGTATGACATGAAAATTTTTATTTTGAGAAAAACACATTTAAAGTTATTGCTATTAGTAACCACATAATATCTACATTAAATACAAATGCCTATAACTAGGAAAGTAATCGCAGGAATTAAAAATTCTTTTTGCAACACATTCCTACTCGTCCGTAATTTCACAATTCAATAAAATAAAAAAATCGAATTTTTGGACAAATTTACAATTTTGAAAGTCCACTGTCCCCTTAATGCTCCGTGTTGAGGATTTTTTGCATTATTATAATAAAAAGAGATGGAGGTTGATGCTGACAAGTTGATAGTTCTTGCCCACGCAAGGCCATAAATTTATGATTTTAGAGCAAAGGGCAACCACAACCAAGATTTAATAAATAAAGTTTGGTAAGATATAGCTGAGGAATTGAATATTCCAAGTATGTACCACACCGATTTATCAGATTTAATCGAATTAACCTTGCCCTCAAGTAATCCAGACAGCCCCATTTTTAAGATATTGGTAAGAAAGAAAAATAGTGTTGCGTCACTCAGGGCCACACCTAGGGAGGCGCAAGCAGGGCATCTGCCCAGAGCGGCAAATTTGAGGGGCGGCAAAATTGGCACAAGGAGAAAACAAATTGCGTTAAGTTTTTATTGATTTTTTTAAATATTTTATAAGATATGTTTTTCTTAGATTTAAAAATAGATAATTAACTACATATTTGTCTTTCTTTTGCTACTTTATATTAATACTTTTACAAAACAAAAAAAGCTTTTGTTATTAAACAATGTTATTAAAAGTTTTTCCGTAATGTTATTAAAAGCTTTTCTTCTGGAGGTATACTCTTCCGGTAGTTGGTGTTCTTTTTCCGAATCTTGTCTTCAACAAGTCCCAAGAGATAATCAAACGTAGCGAATGCTTAACCTACAATAATTGTAAAAGTTATCTGGGTCATTTCTATGTTCTTTAATAAAACTGCCAATGTGTCTTTTTTAATTGATTGGATGAATCCAACAGCTTCTTTCTGGCTTTTCATCCAAACATTGTATAAATTGCCACAAAAGAATAGCTACTTCTACTTCCTCACTTGCCATATCACCCACAATTATGACCAAACTACTTTCCCAAAACTGAACACTTCCCTCAACAAAGAACAAAATACCGCCAACCTCTCAACTCCCGTGTTCTTACTACTGATGAAATGTCAAATGAACCTAGCGTTGCGAGTCAAAATGTATCACCATTTTCCACGATAAAACATTTTTGTTGCGCAACGTCTAGCAACAGAAACGGTGCGCAATGTTTTATTGTATTCAGTGTGGGGCTGGGCTTAGGCTCTTGCCTTTTATGTATGGCCCTAAGTGTTTGCATCCGGTCGGAAATTTAGACTGCAGGCCCAGAACTGTGTGGCCTTCCAGCACGAAAACATTATAGTAGCGCTCAAAACCGAACTAACCGTAAGTTTTAAATTAATCTTGTTTCAACTTCATGTAGAGATTATCAGATGATTAATTTTCAATTTATTGTTTTAGCATAAAAAAAGATAATAAAGTAGAAACTCAATTATAGGGATTTTGGATTATCCCGGTCGCATAAAAGGAATAAAACTTTTGATAAAATTTAATATTTAGTTTTACAAAGAGCGCATCAAATGTGTGCACTTGTGCATTTGTTTATGATGAAATAGTCGGTTATTGCGTAACAGAGACAAATAACTAAAAAAACTTTCATGTTTAAAAAGTATTTATGATTTGGCGGCTACCTAAAGCATTCTACTATTACAGCCTTTAAGAGAAAAACGATATTTCCATTTATTAGGCTATTGTTGTTCGAATAAGGAATTATTAAAAAATTAATTATTATAAACTAAACTAAGAAATTATTTTAACTTTTTTTGTCTACATTGATTATCCGTATTTTCGTAATCTGGACTATTCCCATCTCCGATTAACCCGGAAAATCGACTTTCTAATGTATAATAATGAATACATTAATTATGAAGAATGAAAATATTTATTTTTAGAAATCATTTCTCTAAACAAATTTTGTCACTTGTTGTTTCAGCTAAAAAATATTATTTTTTTTCACTTTAAGAATAATTTTTTCGAACGATAATATTTTTTATCGCTATCATCTCAGCCGTCGAGTTTCTACAATTTGAAAAAAAAGTGAATTTACTTCCGGGATACGCTTTTCGAATAATTTATGCAAATGGCGCTGTCTCTCCAGCTTTTTGACATTTTCTAAGTGGGTACTTTTTGAAACATTTATAAACACAAATTGAGAAAGCCGAAATACCTTTTAATATATGACTGCAATTTTTAACCCTGTAGTTTGTTACTAGCTGGAAGGAAAAAAAAAGCCAGTGAAACATTTATTTTCATTTTCTTTTTGATACTTCAGAAACGTTTAATCACTTTTTTCCCGAAAAATAAATATATGCGATATATTTACCGGGTTGGAAATTTTTATTTCAGAAATATTTCCTGGTTCGCAGTGCTCTAATAATCATGTTTTGGATTACTTCCAAAAGAATGTCAGATATTTTTTGACATATTGTGTAGCTTAATCCTTCAGATGCTGGTAATTATTCTCAGCTTATAAAAGATGTTTTGTAAATGTATTCCTTATTTCCTATCTTTTATATTCATATTTAATCAGAGCATTTCGTGAATTTATGATCCCGACTTTCATTTTTTTTATCTATTTATTTATATTTTTATTTTAGGATTCCTTAAAACTCCTGTCGACTAACCGTATTGGATTCGCTCACCTCAATGTTAACCTATGGAGAAAATGTGTCTACTATTTACAGCTGCATAAATGCTGATAATCCAATAAAAATGGTATTATCAGATAACATGCAATTTTTTGCACATTGCAACAGGATTCGTTTTATGAATTTCGTCCACCAAAGAGATTTATACGTTTAAAAACACTATACCAGATTTTTCCCCGAATAATTTAAATTTAAAAATATTATTGCATGTATTCTAAAAGTATCCAGGGCACAGAATGTTTGAAATTTACAAAAAAAAAAAATATTGCATTAAACAATTATGTGTTCTTTACCGCTTAAAATGATGTTTAAATGATTTTTATATCTTAATGACGACAGTTTTTTGGGGGGTGGGGTGGGGGGTCAACATCCTAATAGCAGGCAATGTTTGTTTAAACCTGTAAATGCGTTTTTCTGCATGATGGGTTTTTTCACCATTCCTCGTCTTTAAACTGTTATAAGTCAAGAACCGTTAAAAATAAATGGTCCAAAACTTGGACCATGTCTTTTTGATTTATTTTACTTTAAATTTGATTCAGAAAATGAAAAAAAATATTTACTTTTGAAACTACGAATTTTTAAAAAATAAGTTGCATAATTTATTTTGAATTTTTTTTCTAAGTATTTTTAATTTAAACAAAAATTTAATATTTTAAAAAACTCTGATTAAAAATTAAACCTTATATACTTCTGTTTAATTAAATGAAAGTGTTTTGAAATTCGACAAATAATATTTCGAGTTATAACGATCTTAATTTACCCCACTTTTAAAAAAAATATATATAAATTAAAAATTAAAAAAAACACTTTATAAAAAGTTTTTTTGATGGAATTTTGTTTTAAAGCATATGGTGAACCATAAAAAAAAATCAAAATTTTAACTCAATAATAAAAAAAAAATTAAATGTGTTTCGGTCCCCCTCAAAAAACAAGAATATCCCCAAGGTGTAAAACTTCTTTCTCTATTACGTAGTACAATTTTAAAAATGGCAATCCTTGAACACATTTTCTCCATAGGTTAACACTAAGGAGAGCGAATCCAGTAAGGTTAGTTCAAAGCAGCCTTAATATGATTCCGTGTTTCAGGTTTCTCCTGAGTTCTGTTTAAAAATATAATCATGCACATACACATTATTTTATACCTATATGGGACTTAAAAGCGACCGACGTTGTAAGGTAGTTTGCATAAGTAACTACTACAGCCTGGATCCAATTTCAAATATCCTTGTTCCATAAATTAAAGCGATCCGAATACATTCCCCATACGAAGCAGGACATTTTTTCATAAACAGCACGATCACAACACAATTAAGATATTTTCGTTACAATGGTCATTCATACCGTCTTTGCATTCATACCGTCCAGATTTCAACTCGACTCTATCAAGCAGTTACATGATGCTAAGTGCCGCGTAATTCGACTCCCCTAACGAGACAATGGAAAGTTAGTTTCTTTTGGATACGTGACAGTACACATACAGTATTTGCCTACAGTAGGGAAAGTAAAAACTAAAATCACCGTTTTAGGGACAGATAGTTACAGACGGAGTTTGAAGTCGTAACACCACTTGAAGCTTGGATATATCCGCACTGAACCCTCATAGGAGCAAATTCATGTTCATCTAAAGGCCAAAGGATTTGATTTTTGAGGGTGCAATGTAACATAAATGTATGTTTAAAAAATTATTCGTGAATCATTTATCTCTTAATCCGGATTAAAATAAACTCCAAACGTATTTAACACTTTACCTAAAATCTTTAAATGGTTGAAAACCATCTTCTCTTTGCTAAAAAAGTTTATTACCTAGTATTTTTGAGATATCCCACGAAGAAAAAATTAAGAAAAATAAATCGTAATTATTCTTCATACCTTTAAAAAACATTATTTTATAATATTGAAAATTGCCTCCATTCAACTTTCTGTTAAAATACTTTTACCTTATTAACGTAGGATTGCGTTCCTCCATAACGGTCCTCCGAAAAGCAAAATTTATGACGCCAAAACCGTCGTCGCGAGTTATAATCAAGAGTGGCAGAGCAGACATATGTAACTTATATTTCTTACCATATACCTATTCTGCATAGCGTTATCACTCATCCTTCTCTTCGTATGTTGGGATTTTATTGTAAAGTAAAGAGGTAAGCAACGATAAATAATCCTACATTAATAACCCGCGGTAGTTTCGTTAGAAGAGACTACCTGATTTTTTTTTCTTACTGAGTTTTCTGTACTAATATGATATAAATACATTCCTAATATCTATGCTATAAACTTGAGTTTTCTTAAAAGTTTTTTCTTTTATCTCTGAGAAAATAGACTTAAAAATTAACATTCTTAGCAAAGATGCACAATCAAAGTCGCAGTATAAAAAACTAGGATAAGATTAACAAAACCGAACAGGAATAGAAAGTTTCTGAGCAACCACACCACATTAATTAGGTCGAAAGGCGTGGCTTTCCTTTCCATTAGTTTGTGGTTCTTAAGAAGATCTCTATATATTTTTACCATGTTTTTATTAACTCGCTTTC
Organism: Dolomedes plantarius; assembly: GCA_907164885.2. Taxonomy (NCBI): domain Eukaryota; kingdom Metazoa; phylum Arthropoda; class Arachnida; order Araneae; family Dolomedidae; genus Dolomedes; species Dolomedes plantarius. The sequence goes on from OU015502.1 coordinate 4,381,882, forward strand.
TTGTTTGTGTGTGTGTTTGTCCAGTACAAATCTTGCAGTCGATTTTTAACTAACTTCCCGACTAGCTAGGCATTTGAAACTTTTAGAGTAGCCCAGAACACGATGACAATACATTAATTTAATATTTTAACCATCTTTAAGCAGCATTGAATCCATGTTCAGTTAATTTTGTTTTGTAGACTGGTGCAGCCATCTGTCGGCCGGGACGGGAATGAAAAGTTAAACGCAAGTTAACTTCCAATTAGCTTCATTTTCATTCAAATTGATGGAATAATTCATAAAAAAAAATTTAAAAAGTATTTATTAATACATATAATTGTCAAGTTTATATGGTTCAACAGAAAGTTTAAAAACATGGTATATAAAAAGTTTTTTTTTATCTTGTAATTATTCACCAATTTCGTGTAAGTAACTCTCCTGAAGATTGCAAAACAAACAAAAGTGACAAGCCGTCGGTAACAAGAGTAGATAGCTCTTTCAGTCGATACCGAGCTGAGGAGCAGACATTTAGCGTCTATCAATGCGCCGGAACTCTAGAATAAATACTCCAGATTCCAAGTCGATCAAGATGACCGGTGAGGCATAAGTGTCTAGTCGCACGTTTGAAACAAACCTTATCTTTAGGTCGATCGGGGAATGGATTTATCGTGTCTAACCATGATTTGACCCTAAACATTTCCCCAAATCTGATTTTCTGGATATCTTTGCTTTTAAGGTAGGTAAAATAAAGCTCATTTATGAGATCTATTTATGTGGGACCTATTTATGAGATGTAATATTTGCAACATTACATTTCGCCATTTAAGGTGACGTAATGTCAGCGACATTGTGACTGATTACGTTCGGAGCCAATTGTTTGAAAAAATAATTTTTTAAGGATTTTTTTGTCTTATATTATTAAAAAGCACTTGAAAATTAAAAAATAAACAAAAACGTACCTGTAAATACCATATTTTTTATAAATTGGTCAATTTGAAGTAATTTTTAATGCAATTTAACTAAAACGCCTATCACTCTGCACAAAATTCAAATGCTACTATTTTAATTTACTTCTCACACGTGATACACATGATAGTTACCTTTAAACGTGACCCACAATCTAAGAGAAATTTTAAAATGCAAAAATAATTCCTTTCCTTATAAAAACAGCCCAAAATAAAAAAAAATATATATTATACATCAATTATTGTGCGTGATTTCATTAACAATAGCATCTAAAACATTTCTTGAAAATTGTATAAAATTATATGCATTATTATGTGAAATATCACGATAAAGGTAGAGATTTATGCTAAAAAACATAATTCTGAGAAAAACGCAATTAAAGTTGTTTGTCATTTCAATTTTGTAGCAAACGATGTTTTTTTAAAAATAGCTATAACTCAGCTTCTAATTGATGTAAAACGAAAATCAAAACGGTTTTGAAAAGAGGAAAGATTGAATTACGCGATTCTTGCAAAAAAATAAAATTGATCAAAATAGTCAAAGAATTACATTTTCAACGTAGGCAGTCACCTTAAGTCCCAAATTACGGTTTTCTCAAACATCAGAAACTGAGTGTCATAGGTACCTGTTTTTTTCAATGCATCAAATCAGTCGTTTCCTGGGATAACTGACTGACTGACTGACTGACTCTCTCTCTCTCTCTCTCTCTCTCTCTCTCTATATATATATATATATATATATATATATATATATATATATATATATATATATATATATATATATATATATATATATATATATATATCACACACATACACAAATATTTTTTAAAAGCTGAAAATATTCTCCTTTAAACATGTAATTACAAACTAAGTTATCTTGGATTATTACAATTTTTCAAGCGAATGGCGAAAATCTTTTACGCTTGGTGTCATCATGTCTTTCTTTCTGTTCTCATTTAAATTATTCTTTGTTAAGAGCGCAAATACACTATTTAAAAGGCGAAGACATATTTAAAAATGGCTTGCAGCACAGCTATAAATCATTCTTTTTAATCTTTATCCTCACTGTTGGCGCCAATTCTTCGGTCTTTTTTGACTGTTACTAGTTTAGGTTACTGGATGTCCGCGGTGACGTATCTCACATTATGCTGCTGATGTCGCCAACTGAAGACGCCATTTTATTATGATGCTTACGGCAAAGTATTTTTCCGCTGTCTAAGTTTTCTTAAATTGTTCCAATGGTAACAAATTAGTATGTTTCATTGTAAAGAAAAATGTAATCTATGTTCATCCACACTGTTTCAAATACGAATAATGAACGACTCTATACACTAAATTTAATTGTTATTAACTTGAAAAATATATTCCATTAAATGATACATTGACAACTGCGCATTAAAAAATGTTAGGGAAACAAATGGCTGAACTCGTAAAACAAAATATGTATAACGTAGATTTATTAAAAACTACCGATAAAACAGCATGAACGGCTTTGCTTTGCTCGTAATTTGGCGAGACTGGGTCATGAAATGGATTGCCGTAAGTAAAACTGGGCATTTCTGTTAATACCGATGACGTCAGAAATGCTTGATTTCACCCTTTCAAATGAAATGGGGGAAAGAGAGAGAAAAAGTTTGTCAGGTTGGGGATTCGATCCCGCAACCTTCAGGATGGGAGTAGCTCGCGCTACCGCAGTGCTACCGTTTACACAGTAAGGAGAGGGAAATTACCATTCAAGAGCAAAAGACGCTCTAGGTCTCTTCCTATTGAAAGGTCTCCGATATAAAATTTAAATTAATTAATTAAATTTAATTAATGAATTAATATTTGAAAAACTGTATTAACATCAAACTGTATTAACAAAAAAATGTATTAACTGTATTGTCATCCACTACACGTTTAAAAAAATGTATTTGAACTTGAGTGGATGAATAAAAAGTATTTTATTAACGATTGAAAATTTGAACAATATATATAAATATAGGGAGAGTGTGAACTAATAGTAGGAATTGAATAAAAGAAATGTTGAATATGTTAGAGTCCAACCAGATCAGCAGGGAGAGAGAAGAAATGAGTGAAGTTCGGACGTTGCAACGTCAGAGAGAGTGATCGGAGGCCGTGCAGTACAGAAGGTTCACTTACCGAAGGATAATTCTGACAGGTTTCGCTGAGAGGAAGGATGCAGCGAGCGGGAGAGAGTTAAGCCCACAGGGGACAGACGGTCCAGTGGTAGGAGAGCTCCCGTGTAAACTATTCTGAACTTCTCGACTGGCTAGACATTTGAAATTTTTAGAACAGCCCAGAACACGATTACAATGCATAATTTTAATACTTTTAGCCATCGTTAAGCAGGATAGAACTCATTTTCAGTTAATTTTGTTTTGTAGTCTGGTGCAGCCATCTATCGTCCGGGACGGGAATGAAAAGTCAAGCGCAAGTTAACTTCCAATTAACTTCATTTTCTTTCAAGTTGAAGGGATAATTCATCAAAAAAATTTTTAAAAGCATTTATGAATACATAGAATTGTCAAGTTTATGTGATTCAATAGAAAATTTAAAAACATGGTATATAAAAAGTTCTTTTTATCTTGTAATTATTTTATATCTTTATATGTCAACGTAAACAAAGGTTTGTTATTCGTTCATATTGAGAGACTGTTTTGAGCCATCCTCAGAAACCACATATATATAAGGAGCGTTATATATGTTAGCGCTGTATAACTTTATATATCGTTATATACGCTTTGTATAATCAACAAAGCGTTGTTTTGCGCAGAATCGACTGGCCTTGTTACAAAGTGAGGCATAGGAAAAACTAAATTTAATGAAACTAGTCTTTTTAAATATGTCAACGCCTCTTGCGAGAGTGAAGGCTTTTGTCACCGTTAAGATAGTCTCTAGTAATACGCCTTATTCGTGAGCAAATAGGCTATTTCTTTTACAGGTTGGAATAATGTGCATCCATATCATGAGCACTAAGAATCACAAACATGTAACTAATGTCATGAGTAGCTACTATCACTTTGACAGCGTCGCATTTCTGTCTTTTTCAAGTTTACTAAAGTGCACGGTAACACAAGTAATATCTTAATGCTTTAGGGACGTTTAACATATGAAAAAATATATATATTTTTCAGGTAGTCTCATCTAATGAAACTACCGCGGGTTATTAACGTAGGATTACTTATCAATGCCTACCTCTTTTTTTTTTTGACGCAATTTGTACTTTTCTGTTTAACTGTTTACGGCTACTGGGTTTGGCGCTCTGTCAAAATTATAACTCGCGACGCAGGATATTTTTTTTTCTAACCGAAGGACCGTTATTGAGGAACGTAATCCTACGTTAAAAATAATAAAGCAATGCATCGGTGACGCTTAAGGGAAAAAATTAATTGCCGACGTTTGGCATAGGAGGAAAAAAAATAATATAGCAAAGCATTCGCAATCTTTGACACAGGCAGGAGAAAATATCAAATATAGCAGTTCCTTGGCGACATTTCACAGGGGGAAAAATAATGACTGCAATTGACAACACCGTAGGTCGTTTTTAAATTCATGAACTGAGTTATTTTATAATTTGCAGTTTGTTTTTCAAATTACATAGGATGGAACTTTAATAGTGGCAACTAGGTATGTACAAAGTACACAGAAGAGATACAGGGGTGAAACTTTTATACCCCTTCAAAGTAGTAGCCAACATTATTTAGCAACCATTGCTAACGCCCTGTAAGCTGCATGATGCCGTTAATAGCACCTGATCTGTTGATCCATCGAATAGAGCAGTCTACCGACTGCAGAATCTCTGATGCAATCTACTGAGCGGTTCATTCATCTTAAGGTTGAGATCAAAGTCACAGAGACTTCAGTCCGGGGAATATGAGGGATGGTAGAGCACTTCCCAGCCCCAGAGAGCAAACACACCATCCACAGTGTGCACACAAGCATTTTACTTCCATCAGCACGATGGAACAAACTATTTCGTACGATAGACCGGTAACTGAAACATGGATGTGTTCATCCTGTCATTGTGCAGGCGTGTGAAGTTTGTGGGGGAGTACGCATTCACTCTGAGGCAAGGCGTGTATGTGCCGTGCGTGTGGTTATAAGCTGCTTTCACGGGTTCCCCTGCGTGGGGTCTCTACAATGGTCTGTTGCCATTAATAAAGTTCCATCCCTCGTATTATCAATTTTCAGCGTCTTAGGGCCTGTTCACATAGGAGTCCGTTGCGTTGCGTTAAGGATTGCGTAAAAATTTCATTGCTAATCGTTTGGAGGCATATAGTTGGTTTATTTTCGTCTCAACGTCATCTTTTCCTTAACGCAACGCAACGGACTCCTATGTGAACAGGCCCTTAGTGTTTTGGGAATCTGCGTATAACTGTGCAAAACAAATAAAAGAAATATCAAGTGGTCGTTAGTTCTATTCACTAAGTACAGGTAGCCTTCCTACAGCACGGCATCTTACAATACGGTTTCACTCTAACAGGATAGGAAAATTGTGTGAATCCTCGTGTAACACTGCAACCTGTAACACGGTTTCGCTCTAACACGAAAAAAAATGGCTAAAACATTTGTACAACACTGTACTTCTACAGCACTAAATAACATGATTTTTGTTTAACACACTTAAAAAATAAAATACTTTAAAATAATGACGGGAAGGAATAATGAACTCTAGTAGTTTTACATGAAAATATATGAACAAATTATAATTTATTCATTTATAACTCTATTCCGATGTCATAGTGGAAAGAGTCAAGGTGATATCGTTCAACGGAAAAAAAACATTCTCGTTTGATTGTACTGAGCAGCGATGAGGAAGAAATTTATTAAATTAAGGTCGTATTAAATGAAAATATTATTTTTTTGTTTCTTTTCGTTTTGAGTTATACATACATTTATATTTTTAATAAAAATTAAGTTGCTTATACATAATTTTTTTTAAAAATGTTTGATTTTAATAAGTTTTCGGAACGTAAGCCCCTTTTTTGTACTAGCTTTGAGTCTCATATAACACGGTTTCACACAACATGGCATTTTCTACGAACCAATCTACCGTGTTATAGGAGGGTTACAATGTATTCATGGGAAGTGTTAAAGTTGCAGGCAGATAAAAGTGTTGAAAACATTTAAAAGTTAGCACGGTTTCTCAGTCTAAGCACAGGTAGAAATAAAATTAAGGCCCGATAAATATTCAACATATTGGACCCACCCCTCCCTTTATGACTCAAACAGTCAGCAAAAAGCAACAAAATTGCACTTCACAAGTTATTTATGAACGTTCCGCAGGCATGTCAGTTCATGTGTATGGGAGGCGAGTGAAAATTTCCCGGTCGAGTATAAATTTTATTATGAACTCTCCACTCTAAAAGATAAATGGAGTGAAGTTCAGAAACAGTTGAATGAAATTGCCGAGGAAAGAATGATGGGATATTTCTGATAAATGAAGCCTGGATCCCTCGGAACAATTCTTCTGCGAAGGGCAAGACTAACAACAGTTGTTAAAACGTTCTCAACCAGAAATTGGATTGGGCATTAATCTTCGAAAGCGAAGCACTTTTCGAAATTATTTTTTTTATCCGTGCATCGCCTTCATGGTTTTTGTGAATTTTAGGAATGCAAAAAGCGATTAGTGTCGAGACAAATGTGTTGAAAAAGTGTGGTAATTAGATAATCTCTCAAAAAGTTACAGATGGGTATTGTAATTCCGTTATCTTTTCTACTTTTCGATTATGGCTGCGGAAAGCGAACAAGCCGACCATATTCATTTCTGATCTTTATTTTTAATCTTTTATTTCTTATCTATGGCCAAAATTTGACCATATCTTAAATGTATTATCTTACAGTTCTGTTTTTTATTCCTTACTTGACTAGCATTTCCTGCTAAGAATAATACTCTAAGAAAAGCTTTCTTGAAAACTGACTCGGCCTTTCTTTAATCTAGTGTGTGTATATGCACACTGCCCTCCAAAAGTTAAGGTACAACATGTTTTTTATGTCTAATTTTAAAAGTAATCAACCTAGAAACAAGAAATTCGGACAAAAGGTGCAGTATACCGTTCTTTATTAAATTCGACAAAGAAATTTACACAATTTACATAATTTACATGAATTACAACAAGAAAATCACTCTTGGCAGAAAACTCCATTGTTGGAAAAAAAGGTACGTCACATTTTTATGTGGAAATATGTCATAGAAACATAAAAAATGGTTTCTAATATGGAATATGTCCACCCCTAGCTGTAATGAATTGTCGGCACCGACTTTAAATACTGCGAATTAAGTTATCGGACACCGAAATGGAAAGCTAAGACCACATATGGAGTAAATCTTGTTCCAGATAATGTCACGACCTTGGAGGAGGACTTAACCCTTTCAAAGGCAACAACCTCCATCGTTTGCACGGGGCAGATTTTTTCCCTGATTATTTTTAACCTAAAGAATCTTGAGACATTTTCCAAATTAAGGTTGCAAAATGTTTTTACTTCTCTAAACTGATAACAGATGGCAGTACTAGACAGTTTTCTGCTCATTCCACTGAAATACATTGAATGCAAGTGGTAAAAGTACTAGATTTAAGTGTTTGCACTGTGCAAACGGCGCCCCTAAAAGAGTCAAAGCAGCAACATGTCTGCCAAGGTATTCCCAAACATGCTCTCTCGGATTCAGGTCTGGAGATCGAGCTAGCCATTCCATTCGTTCCATACCGTGACCCTCATGATAATCTTCTACAAGCACAGCACTGTGAGGTCTTGCATTATCATCCATTAGAAGGAATTCGTTGCCCATAGCAGCGGCATATGGGTGGACTTATTGATCCAGGATCTCGTCCCGATATCTTACACCAGTCAGAGTTCCTCTATGGAACACATGCTGCTTAGTGTGACGACCGAGAGAGATTCCCAAACCATGATTCCACCACCTCTGTAACTGTGTCGTTCAGCAATGTTTGATTGGTTGTATCTGGTGTATTTTTCCCTCCATATCAGCAGACGCCTTGAATGCCTGCCTGGTGTGAACATGGACTCATCTGTGAAGAGTACAGATGCCTATTGTTGTGTGGTACAGGAAACGTGTTCTTTTGTCCAACATAAATGAGCACTTTTCTGTCGTCGGTTAAGTAGGACACGCACAACTGGTCGTCTTGCATACAGACCACAATTGTGAAGGTGTCTTCGCACCGTAGTAGCGGATATTCTTGTCCCTGAAGCTTTAAAATGATCGGAAGCAAGCAGAGGCACAATCATGCTTCTCCTTCTTCGGGACGAAATTGCTAGAAAGCGGTCTCCCGCAGGTTTTGTAACTCGTGGTCGGCCTGGAACATGCCTTCTAGACACAGAATCTTCTGATGTAAACTGATTCCACAGTCGTTGGACCACACTTCGAGACATATTCAGACGTCTACCATCTTCAGATTGGGGTAATCTCATTTCTATCCGTCCGATCGCCCGCTACCTTAAGGGGACAGTGGACCTTCAAACCTAAATTTTTTTGTTTTGAATGAATTTGCTTGAAATTTGAATATGTGATTAGTACCATAGATATGTAAAAGTGGTTAAAATTGAAAGATGAACTATTAATAATTTATGAATTATGAATTAACAATTATATCAAAAATTGGTCTAATTAAAAATGTTCCATGCGTATTTCTTTTGCATATAATATCGTAATTTTTATTTACAGGATACCTTATAGAACTAACAATGAAACTTATTGCTTATTTTAAGAATTCATTAAAAATATAATGAGAAAAAAATAATAATAGTGAAAACACCCTTTTTATCACGCCTATAAATCCTCTTTTCAAGTGCAAAATTTAGAAATTCTAAGCTACGGAGCATAATTTTATTCAATAAGATTTATTTTATATACCGTTAAGTATATAAAACTTAGATTTCAAATAATGCGATAATTAGAAATTTGCATGGAGCAGTTTGAATATTCGTTTGAGATGAAAATTTTTATTTTGCGAGATACACATTTAAAGTTATTGCTATTAGTAATCACATAATATCTAAACTAACTACAAATGCCTATAACTAGGAAAGTAATCCCAGAAATTAAAAATTATTTTTGCAACAGATTGCTACCTGTCCGTAGTTTCACAATTCAATAAAATAAAAAAAATAGAATTTTTGGAAAAATTTCACAATTTTGAAAGTCCACTGCCTCCTTAATGAATCGAGTAAACGGCTTCTTCGAAACTTTGTTAGACTATCCTGGGTACTGTCAACGAAATTGCCAATAAAAATTTAAAATAAACAATCATGCTCAATACTTAACACACAAAGCCGGAAAAGTTTCATTTTTCTACATTTTCTCTTACTCTTATGTAAGTGACAATTCTTTAAGGCGACAAGGGACTTTCAACCTCCCGTTTTTTAAATTTTCAATATTTTACTTTAAGGTAAATGCACCTATAATGGGTCATGTCCCTATAATGGGCCGCCATTTATAAATGTCGAGGAATTAAGGGTCTATCATTACCTAAGGCATTAGAAAGGGTGAGAGTCATTGGTTACTAGTAGTCAATGACACTCACCCCTTCTACTGCCTTAGGTAACGATAGACCCTTAATTTCTCGACATTTCTAAATGGCGGCCCATTATAAGGAGATGGTCCATTATATGTGCATTTACCATATATACAAAATGGAAATAATTTCTATTATTTTTTACTACATTGAAGGCACATAGTACTCACCAATAAGTATTTTTTGGAAGAAAAATGCCTGTTTTTCAGAAAATCCTTCAAAATTGCTAGAATTTTTCAAATTGCTCCATGCTCCTTAATTTTTCTTCCGATATCTACCAAATTTCCTACGATTGTTAATTACAGTTTTTGTCACACAATTGTGCATTGTTCTTTGAAACCACAAATAATTTTTTCAAATTTATAGATCATGAAATGAAGTAGAAACGAGAAAAACATAAAAAAATGAACAGGCAGATTTAAAAGAAAAATTATTTTTTTTACTTTTCAGTTACAAGAAAAAAAATCAATTCATAATTATATTTATATAAATACGGTAAATCTATATTTAAAAAAATGAAGCTTTTTAAATAATACTGGATGCGCATAGAGTATTTTGAAAAATGTTAGCTATTTGAATTTTTTTTTTGAAAAACAGGCATTATTTCGCCAAAAATGTCTATTTTGAATTCTAAGGGTCTTTATTTTAGAAAAAAATAATATTAATTATTCTCATTCTATATATGGAGTCAAAAATTGAAAATAAAAAAAAAATTCGGGGTAGAAGATCCCTTGTGCCTTAAAATGAAATTAATGACCAAGGTATTTAATGACCAAGGTTTTTGCTTAAGTTTTCTTACAGTTTTATACTATCATCATCATAATCATCATCATCATCATATATATATATATATATATATATATATATATATATATATATATATATATATATATATATATGTGTGTGTGTGTGTGTGTGTGTGTGTGTGTGTGTGTGTGTGTATATATATATATATATATATATATATATATATATATATACACTAAGAATTTATATGCACTAAGAATTTTATTGTTACTGACTTTATTTTAATGGGGATCTTAAACTGCTATAAGAAAAAACCAATTCGTAATGGGAAATTGCGAAATTCACTTTAGTGATAAGGCTCACATATATTCTTTTATAAGAAATGTAATTTTCTAAAGATATTTAATCCAAGAAACCTGCGACTTATATAAAAGATAGAAAAATATTTTCGTTTATTATTTTCCGCTTTCATCTATTTTAATGACCGTTAACCACTTTATTAATATGGAATCTTCGCTTTAAAAAAAACGCCGGAATTTCCTAGAAAAATAATCATTGTGCCCCGACGAGACACAATTTGATGTCATATAGGGCCACTTGAAAGAGGCTTGTGAATATGAGATTACGAAAGAAAGGCATAAAACCCTACATAAATTTTCATTTGGAAATTCTATACGTTATCGAAACTGTCTGAAGATTTCCGTCCAGAAATCCCTCTCTATCCATCTATCTATGGATTTTATAGGTATTCTTCTCCGTTAAAGCGTTTTCTGAAGTATTTGTGTTGTAGCACAGATTCTACACATTTTTCTTCTTATTCCATCTGATAATGTTTTGTCCGCCATATTTCTCGGGGAAAATCTTAAGGATTCATAACAGCGTCTTTGAGAAAATTCCTCCCATATTGCTTTTTCGGAGCTAGGTCAATATTTCGAGCCGTATCCGAAATGCCATTTGGAAATGGAAGGATACCTAAAACTGAATTTCCTACATCGAGAATAAATGCGATGGGTTAAGGCTTGAAAATTCCATCTCTGAAAGTAACAAAATGATGAAACGATGTACGAGGAATAAAGATTAAATGCTGGAGTAAATCTTCCGCAAAGCAAAAGAAAATTTCCGTTCTTCTTCTTCTTTTGTGTTTGCTTTGAGAAGTGCCGAACGAATTGAATCGTGTCCGTAAAGCTGTTTCGTTATAAGTATACGCGAAAAAGATAAGTGTTTGAATTTATTAGTATTTTTTCGAGCTACAAGAAATGTTATGTTCGAAATACTGAATAAATAGAATGATAGGAATACAATGCAGAGATTACAGTGCGAATAAATATAATTTTTTTTTAATACTGACTTTTTATATGCACAGCATCGTTCAAGAATTCTTAGATCATTCAAAACTGAATAAAGTGAAACACAGCTTTGCATTCTAGTAAATGTGCAGAAAACTAGACTTTCAAAGTTTAAAATGAATATTTCCTTTTCAAGAACTCGATTTATACCGTCTTTAAAATTCACGTTACAATCATTCGAGGCCCTGGGCAACCTAGTGGATAACGCGATAGAATTCGGCCCTCGTGGGATCTCGATTCGAATCCCGTGAAGCGCCACTGACTTCACTGATATCTAAGCCAGGCATAGCCGATTTGCAAGCGGGAAAGCTCTTTCGTGAGGTTTGATGGTTTGGAGTGCAGTCAGCATTTTCTTTTCTGCTATTGTAACATTGGCAAGTTAACGGTAACCGTGAGGAATGTGACAGTGAAAGAAATTAGTTGTTTTATATAAATATGTATAAAAACAACTAATTTCTTTCACTGTCACATTTGGGTCGGCAATGATCCAGGTTCGAATCCTGGTCACGGCACCAAATGCGACAGTGAAAGAAATTTGTTGTTTTTATACATATTTATATAAAAGCAACTAATTTCTTTCACTGTCACAAGGAACTTTTCTGCAGATCGCAACAGGATTCATTTTTTAAATTGCGTCCACCAAAGGAATCGATGAACGTTTTAAACACTGTACCAGATTATTTTTCGAATAACATAACATTTAAAATATTATTTGCCTTTAAAAAAAGTGTAAAATTTCTTTTCAATTACGGATAAAATTAAAAAAAACGCTTTCAATGCAAGTCAGCAATTCTTCCACATATTTTTTCCATAGGTTAGCACACAGGTGAGCGAATGTAATAAAGTTAGTACACAGCAGCCTTAAGCAAGTAATTTTCGACCGAGAGAGCTTCTATCGTCGTGCTGCCGTCATCCTACCAGCCTTCAAATCGATCCTGTTTTCATTTTACCAAGCATATTGTATGATTTGTAAATATTGCATTAATTAATCACCATCATAGTTATGTCCATGATATTTCATTAAATCGTGTTCTACTGCCGTACAGTGCTTTTACTTCAAGCCGACGGTAGAGTACACGGGTTACCATATGTGTAAAAAGGATATAATTTGCATCTCTACTTTCATCGCAGAATTTACATGCAAACAAATTTTCTCATTCAATTTTTTAAAAAAATGATCAAACATATATTCTAGACCATCTTATTGTCACTCTTAGATGCGTGGGGCATTTTACTTTCCAGGAATGACGAAGCTAATCCAGATACTAATCTCTACGGAACAAGATAATGTCCAATTGAATCAACATTATATATATATATATATATATATATATATATATATATATGACATGACACGGAGGCAAGTGGCAAAGAACTATGATTTAAATAACATTTAAGGGCTTTCTTTATTACACTAGTTTAAAGTCAAATCATTCCGCACCAAGTTGCCATCATCTCAATTTCCTCATGACACGCGACTTCGTCAAACAGCTGACAACTCCAATCTATGCTTTGTTCTTTAGAAGCTCTTATGCAAATGTGCGGGCGTTAGTCAGCAACTCGCGATCTGGTGAATCAGCCATCACGCGCTTTCGAACATTCGAGAATATGTCGCAATCCCCTGTGATTCGCTCAAGGCATCTCTTAAACCGAGAGAATGAAAGCGTACTCCGGTGTTAATAAATAGTCAATTTCTCATAGTAAATTACCTTTTAACGCTAATTTGCCAAATTTTAACCCAATGAGATCATAATTTGACATTTAATCCTTTTATTTCTTAGAGATACTTTATTGCTAGACATCATTTAGTGCCTAAATAGTTGGGCGGCACATAATTCTTGGAAGATACAGTTTCACAAATAACTTACTCCGGAGTTTGCCGGAAAACATATACAAGACAAGGGACGACACGTGCTAAAATTTACATCTTGATAGCGCAGCGGTAGAACACACAAAAGCCCAAAGGACGCTGAACCCTCGGTGGAAGTACGGGTGTGCTAAACTCTTAAATGGCCGGTTCAAGATATCTGACCTCACACGTCATATGAGAGGTGATATTGCATCAGATGTCTGGAACATTCGATGTTATGTAAGATTTTCTATCTACACGGGGATTAGGGGGGGTTATAATTGATTACTTGTATTATATATATATATATATATATATATATATATATATATATATATATATATATAGCTTATCGATAAAAACATTGTTTTCAAAACCTTCATTTGTTGCAATTATACTTGTAATTTTATTCATTTTATCTGTAGACTCAAGTGAGTTCTATGTGAGAGAGAATACTACAGAATTTGAAAATTTAAATAAAGGAACAACTAGAGATGCTTCAAGACCTATAATTTTTACTGAAATTTCCAGACAAAAATGAAATATCAGTGCTAGAAACCATCAGACGGGCTTTTTTATTATTTAAACCGCATAAAGATATTTTATGCAAATAATAGATTTATTTCAATATTTCTTATTGTCTGGTAGTCCCGTATTTTAAAATGAAGTGAGTTTTTACTAATTTCCATGGAGAATACACTGTATATTTGACTTTGAATTCGAAACTGAAGAAATACTTTGTTTACGAACTTTAGTCAGTTCTTTCAATTTCACACAGTTCTATGAATAGAAAAATCACATTCATCGGAGGGAGGGATTATCTTACATTTCAATTTCTCACTTTGTAACCTTAAGAAGTGCAAAACAAAAAGAACATCATTCTATTTACGCATTTCTAAAACAGAGGAACAACCTTAAAAAAATCTCGATTTCAGTTTATTTTACATATATGTTGGAATAAATTTAATATAACGTGACGAAATTTTTAAACATTAAATCAGACATGAATTTAGAAATTTTATATAAAAATATACTAGAACGGTTGAATTTGTTTACTCAGATTGTATGCAAAGGATTCTAGATTTCTAATAAAGATAAACATGTAATATTTACAGAGCGGTACTGTGTGAACAAATGTAAGAAAAAATATATATAAAAAAAATATTTTTTAATTAGTTTGCCTAATGTGTCTTAAAGTGTAAAGAAATTTCTTAAAAATGGTCACTTTACAAGCAAAATCCTTTCCTCATTCCTTAAAACACGTTGAATGATGTCTCAAATATGCGTACTTGTATAAACTGGAATATTTGAAGAGTATATTTGAATAAGAAATTATTTAATAAAATAAAATAAAGAAAATGTTAAATTCAGGCTTTTATATCAAGTTCTGGAAGTATGCGAATAAAAACATATATTAGCAAATATAAATATTAATATATTTCAAGTATAGCGTATTTAAATCCAGAAAATAAACATTTTTAAATGTATTTGATTAACAAACCGAATTTTTCGTTTCTGAAATCAGTTCGATTATATTTTTCTTAAGTAAATATGACACGCATATAAATTTAAAATTATAGTACATATAGGATTACATATTGTTGACTTAATCGGAAAGTGTGCGTTTAACTCAAAATGTGCTTAGGGGGACCAAGGGAATGAAATATACCCATTAAAGTAAAAGAAAAATATTTTTTATTTTGAAGAGCATACATTTATATAAACTGTGTTAAGATATTTGATATATGCTTTAGAACTTGTATTGACAAACATTTAACTTCATCTCAAGAGACTATAAATTTAATATTATGATATTACCATTTTTTCTTCTCTCTTTCTGTTTAATTTAGTCTGAGGAATTCAAATATGCAGATATATTTAGCCGTTTGAAATTAGTTCAGTTGTATGGTTTTGTTTAAACCACGCGTTGCAGAAGATGGTGTTTCTCTTAATATTATACATCGAGCTGGAGGAGATATTTAAACCTTGAGTTAGAAATGTATTATCAACAAAACAAAACCTTGAGTTGAAATGGCATTTCTAAAAAAAAGAAAAATTAAATAAAAACTCGTGTTTATATAGGAAATTCCTTACCTTTACACAAGTAGATAAGTCAGAATTTTTACTGTTTGTTCGAATTTCTAAAACTGATTTTGTTACTGTCCATTATGCATGAAATTTTCAGTATTACTTCTCTATATTCTATGAGTTATGCTCCTTGAACTAATTACATTAAAAGTAAATAAAAATTTTAATTATGAAGTAAGAAGTCAAAATATTTTCTGAAATTTCAAATTTATACTGATACACTGCACACAGACTTACAACAACACTAATAAAGTTTCGATAAAAATGTTTGCATTTTTGTGACGTAAAAACAGTAGGTATAATTATACGCCTATTTAAATTTTAAAACACCAAAAAATATTTATTGCAGAACAATCAGATTTTTAAAAAACTGAAAAAGTACATTAAAAATACAAGCAAATGCAAACAATTCTTAGTAAAAGAAATTTTTAGAGAAAAAATTAGGTGCATATTTTAGGTAGCGTCATTAACCTTAAACATTGGAAAGCAATATCTGGAGTAGTATCTTTTAAACAGTACGCACAAGCATGTAAATCATCATTATGAGGAAAAGGCTTTTAAAGTTTCGACACTGGTAACGTTTACACCGGAACTATTTCTTTCATGTCAAGGTTTTAATTCTTCTGAATGGAATATTTTAAGCGGTTTGTTTAAAATTATTCAGGAATATTCAAATATTCTAAAAATGCAAAAAAAAAATTATTTTTAAAGCTATTAAGGTAATTACTTATCTAAATATAGCATTAAAAACCTGAGTTTAAAAAAATCACCTCTTCGTATAAAATATATTTTCTACTTACAAGTGCCGATGGTCGGAGGTTATTTACAAGTCATGAGGATTAACGCATAACAGCATCAATAATCTTCCAACGAAGAGTTCATATGCAATTAGCAGAAAAAAGGATAAAATTCAAGAATTACAAAAGATTTATTTTCTGTTTCTTACGTCACAAATCCTCTGAAACTAGATTTATTTCAATCTGTCAATAGCATATCACATAACTATGACAACCATCATTTTTACATGAAATTCTGTACCGGGTTCTGGACTTGAATTTTTTTTATATAAAATGTAAGTTTAAATGCTGAAGAACAGAATTAAGTTCATAACTAGATTTAACATAATTTCCACTACAGAATATCTAAGAAATGATAGAGATTTTTAATTGTATTTCTTCTTTGTTTCTTTTCTCCTTCCTACGGATTTAACTGGAACGCCTTTATACTCAGGTATATTCCTAAAAATTCCGCTGCGATTCCAAATCTAGGTAAAGAAAAATCTTTCAACACCCGTTTACAAAAACATTGATTTTATTCTTTCGTGTTTCGTTTCTGGAGAGAAACGATAATCTCGATGTCTGCGACACTTCGTTTCGTACGTGCAAGCTAAATTGCAATTCAAAGCAAAAAAGGTCTTTCAAGCGGACTTATTATTTATTTACTTATTTATTTTTTGAATTTGGTAGATAGCATCATATACTGCTCCATTTTTAGGTATTGTGGGAGAATATAAGTTTACATTGCACTCCCGAATGCACTTTATGAACTCCATGACACCAAAAATGTTTCTATAAAAAACATTTCAGAGAGTATGAAAGAGAAACACGTGTGGCTATCAAATTTAAACGGCGACCGAATTTTACGAAAATTGGCAAAAAATGCCACATGCGTCAAAAAAGGCATTTATTACAGTAGCGTTTGAAATGAGGTTTATATCGTTAAAATACCAGCAATAATAAAGTAGCGAGGAATTAACATTAAAATGTAATGGAAAATTAAAGGTTAAATAAAAAATTAAACTCAAGTTCTCTATCAAATAGCTATAATTAACTATATATATATATATATATATACTAGCTGAAAACCCGCACTTCGCTACGGAGTACATTCAAAGTAAAAACATCGGTGAATGTATGCAATTAATGCCAATATATATATAAGAAATACGACGATCAATGTATATAATTGATGTAAAATATATATATATATATTTATAAAAAAATCGTAAGGGATATTTTTATAGACAAAATAATGTAGAAGAAGATATTCAAATTAAATCTAATATAAAGAATACTAAAGAATATAGTACAATTAATATAGTACAGTTTCTAGAACATTTCTTTTACTGTATTTTAATATTTTTTTGGATAATGTCCGATCGTCTGCCGCATTAGCAGAAAAAAAAAATTATTTTTTGTCTATTTAGTTTTTATGCACGTGACGATAAATTTATTGAAAGTACCAGAAAAAGAAGTCACGTGATCGGCATTTAATAAATTAAATTCTAAAAATGAATCTTTAAAAATTCACCAAAAATCAGGAAATGGAGGTAAAAATTCGAAAAAGATTTCATTTTAAAGGAATTTTTAGGATCTTTCTCGTGATATAAATTTTATAACCCTCAAATTATTATTTTAAATCCAAACTTAAAAAAAGTAAAAAAACAGCTTAAAAATTTAATTTTAAAAAAATCTAAGAAGAATTTTTCAAAAATCTCTCTTAGTGCACCCCTACACTATAAGAAGAATCGCCATGCAAAATTTCAGCCCTTTAGGTCCAGCGGTTTGGTCTGTGCGTTGTATGTCAGTCAGTCAGTGAATGAATGAATGAATGAATGAATGAGTCAGTTACGGAACTGTTTTATATATATAGATATATATATATATATATATATATTTTTTTTTTTCCACCGGAGGCCTTTTAGGACTTAGAATTGAAAGCGAAAATTAGCTCGTATGCCCAAGGGAATTTAGAATAATTTTAGAATTTAAAATGGTATGGGGTTTTTAATGTTATCTATATATATAAAACAGTTCCGTAACTGACTCATTCATTCATTCATTCATTCATTCACTGACTGACTGACATACAACGCACAGACCAAACCGCTGGACCTAAAGGGCTGAAATTTTGCATGGCGATTCTTCTTATAGTGTAGGGGTGCACTAAGAGAGATTTTTGAAAAATTCTTCTTAGATTTTTTTAAATTAAATTTTTAAGCTGTTTTTTTTACTTTTTTTAAGTTTGCATTTAAAATAATAATTTTGGGGTTATAAAATTTATATCACGAGAAAGATCATAAAAATTCCTTTAAAATGAAATCTTTTTCGAATCTTTACCTTCATTTCCTGAATTTTGGTGAATTTTTAAAGATTAATTTTTAGAATTTAATTTATTAAATGCTGATCACGTGACTTCTTTTTCTGGTACTTTAAATAAATTTATCGTCACGTGCATAAAAACTAAATAGACAAAAAATAATTTTTTTTTCTTGCTAATGCGGCAGACGATTGGACATTATCCAAAAAAATATTAAAATACAGTAAAAGAAATGTTCTAGAAACTGTACTATATTAACTGTACTATATTCTTTAGTATTCTTTATATTAGATTTAATTTGAATATCTTCTTCTACATTATTTTGTCTATAAAAATATCCCTTACTATTTTTTTATAAATATATATATATTTTACATCAATTATATACATTGATCGTCGTATTTATTATATATATATTGGCATTAATTGCATACATTCACCGATGTTTTTACTTTGAATGTACTCCGTAGCGAAGTGCGGGTTTTCAGCTAGTATATATATATATATATATATATTTATATTTTTTACAAATGGAATGATTCCTCATTTTTTTTTCAAATTTTCCTTTTGAAAAAAATATAGTAATACATACTTTAAATTCATAATGTTTTTAAATGCTTAGAGTCCTATATGAAATGAAATTGCTTATCGTATTTTTTAAACGCACACCCCGAATTTGTACAGATGACTTATAAGCAACTAAAACGCGCTTGTTATCACGTTTCAATATTCCGATAATATCCCCTTACAAACAAATTGGAATACCAGGGACCATTTACTTGATAAATAATAATGCAGTCTCTAGATAATAATGCTAGGGACGTTTTGAAGGGGATAAACAAAATATTGACGCAAATTCCCATATTTTTATTTCATCGGATAGATAAGGAACGAGATTAGTTCAAGTCGGTGGATGTATATCAAAATAGACAGGTGTGATTTAAGGCGGGGGAAATAGCTTATTTATGAGAGTGATGCTTGCGGGACATTTAATGTTGCTTTAACTACATCTCTGTCAACTGCGTTGTTGACATAAATTTTGCACTTTCTCGAAGATAAAACAGTTATTTCCTTGAGAATGATATTTGCATCTACAAGAAATATTTTCAAGGACCTGTAAATTTACAAACAGGGCTTGTTTATTTATGTTAACATTTTTTTTCAAATATTAACCCCACATTAATAATAAAAATAGTAATAAAACAAACTCTCTGCTTTTAATAGGTTCTGCATGGAAAATATGATTTTATTTTTTAAAAATCTAATATATTTTCATACAAATTATTACCTAAATAAAACTAATTAAACATGGTGAATATATATTTTTTTCGGGGGGGGGGGGCTACGGTGCCATTGCTATCACTTTGACAGAAAAATAATATTTGCATCTAAAATAAATATTTTTGAATACATGAAATTTTACAAACATGGAATGTTAATTTATATACACAATTTTTACTCAGATATTAACCCCACACTAATAATAATTTAATAATAACTTAATCTGTTCTTTTAATATGTTTGGTATAGAAAATATTCTATTTTATTGACACATATTTTGATATTTTATTTTAAAATCAAATACGTTTTAACACAGATCATTACTAAAATAAAAATACTTAAACATGGTGAAATTTTTATTATGGGGAACTACAGTGGTATTGTTATCCCTGTGACAGAAAAAAAAATATTTGCATGTAAATTAAATATTTTTGAATACCTGGAATTGTACAAACAGGGAATGTTAATTTATATACACATTTTTTACTCAGATATTAACCCCACACTAATAATAATTTTAGAACTAACTTATCTCTTCTTTTAATATGTTCGGTATAGGAAATATTCTTATTTTCTTGAAACATATTTTGAGATGATTTTAAAAAAATCAAATGTGTTTTAATACATAACTTTACTAAAATAAAAATACTTAAGCATAGTGAAATTTTGTTCTGGGGGGGAACTATAGTGCTATTGTTATTACTGTCAGAAAATAGTATTTCCATCTAATATAAATGTTTTTGAATACCTGGAATTTTACTAATAGGGCATGTTGATTTATACGCATATTTTTAATTCAGATATAAACCTCATAATAATAATAAAATTTACAAAAAAACACTAATTCTCTGATTTTAATAGGTTTGATATAGAAAATATTCTATTTTAATGACTCACTTTGTAATGATTAAAAAAAAATAAATATGTTTTAATACAGAACATTACTAAAATAAAAATTACTTTAACATGGTGAAATTTTGTTTCGGAGGGAACTAAGGTGCTATACTTATCACTTTGAGAGAAATCTATTATTTGTATGTAAAATAAATAATTTTTGAAGATCTTGAATTTTACAAACAACACTAGTTAATATATGATGAAATTTTTATTTCAGATATAAACAACAAATTAATAAGAATAATAAAAATCTAAAACTCCGCATTTAATAGGTTTGGTATAAAAAATATTTTTTTTTTATTGACATATATTTTGCGATGACGATTTTAAAAAATCCAATATGTTTTAAAACAGATCATTAATAGAATAAAAGAACTTAAACATGGAGAAATTTTCTCTTTGGGAGAATTACGGTGTTATTATTATCACATTGACAGATTTGCCATTCTGACTTTCATGTTCGACATAATTTCCGATAAATCGATAAATGTAGTAATAAAATAAGAATGCCTGGGCTACGTTTATTATATGAAGAAAAAATAATCAATTTTATCAATAACATCTTCGTGTGTATTTAAAACCTTTTTAATATTTTTAAAATTCAAATTCAATGTAAAAAATCATGATTTAAAAAATATTTTTCCAGTGAACCAATAGCTCTATTTGCATGTTATTTTCCCGATATTATATAGGAAATGCTTCTTAATAATGTATACAGAAATCATGTACTACAAAAAACATATTTAGATAATTTATCTTCAGGATTTATAAAAATTTTACTTCTGCAGTTTTCAGACACTTTAAATGCACAAAAATATAATTTTATTCAGACCAAATATTTGACCAGTTAAAAAGGTTTTTAGAACTTTTACTCTAAAAACAATCTTGAGAACATTTCAGTGAAAATAGAACAAAGGAACGCTGAAGGTGTTCCATATGCAGCAAGCTACTCATTGCCACTTTGATAGAGTAGGTACAGCATAAGTTGGTTTGGTTTGGAGCACTACGGTCAATTTTTTTTTTGCCACACGAGGACTAATTAGACCAGGACCTACAGTTTGAAGCCGATTCCGAACGGCTATAAACATCTATGCCAACAGTGGGACTCGAACCCACAGGGTCTCAACCGAATGCCAGCGCCCTAGTCATTCGGCCATCACCTGGCTAGGAACAGTATAGGATCTGCAGACAGTGAACGCATACGTATCCAGCATAAAGGTTGTGTCCACATTGCATTCGGAACTTTGCGTTACGTGACTACGTTGGATCCGAGAGTGGTGACATAATATGTGATTGTTTAATATATCAAGTGGTCAATAAATTGAGATTTGTGATTGGTTAAACTTTTTAACACTGACGATTCGTAACGCTTCGGATTTAGAGTGAACAGGCCGTAAAGTGGATATGCATTGCTAGTACATCATTATTTTTGTTTTGCAAATATGATTGTAATAACCCATCTGGGGTTATTAGGCTATGATCGTTAGGCTAGTAATGTCACGTTGCGACCAACTCTTTTTCAATCCACAATTAAGTCAGGGGTTACAACTCTCAGTAAAGTCACTTTGATTAGATATAAACAATTTATTTACATACTTATATATACAGTTTTGATCAAACAGCATCATGCTAACTTCTCACCGCAATTTAAACACAGAATTATTCAAGAATATATATATATATATATATATATATATATATATATATATATATATATATATATATATATATTTATAATTATAAAATAGTATTTCTACAATTCAACAATGCCGACCCTTGGTCAAGAGGCAAGTATGCAATAAGCGTTGGATGTGAATTAAACATTGTTAAAATTGCACACCCTTAGGCGGTTGTCACTGTAGTTACGGCGCGCTCCCATCACTTGTAGACACTGGTATGATTATCGTTCGTACTTCACCGTGCACACAGTTCTTTCAACAAAGTTCTATACTACTGCAGGGAAAGTTCTGGATATCGTAACACACAGAGTTCGGGCTCTCGTAGGTCGATGATCACTCCGGAATACCTCTGTGATGCAAACTGTCCATTAGCTGATCGTCGGTAGCGGTCTCCGTCATACGCAGGTTCACCTCGGATGCTCACGTAGTTTTTCGTTGTTTTGATTCTCTGATGACTCAACTCCGACGTCTGTCGTATCCTTCGTGTATTGGTAGTTATAGGCGGGTAAATACCTTCTCGTTTAAGTTGTGGCCAGGCCGCATCAGCCGTCTCTCCCTCCTTTCTACTTCGTTTATCACTCGGTGGCGTTGCAGCTTGATTTGCGAACCTTCGCTGGGCTTTTAATCTTGCGTTAATTTTTTTTAGAAGTCTCGTAGCCCTTGTAGCAGCTTAGTTTTTTACCTCAGGTTTTTATTTTAGTAAGTGGGGCTCCTTCTAACATGCTTTACCCTGTATATATATATATTTCTTTTCTTTTTTTTTCTATTGGTTCGTGCCTTCTTGGCCTCCTATTCGCTCTCCCCTCCTCTTGATTTTGCTGGGCGATGAACCACCTTGTTCATAGGTTGGTTCATGTTTTATGATTTGCATTTGAATTATGTTGGACGCCTCTCCTCGTCTGGGAAATTTCTCAACTCCCCATGCACTTGTTTCCTAATCTTTGATCTTCGATTTATAGCTGTTGTCCTCTTTTTTATGGTTTACTTTTTTATGGTTTTATTGCCCGTGTTGTTGCCCGCTACCAGCGCCCTGCTCAAAGGCACCCCGAAGCTTCGGAGTCATAAATTCTGCTCACAATTCAGGCTGTGTGGTCCTACTCATTTAGATTGCCGCGTATTCACATCTCGCTTATTACAATAATTATCGTATCATTAGGGCCTGTTCTATAGGAGTCCGTCGCGTTGCGTTAAGGAAAAAAATGAAGTTGAGACGAAAATAAACCAATCATAGGCTTTAAAAATTTCATTGCTAATCGTTTGGAGGCATATGATTGGTTTATTTTCGTCTCAACGTCATCTTTTCCTTAACGCAACGCAACGGACTCCTATGTGAACAGGCCCTTATTCAGGTTGTGTTACTTTAGTGTAAAAATTCCAGAGAAGGGTTTTATGCAAATGTCCTGGAATCCTTTAATAACAGCTTATAATTTGGACGTGTTTGCCAGAATATGGCACCTCTAACATTACTAGATATATCCAAACATCATGTTTAGAACTACTTCAGGCCACTGCATACTGGGTTACAGGTAATCGATGACCGTTTATTGCATTTTATATTAAATTTGTAAATCTTAAGAGTCACTCATCACTTAGTTCTTGCCAACGATGTTGGGATCCTTTCATATTAGTTTGTATGCCCCCATCTGCCATCTGGTAAGGGAAAAATTGTTAAGATTAGATTTGCTTTACCAAATACATACATACATACATACATACATACATACATATACATATATATATATATATATATATATATATATATATATATATATATATATATATATATATATATATATATATATATATATATATATATATATATATATATATAGAACGCTGAATTAAAGAACTTACCGTTATAATGTAAGTTTACATTTTTAAAGAATTTTTAAAGAAGGGCATTTATAAAAGAGCGAGTATGTAGCAAATACCTTTTTGGCCATGCTGTTTTACTTTTTTAAGCTTTTTCTAGTGACATTAAAAAAATCAGGTGGCGAGGTATGTTGCACACTAGGTGAAAAAATCCATAAAATGTAAAGTAATTATTTTTCCATGCAAATGTAATGTTACTACGCAAATATCAAGTTGTGCATGATTTTTATACACTTTGTAAACCAGAATTTTAAAATGCGGTTTCAGGAGCTTAAAAAAGTTGAAAACTAAGTCATAAAATATAGTTAAGATACTACCCTGAAAACAAACAATAAATATCGTTACGGCGAGGACCAAGCGCATCCGAATATACCCATGTAGTTTTTCACGTAATCCTTCGTGTGCATACATAAGCAAATGAGTCAAAAAGAAACACACGCAGTGTTTCATATTGCTGTTCGACGAAGCATGATCTGTAACGATTAATGTCTTCTTTCCATCGATTGTACTCTAGGCGGCAACTAATATCACTGCATTCTTCGCAGACAGTCATACAGCTATCCAGTTTCAATAAATTATTTTTTATCAAACTTCGTGAGGAAGCAGGGGGGGGGGAAACAACAAACAGAAAACTAATGTTATGGTTCCTTCCTTTAAAAATAAAAGATTTATATGAGTTTTTTGGGGAAAGACATTTAAAACCGCCGTTACTTTTCTTATAAAAAGGGAGATTTCGGGTTTTGCATGAAAACTAAATCTAGTCACTAAATTCGGGATAAAACTAATAAAAACTATTCACAAACTATTAATTTTACTACTTGAGTCGGTCGTCCGTTTCAGATGCCTTCAGTACATTTCCGAAATAGACATGCATTACATTAAAAATACCTTATTTCCATTTTAAGATGTTCCAAATGCAGTTTACTTAAAAATCAATTTTCATTATGCTAGGAATTACATTTAAAGTTAGTAAATCTCTAACACACGTTCGATACATTTGCAATCAAATGTATCGAATGCATATTCGATTGCATGTACAGGGTGGTCATAAAAAAACTTTGCCGATATATGGACCTCTAGCGCCTATTCCGTTCAACCGATAGAGATGCGATTCCAGATATCGTTATTCAGAGGCATGAGCTCGGGATTCCGTGAACAACAAAAAAGTGCCGCTCTCAGTTACGGTTATAGTTATAGAAATTCGAAATTTTTGAATGGCAATGCCCACTTTTTCCCTTCTCAAAATGTTCAGCGCATGCGAAAACCCTAAATAGCGTGGGAACGGTACGTGTGTCACAAAATATGGACGCGTTATGCACGCACAAAAAACAGCTCTGCGAACGGCCAACAAAAGCACGATGGTGGCACCCATGTGGAAAATGTGTAATCCAAATAAAAGTTTTCTTTTGTACATTCTGTGTTGTCATCAGTGATTGGTGGGTTGCCTGTGTCACATGCAAATTTCCTCCGTGCGCCCCGATCTAGTTTTTGTAGGCCGTTCGCATAGCTGTTTTTTGTGCGTGTACAACGCTTCCGTTTTTTGTGATGCACATACCGTTTCTACGCTCTTTAGGGTTTTTGCATGTGTTGAGCATTTTGTGAAGAGAAAAAAGTAGGCGTTACCATTCGAAAATTTTGACTTTCTGTACCTAAAACCGTAACCGTGAGCGCCACTTTCTTGCCGTTCACAAAATCCCGAGTTTATACCTCTGAATAACTATATATGAAATCTCATCTCTATCGGTTGACCGGAACGGCCGCTAGAGGTCCATACATCGGCAAAGTTTTTTTATGATCGTCCTGTATATTATTTGATTGCATGTATATCGAGTATAAATGTATAATTTGCATATTCATTATCGAAATATAAATGAATATGCAAGTCTGAAATCTATATTCAGTGATGTAAGAGGAAATTAAGAATTACAATAAAGTTTTGTAAATGAGAAAAACATCATGTAAATTACTCGCTATTTCTAAGAATATTTCACTTACTGAAACAAACAATAAAAAATGTTTTTGAAAATTAAATTTTGTTTTTTGTACGAGTTAAAGTATAATGGAATCAGCACGACTAAAAAAAATTAATATTCTCGTGGATTTGAAAAAAGACAACTTAAAAAATGCAATTCATTCTCATAAAATTAAGGGGGTTCATAAAGCTCTATAAATGCAAAAATGTTATTATATAATGACTTGTTACTTTTAAAATTGGTTCATGGTGTTGACACAAAGAATAAAACAAGGTTTTTGAAAACTGTTTTATGTTTTTTACCACGAGATAAAATTTACTGGTTTCAGCGATCAAAAAAAAATTAATATGGTTGAGATTATAATAACTTGCACTTTAAATCATTTTCACAAATTAAGGATTATTATAACGCTCTAAAAATGAAAAAAATAGCTGTTATCAGTTGTTATTTTTTATTTATTTCACGGACTGAAACAAACAGTAATGCATGGTTCTGGAAAAAAAAATTATGTCTTTTGTGCAAGTCAAAATTTAGTAGTTTTAGTAACTAAAACATTTATTTTTAAGCGGTTATATAAAAAAATCATTTAAAATCATTTTCTGAAATTAAGGGTTATTATATTTGTTGTTTCTAATGACCCATAGCCGAAAGTAACCCAGACCAGATCCATATAAGCTAGCGTGCTGAGGAGGGTGGTCCTGGTTTATAAATGCACCACAAGAATCTCAGTCTGATTTAGCTAAGTGCAACCTCAAATTTAACCGAGAACCCCCATGGTCGACATTTAGAGATCGTACCTCTCTCACCCTATCTGACCTCATAGGGAGACTTTTCGGTATACGGATTGAACGTGGTCATATCTCGCCCAGACGAGGAGGTATTCGTCGGGATTCAAATCGAGCACCCTCAGCGCTGAAAGCGGAGTCGCTACCACTAGGCTACCTCGGTCCCAAGTGTCAATATAATTCTGCTGTAGAGGAAAGAATATTTTATAATCACTTTAACAGCTTTAAAATTTATTTCAGGTGGCAAAGGCAGCGAGCCAGTGATCTAAACGTCGCTGGCTCGATGCCCGTCGCTGACAAATCCTTCACCATGTACACTAATGGCGGCTGAGGCACGAAAAATCTGTCGTGGCTGAAATGTCCTCAAAGTTCTCAAATTTACCTCTTGACCTGGTTACTCTCAAATTACCTTATTGACCTGGTGGTGCGAGGTCAAGTGTTCCGATCTCATCACTTAACTTGGTTCTAAATTACGGGATCGAAATAGGAGTAGTGCTGGCCACCTATACGGTGCCACTTTAAATGAATGGCCGTCAGTCTCGCGGTGTACATACAAGCGAATTTCTAGCGACAAGTGCCTCCGTTCGGCACAAACAAATTATTTCAAGGTACTGTACCAATCAATAAAGCAAGTTTATGGAAAATTATTTTATGTTTTTTTTTTTGTACGAATTAAAATTTAGTGGTTTCAACAACTGAAAGAGAATTAATATCCTTATGAATATAAAATTTAAAAATGCATTTTAAATCAAAATACATATGAGACACGGCAGTAAGTAATGTATTAAAAAGCCGTTCTAGTTTTGAGAGAAAAATTACCTTCATTTCCCCTTCTCAAAATAAAATAAATCACAATTATCATAAAAAAAGCTTTCATTCCCGCGCTTAACTGACCGAAAAACCCATACAAAGCGCACTGCAATCAACTTCCAAATGCACGAATTTCGAAGAGAATTCCCGGAATAAGTAATCATCAACTTAATGAGTTTTTATTTTAAAAATTCCCCTACCGCAGACGTCATAATCTCTGGGATGCCATTTGTCGTTATTTAAGAAACCCTAACGATTCCAGCTCCTTTAGCGTAACTAATCCTTTATTCCTCCGGGTCCCTTGTTATAATTTCTCAAAATTAAAGTCGCGAAAGTGAGTGTGGCGATATTTTCATCTCCAACTCATCTGGGTATAGCATAATTATCGTCGAGATCAAATAACTATCGTCTGCATTTTAAGGAGGTCCCCGCTCGGGGAGGTAAGGCAGTCGGATATTTAGAAGTAGCTTAAGAGTAATTTCTCCCTCAGCTGTGTGTTCGTTCCTCTTCCGGGGGTTTTCTTTTTGTTTTCTCTGCGTGCAATCTAAAGAAATAAAAAAAATGAGAGAAATTTGTTTTAATTTGTGAAGTCAGACGTGGAACGTGCTTATAAATGAATTTGGGGACTTTCCGTGTGTGTCAGGTCATGTATAATGTTTTAATCTTCCATTTATAAGTCCGTTTCGGGCTGGATTTTAAGCAGGGTTGATTCTTTCTTGCCTTAAACGTAAAAGACTCGTCGGGGTATCTCTTTTAATTTGACTCGAAGAGTGTAAGATTTCTTGTTTCGGTGATAAATTCTGCTGTCGGTGATCGCGACGCTATGAATTATATCGTTTATTAAATATTTATTTTTATATGACGCTGAATATTACTTGACTTTGCTGTAAATAAAACCATATGCAGTAAATCTTACTTAATGTTAAGTCTTAGATAATGATTTTGTGCATTTGTAAATTGTCGTATATGTTTCCAAGGAGAGTCATTTTTGCAATATATTTTTTTTTGTGGTAAAAATGTTTATATGAAGCCTTTGATAAAACAAAAAAATTAAAAATGTATAACAGAATTAGATTTAGAATTTAATTTTTGATAAAGCATAGAGCTTCAGAAATAATTTTTTGTTCATATTTTTGTTTCGTTTATATAATTTACATTCAAGAAGACGTTTTGTAGTTCCATAATATGACGTCGTGAATAAATTAACCTTTCAGCGAGCTCGGCCATGTACAAAGACCAACATTTTCTTAATATTCAATGGTTTGTTTTTATATATAAGGTTTGAATGTTCTAAGCAGTTTCTATTTATAGCTACACCGTTTCTAATGTAGGTCTGATTTTCTCAACATTGTATTACTTTCCATTCATTGTTAGTTGTGATTTAACCTTGGTAAACCAGCGATTATATTGGATTAGAATACGAAAAAAGCAGGAGTTGATGGAGTCTATCCAATGTGCAGCTATTACACGGTATCCCGCATATCACGAAGATGGACAATGTCTTTGTTTTTTAGGTTTTTGGACAAAATAGGAATCCATTCGCAAGTCGTGCTTAGATCCAATAAACCGGGCAGTTATGAAATAAGGTGGTTGTATCTGCATTCTTTGGCCTTTAATTTGAAATATATGTCAATATTATTAACATTTTATATCTTGTCGTAAAACGCAGAATTATTATTTTCGATTTGGGAAAAAAAAGTTTACTACAAGAGGAATAATCAAGGGTGAAAGATGCGTTGCACTTTTTGCCACGCGCGCCTGCTGGTGTTCCAAAAATTGGCACGCCCGCTGAAGGTTTAAAAGCTTCATAGTAGTGTACAGGTTTTGGTAATTAACTAAATTCGGATTTTTCCCGTTAGGATCCAGATTATGTGCGTGTATAATAATGCACATAATCTGGATAAATTAATATGGATATTATTAAGTGGAAGAATCTGGAAAATAAATCTGGAAATTGCTATAAATGCACATACTCTGGAGATTACGTGCATTTTTAATAATTTCGATATTTATCCTCAATTCAATAAGACAAAAACTGTATAAAATAGAGCCGGATATATCAGAACACAACATCTTTGAAACGAGTATAATCCGTATTCAAAAAATTTTAACAAATTAATCGGAACAAAGTTCTTTCTTACAATACAAAAGTATTTATCATATTTACAGTATATTTATAATTGCATTTAGACCACATCGGCGGAGTATAAGCTTATTTGAAATTGAAGCGCTAAGTTTCAGAGCTGACATTAAACAAAAATTAAGCAAAAAAGTAGTTAGTACTGGTTTCTAATTAAGTTGACTTTCCTGTATATAGGTGTAGCTGAAAAGCATAGCAAAGTTCTATATTTCTTTAATCATATTTTTTAATATTAAATTTCTTATCTTCAATATTCTCTTTATTGAATACAGTGTTTATTTATTTACATTATTTTCAAATTATTTTTTTTTCATCAATAATGCAAGCATTGACAAGTTTTATGTTTACTGTATATTTTTTAGCTCAAATAACAGATCTTCATAGCCATATGTACATATCATGGAAAGTGTTTATTATTTAGTATTTTTTATTGCCATATTTACTATATTGTCATATAAAATATTTATTTTATTGCCATATAAAGTATTTACTTTATTAGTATATATACAAATCATATCATAGTATTGAAAGTTGCAAGGGCGCAGTGGAGTAATTTAGAGTAATTTAGTAGCATAAAACTTGATATAATTTTGGCAGTTCTGAAAAAAATACATATAATAGAAGTTATATATGTTTAAAAAATAAGAAGGTATTTTAGTTAGAAAATCTCTGGTTAAAGCGTTTAATATACGTCAGGCAATATACAGTAAAAAATTTAAAAACCTATATTCATTACAATTTTTTTAAATGTTCCTTAAAAATGAGTAATTTTAACATTACTGACATTGGGAATCTGGATCGAGACCCTACATCCTTAATACACTCACTTCCCAAAGTTATCCACGGAGAGGAAAATGTTAAATTCCGTAAGTCTATCTGAATTAAAGAAGCTGAAATTGTCTGCAAAAGTAGAAGGAAGTATGCAAATATGTTAGGTAACAGCTAATCAGGGTTTCGCGTCGAAAATTCTGCAAAACAGGCAGCCCTATAAGAAGCCGGCATTGTGAAGGGTTACAGGAGTTTCACGTAAGTGCTGATGAAAGGTGTTTAGAACATTCGTACGATTTGTTTTCAAGCTAGACGTGTTTCTAGGACTTCCAGAAGACGAATGGAAGATTCTGATCGCTGGTGAGTTGTCGAACGCATTGAAGCAGGACAGTCTATCACAGATGTTGCTATTTTCTTCGGCGTTCATCATTCCGTCGTTTCACGATTATGGAAACAATTCCAAACCAGCCAAACAGTTGTCCGAAGACCTGTAGCCGGTTGTCCAAAGGTTATGAACCCCTCGGAAGATCGATATATTGCTGTTGTAGCCAAGCGGAATCTACCTCCACACGTGTGACATCTATAGTTGCTGCGGCCATTGGTAAGACGATATCTGCTACTACTGTTCGTCGAAGGCTACACATGAATGGTCTGTACGCCCGGGTACCACGTGTTTGTGTTCCTTTATCCGTCCAATCCAGAGGGGCACGATTAAAGTGGTGCCTCCAGCATGTGAATTCGACTGTGTCTGATTGGGGCAACGTTATGTTCACAGAGGAGTCCAGATTTGCACTATAACCCTTTGATAAGAGTGCAAGGGTCTGACGGGAAAAAGGCACATGCAATCGGCCCGATAACATCTCCGAACATCACGCATTCCGCGATGGAAGCAGGTCTGGGCAGGTATTTCATTGGGATATCGCACCGACCTGCATATCTACAGGCGAGGATCTGTGACGGCTGTACGGTATCGAGATGAAGTCCTAGACCCACTGTGAAACTGTACGCTGCAGCAGTTGGTCCTACTTTCGTTTTAATGGACGATAATACCCGTTCCCATAGATCTCCCATCGTTGACGACTTTCTGGAGAGTGAGGGGATTGCGCGTATAGAGTGGCCGGCTTACTCGCCGGACCTTAATCCAATTGAAAATCTTTGGGATGCCCTCGGCCGTGCAGTATGTAGACGTTTCCCACCTACAGCCACTCTCAGAGATTTAGAAACTGCCCTACAGGAGGAATGGCGACTACTGGCTTCTGCGAGGGTTGATCACCTCCTAGCAAGTATGATCACACGCTGTACACTTTGTATGAAGGTGAGGGGTGCTCACATACCCTATTAATGTCAGTTTTTGTTGTTTGTTTTGCATTTAAACATCATTTTACTAATGACGCAAATATGACGTCATCTTATAATTTATGGAAATTCAATATTTTTTTAAATCTCAGTATGTAATTCTTTGTTTTGTTTCATGAATAAACACAGAGCTACTTACTTGCAGCATTTCATGTCAATCAAAGCATTACTTGTCCATTTTTTCGCATTTTACCCCTCCGTGCTTAACTTTTTGAAGTGAGTGTATAATGAAAACCTGAAGACATTTCTGGAGCCAATGAAGGTTTATTTGATTTATCGTGTGGATATAGAAAAATTGCATCATACAATTTTATTATTGCTCCATAAATTTTTGCAGTATTCCAGAATATTGCATTATATATTTTAATAATTTTGTAATATATATATATAGGTCTGTACTGTGCATTCGAGGAACAGTACTTTTGAGAAAAAATAATACTGCTTTTTAAATTTAAAAATTTCGGTCGTAAGGGTGAGCGGTCGTAAGGCGAGAAATACGTGTAATCCTGAAACACTCTATTGAGAAAAAGTTATCTTCATTCTCCAATTTATAGAATGGTAAAAAAAGTCAAATGTATTTGACAAGTCAAATACATTTGACTACATTTACTGTTAATGTATTTGACACATATAGTATACATTATATGTGTCAAATAGTAATACAGTGATAAACAATTACATACATTAACAGTTACATACATTTTACTGTTAATGTATTTGACAAGTCAATTTTAACAAGTCAAATGTATTTGACTTGTTTTGGGGTTATCAGATTTTGTAGAAATGTCAAATTTTCACCCATTTTATCAACCCATTCCCACCCCCTGAAAAAATAATTTTGATACACATTTTTCGAAGTTTTATCTTACATGTCATTCTAAAATATAGATAAATAGAAAAACAAATTTAAAAATTTCAAATAACACCTCTGTAATGAGAATGACCGTTAATCCGAAAAGGTACTTTTCGGATTGACGGTCTATTAGCAACGGTCTATTTCGGATTAACGGTCTACTAGTTCTATTTTATTCAACGCAATGTACTAAGGGTCGTACATTGCGTTGAATAAAATAGAACTAAAATTTACTCATCACACACCTTCTGATTAAATGATACATTTATTACAAAAAATAAGAGAGCACAGGTTGATAGCGTTGGCATCACATATTTGACTGATAGGCTGGGAAATATTTGGATTCCTCAATCCGTTGACATCTGCGGGAATTCTATGCTTCCTGCTAGGTTATAGACGTATATCTTGCACGTGGGAAAGGTATTCCTTGTAGAGAATCTATTTTCTATTAATCCTTTTTAGAAGATTAATTAATCTCTAACGGCACATGTAGCCACGTGATGCAAAACCATTTTCTTCTTAAGTTGATGATCACTCATCTAAAGCTACACTCACACTGACTTCACACAAAGTTCTTGCAGTCGAAATTCAAAAATTACTGCTACTTTTAACGTAGGATTACGTTCCTCAATAATGGTCCCGCGGAGAGAACAAAAAAATAGTCCGGTGTCGCGAGTTAGAATTTTGGCAGCGCGCCAAACCCAGTAGCAGTAAACAGTCAAACCTACCAAAATGCGTCAAAATAAAGAGAAAAGAAAATATGTAAGCAACGATAAGTAATCATATGTTAATAACCCGCGGTAGTTTCGTTAGAAGAGACTACCTGAATTTTTTTTTTAAATTTTATTTATTGGAGCAGGAAAAGGTCATTGCCCCCCATTCATGAGGCAACGTTATGAATCGTATTGACTCGAGGATTGTTGTGTGAT
This sequence comes from Dolomedes plantarius, assembly GCA_907164885.2. Classification (NCBI taxonomy): domain Eukaryota; kingdom Metazoa; phylum Arthropoda; class Arachnida; order Araneae; family Dolomedidae; genus Dolomedes; species Dolomedes plantarius. Next base: position 4,415,835 of record OU015502.1, read on the forward strand.
ATCAACTTTCGGCAGTCCGTAGCGCGTCGATTCAGTGTTCTGAGTTGGATGTTTTCACAACAACCTCCGAAGGTGTGCCGATACCTCAAAAATCCAAGAAAGGCAATGTACTTTCCTGAAAATTTATCGTAACTCACATTATGTAACGCAATTATGTGTATAAACGCTCGCGATTTCAAGTGTACGATATCATTTTTTTAAAATAAAAGGTATGGCAATACAGTGCTGTAAAAATCAAGTATTCAAAGCAAGTTATATACCAAAGGTGGGGAACCTTTTTACCATTAGATGCCACATGTAAATTAGGTAGTAATAAAGGAGGCCGCATAAGTTGATGAACCTATAAATGCGACTTTTATGAAATTATTATAGTTAGATATAGTTTTAACAATTTGGTGCATTATATAGAAAAAAAATTTTAAAAATTAAGTCCTTATTTATTTATTATTTGACATAAAACGTTACAATATGAAATATTTTTGTATTCACATAAGGATAAAAACTTGTTATAACATTAATCATTAAATCTATTTTTTGCAGAAAAAATAATACGTTTTAACGTACATGGAGTCAGTCACAACAATAATAGTAAGAAAATAGTTTTGTGTAGAGACCATATAATATGCCTGGTAGTATTGCTAAGAAACTCTGACCATTAAATTACATATAAAGTGTAGTTAAAGTATCATACAATCAAGGTAAACGAAGCTCATTTGGATAAATATACAATTGTAGCGACTTAGACAACAATTTCAAAATGTCAACTTTATTTTGGCCGACACTGTACATACATTCATGCCGTTCTTTATTTAATTCTATTGATTTGGAAATTGTTGTAACCTATATAATTAAATATTAATACAAGTGCTAGCTTTTATGAAGGCCGCGCGTTCCCCACCTCTGTCATATACCATTAATTTTACAAGACATAAAATATTATGTTTTCAGCGAATAAAATGAAATGACATTCTATGTAACTCAAAATGAATAGCAGTTACGAAGTATATTAAAGCACCAAACCGTTTTTGAGCGAAATATTTCCTTTACGTCTCGTGTTCCAAATAAAATAAATCATAATTAGCATAAAAAAGCGTTAATATCCGTGCTTAACTGACCGGAAACTCATATGTGTGCAGTGAAACATACTTCCAAATGTACGCCATTTTCAGACGGATTCTCGAAATAACTATTCATCAGCTTAATGAGTTTTTATTTTAAAAATCCCCCCTCCGCAGACGTCATAATCTCCGGGATGCCATTTCTCGTTATTTAAGGAACCTTAACGATTCGAGCTCCGTTAGTGTAACTAATCCTTAATTCCTGTGGGCCCCCTTGTAATAATTGCTCAAAATTAAAGTAACGGAAGTTAGGGCGAGAATATTTTCGTCTTTAACTCTTGAGGGTATAGTTATAATTATCGTCGAGATCAAATAACTATCGTCTGCATTTTAAAGAAGCTCCCACTTAGGTAAAGGAAGTGGGATATTTAGGAGTTGGAAGTAATTTCTCCCCCCCAGTGGTATGTTGAGATTTCTTTCTGTTTGCTGTACGGAAAAAAAAGGAATAATTTTCTTTCGATTTGTGAAGTCAGACGTTAGTACGTATTCGTAAATGGATTCCAAGGCATTCCGCGTATGTCAGGTCATGAATCGCATTTTAATTTCTTATTTATATAGGACATTTTCGAGCTAAATTTAAAGTCTTGGTGTTTATCTAATTCCTTAAACATTCAAGCAACTTTAATTTTTATATTAACTTTACGGGGCATATGGTATTAACTCACATTTTTAAAATAATTAAGTGATATGCAGTTGAGACTGTGAATAGTCGTCTGTTAAATATATAATTTTAATTTTACTCACAATTTTACTTCTGTTTTCTGGGGAAAAAATATCAATTGCTAAATTGTAAGACATTCCGAAACTTTTGAAAACTTCTGGCATATTTCTGTTTCGGGAATTTATTAGAAGGGAATATATCACTAACATAGTTACATAAATTATGGTTTGTGAACCACCGATGCAAATTCAATTTGTTTTAGGTTCTTAATAAAAGACGAAATTGCTTCTAGAAATATCCCTCTTCATTCGTATATATATATATATATATATATATATATATATATATATATATATATATATATATATATATATATACATATATACATATATATATATATATATATATATATATATATATATATATATATATATATATATATATATATATATATATATCAAAGTTCGAAATTTTTTATTTGTATGGAATGTCGTTTTTATTATTGACGATACATGAAAATCCAACTGATCTTTATACGTAAATTAACTATTTTATAGAATAGATTCCATTATTTGAATCAATGGCAACCATACTTCTTTTTACGTACGTTATAATTTTATTTGAAAAAATAAGAAAATATTCCTCATTCAATATGCTACAAATATTACAATGTTCAAAATAAAACTATCATCCACAGTGATGTAATGTAATGTGTGTGTGTATGTATATATATATATATATATGACAGGCGTTGGCTTTTGCCTGCTAATGTGTCGTTTGCAGTCTTCTTGTTTTATAGTCCATGGCATCGAGGGAAGGCATACACTCAAAAAGTACTCAGCATCGTCTAAATTAAGTAGAGTTTATTCAGTTCAATGTCATAATACCACCTCTCCAGATCTACGCATTTCATTATTCGCCATTTCTTTTTTAGAGCCGTGGCGAAACACATCTGATAGCATCGACTTCTATTCCCGCTCTCTCCAAATTCACGGGAATCTCAGCGCGCCAACTCTCCTTGGACATGCGCAGAGCCCTAAACAGACATCTTTCAAGGCTAAATAAAATGTAAACGTTTCTCCTCGACCGCAGAACTCAGAGGCGCGCGAAGATTATATAATAAAAGGGAAATTCCCTTTCCCAATTCGCGTCTTTGAATACGAACAATTAGAGGCGAATTACGCCACGAATATAATTTAATTCCCAAGCCCCCTTTAAATTTAGAATAATCATTCTTTTCCCACTAAATCCTTTACAACTTTCCCCCCCGTCCCCCTGAAGGCGCGCACACAAGGAGTAGCTAATTCCATGTGGCAACGCCTCAGAAGAGCAAAATCATCAAATCCGCCAACTGGAAAACATGCTGAGTAGGGACGTCTCCCCACACAACAAGGATCCCAATGAACCCCATTATTAAAACCAAATGCCCCTCGTTATAACACCTGGATAATCTCTTTCTGAGCTGTGAGACCTGGAGCAGTGGTTTTTAAAAAAAATACAGTTTACAATACTTTACAAGTTACATTAAAAGATTCTTGAGTTGTACAGTATATTATTATATCACTGATGACTTGAAACAAAATAGGAAGATATTACAACAAAATATATCACCATAAATATTCAAAATATCACCTTAATTTTACCAAAATATCATCTCAATAAGACATCACTTGAAAATAATGTCGCTTCAAATCTCATTTAGGGGCCTTTTATTATTATTATTATTATTATTATTATTATTAAATTAAATTAATAGAATAAAAATGTTGACAATTAACGTGGACTGTCAGTAGTATTTTACAATTTAAAGTCCATGCTTTAGGATTTTCATCAAATTCTTTGAGTGGTAATGTAATTGACAGTCCTGTAAGCTGTCCACTCGCCCTCTATTTTACAACAGTTCCAGTTTACATTGCTACAAATATTGAATTTATTTACACAGATTATGGTAATATGAAAATGGACGTAACATGAAAAGAACAATTAACTATGAAAAACAAAAGAAACTGCGGTCGACCGTCTTCCTTGGAGGCCTCCTGGAACCATATGACCCTGTAAGACTCAAAGACAAAAACATATTAGTGGTTGAAAAAGAATATAAACATTTTATCCTTTTTTTTCCATGGGAATTTTCTCATTTACCTCTATTTATTGAATTTTACAAAATTTTTACATCGATTCAACTCACTTATTTTTCATTTAGAGCTCTTTTACCTTCGACTTACTTGTGAAATACAAACATATGAAATTACACATGAATCTGAGAACATGCAAACCTCACGCCGTCAACAGCCGAGCAGGATTTTGGGATCGCGCGAGGGAAAATAATTCACCCCACAGCCTTTAAAAATGTAAGTTAAAAATTAAAATTTTATCCAAGTTCTCGTCATGCTCCCTCGTGACTGCGTTGACGCGTTGGTAGAGTAAAATATTTAGGTTTGGAGCTGCAATTTTCGTGCTGATGCTTCGTGCAGAAACCAATGACAACGCTTGCCGTCGCAGAGTTCCAGTCGGGATACCATTCGACCTACATGATGTTTCGACTTCAATTGTGTGGATTAACAACGCTTTGCCTGCTGTTTGCTGCATTGTGTCTTCGGAGTGTCCAATTGTGCCAACACCGTTGCGCGGCGAGGAAAACTTTGCCGTTCCGATTTTCATCAGTCGTCGAATCATCGCGCGCACGAGTTGTTCTTCAAAGTGTTTTCACCCAGAGAGAGTCATTGTGGGTGTGTCGCTGTGTGTGCGCCTTCAGGGGGAAGAAGGGGGAAATTGTGATGATTAAAGCATAAGCTATAGTTAATTATATTAATGAGCGTTAAACAGTAAAATTCTATTAAGTCCTAGTGTGTTTTCAAATTCAGGAAGTAGACTGTATTTCGCAGCGAAAGAGTTCAGGGTCATTCGCTCGCACACGTGCGTATCTTACATAACCATCGAATGTTCGAGCAGAGGGGGGGGGGGCTCTAGAAGATAACCTACGCCTATGTGACTTATATAACGAAGAGAAAGAAATTACGCAGTTCGGGGAAATATTTGATAGAATCAAGACGTGCGTCTGTCGGGAGCTCTGTGAGATGATTGAAAATGGCGATTTAGCTGGATTAATTGGGTATTTGATTAATGTTAATTAATAAAGAGGTGTTTAAAAGTTAATTAAGTATTATTTCTTCCACCGGCCTACTGTTTGATGACTGCAATTGGAGTAATTAGTGTATTTAGATGGGTGCACGGCGATAGGGTCGTGACATATATATATATATATATATATATATATATGAGTTCCGAATTATACATTGCTGATATATATATATATATATATATATATATATATATATATATATATATATATATATATTACAGTATGTGATGTGTCAACCACTTATATGAAAAGGAATGTAATACATGATGTAATATCTAGAGCATGAATGTAATATCTAGAGCAAAATGCTGTTTTGCTACCTTGTACGGAAATCCAGTAATTAAACATATGTTATCTCATGTGAATATCTAAAATGCGCTCAATTTACTTTGTTAAACAGTAATTGGGTAGTAGCATTTTACATTTGGAAAATATAAGGAAATGAATGCTGCAGCCGGTTTCGAATACACGCTCCTATGACGCCATTTTTGAGATTCAAAATTTTGGATCTTGAGTAAGTTGGGTTTATGGATCCACGTCATATATAATTAAAATAATCTCAAAATTCCCCAAAACATGCAATCTCGTGTGTTAAACGTAATTCAAATTAATAAGTAATCCATTACATGAAATATTAAAGTGTTCATTTTAAGGATGTGTACATGCAATAAATGTTAAACCCTTTTATAATTATATGATGAAATATTTTAAGCCTTTTGTCATACAGAGATTGAAGTATATCTGCAAATGGGTAATTCAATTCAGACAAATGTTAGTGAATCTTGCAATAGCTGCCTCTCACGTAAGCGGGATATATGCAGAAAGTACTGATTAGATTTTCCTTCACTGATTTTACTTTCTCGTTCTCTGTAACTTAATTTGTGATAATCACGAAATACATAATTTAAAGTGAATCATTAACGTCCATAAAGTACATAATTAAAATTGAATTTAGATCTCGGGAAGTGCTGTCAAATATTGTTGACTGGATAATTCAATGAAATACTCAGGCTATCGAAGATTGGAGTACGCCGAAAGTTTTATGATTAAAAAATAAATATTATGACATGTTCTTCTTTTATGCTGTCTAAAATTTCTATAATGTATATAGTACATTATGTATATTTAATTTATTGTACATTATGTATATTTCTATAATGTATATAGCGACACTTTTCTAGGCGGCATCCGCACTAAACGGCCATATTTTGTTCAGAACAATTAAAGACTCTATAAAGGATATGTAATCGTTAGAAAACATCTTTTCGACCCTTCCAAATGGTCATTTATTTCGGAACTATTACTGGCCACAATGAAGAAATTTTACTATATATATATATATATATATATATATATATATATATATATATATATATATATATATATATATATATATATATATATATATATATGTAAAAGATTTAGTGGGAAAAGAATGATTATTCTAAATTTAAAGGGGGCTTGGGAATTAAATTATATTCGTGGCGTAATTCGCCTCTAATTGTTCGTATTGAAAGACGCGAATTGGGAAAGGGAAATTCCCTTTTTATTATAAAATCTTCGCACGCCTCTGAGTTCTGCGGTCGAGGACGAACGTTTACATTTTAGCCTTGAAAGATGTCTGTTTCGGGCTCTGCGCATGTCCAAGGAGAGTTGGCGCGCGGAGATTCCCGCGAATTTGGTTAGAGCGTGGGATAGAAGTCGATGCTATCAGATCTGTTTCGCCGCGGCTCTAAAAAAATAAATGGCGAACAACTAAATGCGTAGATCTGGAGAGGTGGTATTATGAAAAAGAATAAAACTGGATTAAATTGAACTGATGCCTGCTCAATCATTGATTGGATTACTTTTGCTACACCACCGGATATACCATGACTGCCATAATTTGTAAGATGACGGGAGTAGCCCTACGCGTGTGATATATATATATATATATATATATATATATATATATATATATATATATATATATATATATATATATATATATATATATATACACATATATATATATATATAGCCAGATGGATATATAGATAGATAGAGAGATTAAAGTATGTGTCAACTACTTACATGGTTGAATATATTTAATACTGTAGGATTATTGTTACATTCCTTTAAGACAGAAATAGCGATATAATGATGGCCTAGTTGAAGCATACTAACATTCAAACTGAATCTGTAAAGACAATGTGAGGGGTTCGCTATTTATGTTCAAATGTAATGTATATGTCTTATTTAGTGATTACTTGCCAGAAACTTGTATAAACATAAGTTTGTTATTTTGTACTGTCTCAATTTCTCGATTAGAGTGTACTTAACTGACTTTATGTTCATGATTGAGGCTTTAATTATTTCAATATGACGACTTTTCCCGAAATTTTTAGACATAAATAATACATCACCTGACCAAACTTGATTGTTACTTAAATTTCATGGAAATAAAAGTTCAAATATAATGTGTTCGGTAAAGGCATGTTGAAATGTAATGTATAATTAATTTATTGACACAACAATAAGGTATTTGGAAAATTTGGGACTGATGATGACTTATTTTTATATTAAATTTGTATTTATTTATTTTTTTTGGCATCAACAGAAGAAAATGACTCCGAATTCTCATAGTAATGGAATGGAATTAAAGGAAAATGTTTGAAAGGATAACTAAAATGTTAAAGGAAAATGTTTGAAAGGATAACTAAATAAATATCCTAATATCATTTTAACTTGGAAAACAAGATTTCAAATATTTTTTTTTCCGTTTAAGAAGTAATTTTAATTAGATCTAATGATAAATCAAAACAAAAGACATAGTTAAGATAAACTATTTCACGAAAGACTCTCTTTCATCACTGTTGTTTGAGAATAATATTTAATTATACAAATAAGACTACAAAACAATCAGCATTATTAAAGTAGTTAACAAAAATTTGCATAATCATTTAAATGACTACTTTCTACTATAACCTTATGTAAACCGTATATAAATAACATATTTTTATTCAAAGATTAAGATTTAAAATAATTTTAAGTGACAACATCTGACGCAGTTTACAAACGTAAATATAATATTACGTGGCTGTAGTTGATTCTTACTTAAACTTCAAACAACTAAATGTAGCAATACAATATGTTATGTACCTTAATTATGTTCAAATGAAATGGATAAGACATTTATTGACACAACCATAAGGAATTTGGCAAAATTGTGACTCGTGTTTATTAATTTTTTATTTTTTATTTTCATTTATTTATTTATTTATTTTTGGCACCAAGAAAATAAAATGTCACCAAAGCATTATAAATAGAAAATTTAACGGGTAAATCTTTCAAAAAACACCTGAACAACTATCTTAATATAGCTGTAACTCACTAAATAATAAAATTTTAAATATTTTAACATTAAATATGTACCTTTAATTAGAGATAACGATAAAACAAAGCAGAATACTGTTAAGAGAAACTATTTTATCAAAGCCTCTGTGCCATTCCTACAAAACAATCAGTATTATTAAAGTAGTTAACAAAAATTGGCAAAATCGTTTTATTACTTTCTACCGTAATATTATTCTTCTAACGGAACGGTACGGGTCGGATACGACCAAAGGGTGTGTCTTCCCCCTCCCGTAATCTCCCCCCTTGCAAGAGATTGAGTTGACAAGGAACCATACCAGATAAACCTACTAGACCACCCTACTAAATATAGAAATAAATAAATACGAGTGTCTTTGTTAAAAAAAAAATCATGATCACTAGTCATTTTTTAATTTTTAATTTTAGATTTTTAAATTTTTTATTTCGATTTTGAAGGCCAAAACTGTCAGTATATATTATTTTTTACATTCTTGTGCCCGGAGAGTTGGTTTCAATAACTTCTAACACTAGGTAGACTAAATTACATATTATACCTAATGTGTACAACATTCTATGTAAACGGCAAAGAGTTTTTCTTTGTTTAACAAAATTACAATTCGTTGGTCATTTGTTCTACAAAAAGGGTTATATTTCATGTGAAAATATTATTAATAAATGTTGTTATGTAACAATAATTACAAGATAAAATAACTTTTTATATACCATGTTTTTAAATTTTCTGTTGAATCATATAAACTAACTATAAGTTAACTTGCGTTTAACTTTTAAGTTAACTTGCTTTTAACTAATAAGTTAACTAGCGTTTAACTTTTCGTTCCCGTCCCGGGCGATAGATGGCTGCAACAGTCTACAAAAAAAAATTAACTGAAAATGAATTCAATGCTCCTTAAAGATGGCTAAAAGTATTAAAATAATGCATTGTCATTGTGTTCTGGCTATTCTAAAAGCTTCAAATGTTTTGCTAGTCGGGAAGTTAGTTAAAAATCGATTGGAATATTTGTATCGGACAAACACACACACACACAAACAAACAAACAAACAAGAAAGCGAGTTAATAAAAACATGGTAAAAATGCTTAATAAGAACTTTTTTCTACTAAAAACCTCATCAAAAAGAAGATCGGGTCGAAACCGACCCAACCGTACCATATATTTCGTCTCAAAGCAGTGTACCGTTTGAGGGTTATACAACCAGTACATAAATGAAATATTTTTGCTCAAAGATATCATTCTGGGTCCTACAAAACTAACAACTAACAGTTCAATAATTTTGTAACTAACAATTTTTGAGAATATTTTGCTACATTGAACTACGAATGTATTACTTTGTCGTTAGAAATGACCTATCTTTCACGTTCTTCGTAAAAGTATAGATTACTCACTAATGCATTAGTAGTTTAGTACAAGAAAAGACAAAAAAAAAAGATGGTGTTTCTTCTGTAGAAAATGTGAGAAGTTCATATTATGTAGAATAGCAAACAAGGAGACTCATTTGAACGCTTTTTCTCTCCCCGTGCATTCGATGTACCCCATTAGGAGGGAGATAGAGAGAATAAAAGAATAAACATAACGGAAATAAGAAAAAGAATGTCAATACTAAGAAACGATAAAAAAGGTGAAAATGGGAACAGCGGTTTTATCTTCAACGTTGAGACTAGGCCCAAAGCATACGGGTTAACTACAGGAATAAAAGAATTGTTTGTATACGAACAGAGTATTTTAACATGTTGAATGATGGAATTCTTCGGATATCTTTCACATATCTTTTGCGCATATACTGAAATTTATAACTCGGAAAAAGTAAATTTTGTAAAAGTCACTAAATTTATTCGTGCACACAATTTTACAAATCAATTCATATATAGCTACAGATAAAACTGATTTCCTACTCTCTCTCTCTCTCTCTCTCTCTCTCTCTCTATATATATATATATATATATATATATATATATATATATAAGCAAGATATAAGTATCCGACTTTAGAGGGCTCTAGAATGCATTCTATTTGTCCAAATAAGATAAAATTTGAACTATAATTCAAATTATGCGCTTGACTATATAATTCAAATGATGCGCTTGACATTTATTTTAAAAATAGTACAAAATTCTGCCGATAAGTGGCGCATAAATACACTTAAAACATTTAATATGCTTTATAAATGTTAAATAATATTAAAAAAGGAGCATTGCAACTACTCAATAAGTCCCCCTTCATTTTCAACAATGAACTCTAATCGCAGAACCATATTTTTCACAGCTGTACGGAGTGAGTCTGCCGGAATATCAAGAACATGGAGTCGAATGCTGTCTTTCAGATCAGGCACAGATGCTGGGATTTTACGGTAGATATTGTCCTACAGGAAACCCCACAACCAAAAGTTGCAGGAGGTGATATCCGGCGAATGAGGAGGTCATGCTGTAGGGAAATGACAGCTGATAACCTGTGCATATGTGAAATGCAGTCTTAGCAGTTGCTTTACACGACGATCAATCTGAGGCGGTGCGCCATCCTGCATGAAAAGGATGTCCTGAAGGCACCCACGCTGTTGAAGTTGTGGGATTACAAAATCCCTCAGCATATCTCGGTACCGTTGTCCTGTGACGGAACAGGTTTGGATTCCATTTGCAGTTATCTCTTCAAAAAAAAAAAATACCATCCAATCATAAAAGTAGCCGTAAAACCACACAATACTGTCACTTTTTATACTATGTTTTTATTAACTTGCTTTCTTGTTTGTGTGGGTGTTAGTTTGCCCAGTACAAATCTTGCAATCGATTTTTAACTAACTTCCCGACTAGCTAGACATTTGAAACTTTTAGAATAGCTCAGAACACGATGACAATATATTTTTTTAATACTTTTAGCCATCTTTAAGGAGATTTTTATCATGTTTTTATTATTTTCAGTTAATTTTGTTTTGTAGACTGTTGCAGCCATCTGTCGGCCGGAACGTGAACTAAAAGTTCAAAGCAAGTTGACTTCCAATTAACTTCATTTTATTTCAAGTTGATGGTATAATTCATCAAAAAAATTTTTAAAAAAGTATTTATTAATACATAGAATTGTCAAGTTTATATGATTCAACAGAAAATTTTAAAACATGATATATAAAATGTTCTTTTTATCTTGGAATTATTCAGAATGTGATGGTATTTCTTGGATACCGTGAGGGTTTTCCGCTGCCCAAATTCGACAATTGTGTTAACTTGCCCATTGAGGCAAAAGTGGGCTTCGTCAGTCCACAGAATGGTCCATGGCTAAGTGACGTCAACCACTATTCGAGCATGGAACTGAAGTGCGATAGTTTTACGAACCTCTGAATCCCCGTCCTTCAATTGGTGCACAGGCTAGGTTTTGCAGGGATAAAAATGCAAAATACGCCGTAAGATTTTTCGTACAGTAGAACACCGCATATCCAATGGACGGGAAACAACTGGCACACCCCCACTACCATCCGAAGACTGAGTGAAGGCTTCAACAATCGCTGTAGCCACATTTTCGACGCTAGAAGACTGGATTTGCTTTCATCCTCTACCCGGAAGAATGCCAAGTTGCCCAGTTCTTTCAAATTTATGTATCATCCTGGAAAGGGCACATGGAGACATTGGACCTTTTCGTATCCGCTTCAAACGGCGGAATTCTTTTACAGCTGCAACGGAGTTCTGCTGGTTCTGGTAGAAAAAATTTTGCCAGTAGCGGTTTTTCTAGCAACGTAGGCATGATATGCAGACAAGTAACTAATGCTCGTTCAGAATCCACCTTCTTTTTTATTTACCATGTTTTTATTAACTTGCTTTCTTGTTTGTTTGTGTGTTTGTGTGTTTGTCCCTTACAAATCTTGCAATAGATTTTTAACTAACTTCCCGACTAGCTAGACATTTGAAACTTTTAGAATAGCTCAGAACACGATGAAAATGCATTTTTTAATACTTTTAGCCATAACACTTTAATCATAAGTAAATTAATTTTCAGTTATTTTCAGTTAATTTTGTTTTGTAGACTGGTGCAGCCATCTATCGACCGGGACGGGAACGAAAAATTAAACGCAAGTTAACTTCCAATTAACTTCATTTTCTTTCAAATTGATGGGATATTTTATCGAAAAAAAATTTAAAAAGAATTTATAAATACATAGAATTGTGAAGTTTATATAAACATGATAATATAAACATGTTAATATAACATGGTTATATAAACATGGTCAAGTTTCTATAAACATGGTATATCAAAAGTTCTTTTTATCTTGTAATTATTATCCAATGAATAATGCTAATAGGCACGCGCTGTAACGCAAATGATTTTTCACATTTTCAGTATATACAAATAAATACCATTTGTGGTACAGTGCCACCAATTGATGGAATTTTGTATTATTTAAATTCTTTTAATAAACGTCAAGCACATCATTTTAATTATCTGTAGTTCAAATTCTATCTCATTCGGACCATTAGAACGCATTTTAGAGCCCTCTGAATTGGGATACTTATTTCTTGCTAACCCTGTATATATTTTCAAGAACAAATATATTACTTTGTACTCAGTAATGACATGGTATCCCGTTTGCGACAAAACTGCCGATTTTTCACTCATCCATTAGTAGCTGAGTACAAGACAAGACAGAAAAAAAGTGTTTCTTCTGCGAAAATGTGAGAAGTTCATATTCTATAGAATAACAAACAAGAATGCTCATTCCAAACCTTTTTCTCTCCCCGTCCATTCTATGTACCCCATTAAGAGAGGGAGTGAGAGAAAAAACCATAACGGAAAAAAGAAAAAGGAATGCCGATACTAAAAAAAAGAGGAGAATATAGGAACAGCGGTTTTATCTTCAACTGTGAGACTAAGACCAAAGCATACTTCTTAAGTAAGGGGAAAAAATTTTGTATACGAACAGAGTATTTCATCATGCTGAAAGATGAAATTCTTTGTATAACTTTCATCTATCTCATGAGTAATTGTTCGTATTACTAAAATGTATAACTCTGTGAACAACAAATTTTGTAAAAGACATTTTTGTTTGTACACAATATTTTGTAATTTTATTTATACACTGAAGTGCCACTGAATTAGGGATAGCAAAGCCTATGCAAATTGTGTAGCACTGCGCATCATGTATGCGCAAGTGAGGGCGCTGTGGAAACTGCATATATAGCGCGTACTGTGGTTGTTGTGAATTAGTTGTTGGAATTGCCAGTATGGGTAAACTGCCTGATTTAGACGCCTTCGATCGCGGACAAATTGTAGGTGCGCGACGCATGGGCCATTCAATTTCTGAAATCGTAAGACAGCTAGGATTTTCAAGGTCGACAGTGTCAAGAGTATACCAAGAATACATGGATGGTGGAAAAAAAACTAGCGATCGGGCAAACTGCAAAGGACAATTAGCCTTGACAGTGCGTGGTGAGAGACGGCTCAGGCGTATTGTACGTAGCCAGCGAAGCAAAACATTAGCTCAAATTACCACCCAGTTTAATGACGCTGCCAGTCGTACAGTCAGTAAACAAACTGTGCAACGCTCGCTTCACCGTATGGGTTTCGGGAGCCGTAGACCTACAAGAGTGTCACTGCTCTATACTCGCCATCAGGCTGCACGTCATGCCTGGGCAAGAGAGCACAGAGACTGGAGTGTAGAGGACTAGAAACGAGTAGCATGGAGTGATGAGTCTCGATTCCGACGACTTAACGCCGACGGGAGGCTGAGAATATGGCGTCAGGCTCATGAAGCCATGGATCCTGCATGCCTGGCTGGAACTGTACAAGGGCATGGTGGCTCAATCATGGTCTGGGGTGTTTTTTCGTGGCGCAGTTTGGGATCTTTGGTGCGTGTACCAACCTCCCTCAATGCAATTCGGTACGTAGTGTGGCTGGGTGATCACCTCCATCCGTTTATGCTGTTCTGTTATCCGCACGGTAATGGAGTTTTCCAGCAAGATAACTGTACCTCTCACAAGTACCGGTTTGTTACTGGCTGGTTGGATGAGCATTCCTCTGACTTCTCTGTCATGAATTGGCCACCTAGAAGCCCAGACTTAAATCCTATTGAGCATCTTTGGGATTTTTTGGAACAAGGCGTGAAAGGCCATCACACAGCACCAAAGAACCTTACTGAATTATGGACAGCTTTAGCCAATATTTGGCAAGCCATTCCAGTGGAACGTTTCCAGAAACTTCTTGAATCTATGCCTCGTCGTGTGGCAGCCGTTATCAAGGCCAGAGGAGGCCCAACTCGTTACTAGGTAGGTATCCCTAATTCAGTGGCACTTCAGTATATATATATATGTATATATATATATATATATATATATATATATATATATATATATATATATATATATATATATATATATATATATATATATATATATATATATATATATATATATATATATATATATATATATATATATATATATATATATACCTACAGATGAACCAAAACAGTTGTTACATCTGTGACCAAAACAGTGTACCAAAACAGTTGTTACATCTGTAGTTATGTATATATATATATATATATATATATATATATATATATATATATATATATATATATATATATATATATATATATATATATATATATATATATATATATATACAGTGATTTCCGCTTATAAGAATCACGTTTGTTATTAATATATTTGATTCTTATAAGGGATTGATTCTTATAGCCAAAATTTCGGTTTTTGGACAAGCACACACACACACCTTTTTTTTTACATATATTAGATAATTTACCATAAAATACTCTTTAATTTACGTTAATTATCTTTTATAAAAATTATTTTTATAATTTCAAAAATACAACTTAATTTTTAGACCTATAAGTAGATACACATGATTATAGTAAGAGAAGAAAAAAATACAATATTTGTTACAAGTTACAACATAACTGCCAAATAGTTTCAACATTTCAACTACAGGAAGGGAGCAAGAAAAAGTTGCCTATGGTAGTTGGACGTAATGAAGTTTTCAGGAGGCTGTTTATACCTCTTTCAATACTGATAGTCTCAGACGAAGATTCACCTTCTAGCTTACGTTTCACGGTTTGATAACGTGCTGAATACTACTAATGTCACGTTTGTATAAGTGATAGTGGACACTTCGCCGAAGATTTATGTGTTTCAGAGTCCAGGAAGCCGCAACCAGGATGTGGGAGGTGGGAAAAAAAGAGTCCCTATTTTTGTTTGTCAGTGGAGAAAAGTGAAATCGGACCCGGACGGGTAAAGATGCCCCCCGGTCAAGCTAATAGGACAGTGGTGTGCTAAAGCGTTTAAGGGGAAACTATTATGTTATGTCTAATAAAGAAAGGGATGAATTTTACGACTATATTCCATCCCATCTTATCAATCTTCCTTTAAAAAAAAGAAAGAAAGAACTTCGTGCCTTTTGAGGGTTTAAGTGGTTTTTTTGGAAAAATGAAAGGAAAGCGAAGAGTGTAAACTGTTTCTTAAAACTGGTGGATTGATTCTTTAAAGCGAAAATTTTAACATGGAAATAATGCATTTGTTTTTGTTTTCGCGATATTGATTCTTATAAACGGTTGATATATATATATATATATATATATATATATATATATATATATATATATATATATATATATATACTAGCTGAGTGGCAACCCGATGTGTTGCTTTTTCAATTTAAAATGAAATAGTTTCATTTCTTAATGATTTAAAACCGTTTAATCACTTTTAAAAATATATTAGAATTTTTAAAAAAGAAAATAATATTTTAAAATTTTCTTTCTCAAATTTCGGTTTTTGGCTTTTCAAATAATTCTTTCAAATGTCCGTTTTCAAATTTTGCTTTTTAGACAAAAAAGAAATTCATTCAATTAGAAAAATTTCTAAAGGTTTTAACTTCTCATTTCCTAAAACTAAAATTATTTCTGGTACTTTAAAATTATTTCTGGATTTCAATTTTTAAATGACCCGTTCTCAACTAATCATTTTTCCTTTTGGCAACTGAGCAGAATTTCTTTTGAAGAGTAGAGTTCCTGGATCTATTGACTTTAACTCCTGTCGCAAGATGCTTATTATCAATGTATATGTGCTCAATAGAAAAAATTATTAAATTAAATGAAGTTTAAATTTACCAGTTACATTAATATAAAAATTAAGTTTAAAACGTTCAAAAAGTAGAAGGGTAAGATAAATTTAAATATTAGAAATATATTAAGATTAAATAAATTAAGATTAAAATGAAGAATTAAAAAATTTAAAGAAAATACATTGAAATTAATTATAAAGTTACGGAAAAAATGCCCTGTGCAGAGTCAAACAATTGGTAATGAGATGATCGCAGAGTTCCGCGGGGGAAAACAAAAACAGCAAGATAGGGAAAATTGGAAAATGCGGTAGCACCTAGGGCCGAACCCACAACGTAGGATTTACTAGTTCAGCGCGTTAGAACTACGCCACGACAGATCGCAGGCAGATGAGCAAGATGTGAGATATATTGCAGTAAGGCCGAATGTAAATATTAATATCGGGTGGAAAAAAGTGCTTAAAAGAATAGAAAGACAGTTCTGACGAATTCAAAATTGGTGGTGGATGAATCCTATCAGTTGCTCATTAATTAGAAACACATTTCACGAACTTGCTGGAATTATTAGTGAGTAAAATAATAAGTCGAAAAACTATGAACTCGGCATCAGTTAAAAGTGAGTTTTGCAAGTACGCTCTTTTAGAATGAAAACTTTTTTTTATTGAATGTATTTGATATATTTTGGAAGCTGAACATCTAGCAAATGCCGGTAAATTGTAAAATTGACATTAATAAATGCAGAAAACCGAAATATTTGTCCATCAAAATGGTCGATTTCGTGAAATTCGGAAAACTGCTTTGGGAAAAAAGCTTCATTTGCAATGAAACACATTTTTAAATTTATAAAAATGTGTGTATCCTTAAAGATAAAGAGTTGTAAAACACATGGAAATAAAAAAATTGTCGATTGGAGGACGGAAAAGTTGAATTTTGCATGCAGGAAAATATTGGAAATTTGCGAAACGGAAAGGAGCTGACCCACCCGGAATGTCAGCTGTTTCAGCTCTGCTCTTCCATTGAGTTTGGCGGTTTTAAATGAATAATTAAAAAAGTTTAAAGTTTTGAAAGTTGAGGATAGCATCAGTGCACGCGTCTCGGCAGTCCGCGTATATCGGTACCAGTCGCGATATCCTGCTATGCTCGATTCGCGAGATTAGCCCGTCCCCGTGTCTGCTGACTGACAAACTAACATTTGTTTACCTTCAGCTGTTAATAGTAAGATATATATATACATATACATGCATAATGTGTTTGTTGTTAAGAACATATATTTATGCTCTCAATTTCCACCAAATGCTTCTTTCAAATTTTTTAGACTCTTTTAATCTCACCTTAACCGTTTTTGAAAATATTTTACTACTTTGAACCATAAATATATTACTTTATTTTCAGTAATGGCATATTTTTTCCATTCATAAGAGAACAGTCTATTATTCACAATTCCATTAGTAGACTTGTACTAGACGGGACAGAAATAACATGATGATTCTGCTGCAGAAAATTTGAGAAGTTCATATTATTTAGAACAGCAAACAAGAAGATAAATTTCAACGAATTTCTTTTCGCCGTCCATTCGGTGTACCCGAATAGTAAAGACAGTAAAATAATAAACATAATAGAAATTAGAAAATGAATGTCAATACTTAGAAAAGATAAAGAAAAGACGAGAAAATAGGAACAGCGGTTCTATCTTGAACTGTGAGACTAAGCCCAAAGAATACTGGTTAACTATAGGTAAAGAAATATGTTTGTATTCGAACTGTATATTTCATCATATTGAAGGATGGAATTCTTTGGATATCTTTCATACATCTTTAGAGTTATTGTTTGTATATACTGAAATTTGTAACTCGGTAAAAAATAAACTTTTTACAAGGAATTTATTTTGCCTGCGTTGAATATTTGACAATTTGAAAATGTATATATTTGCTGATGATATATATATATATATATATATATATATATATATATATATATATATATATATATATGTGTGTGTGTGTGTGTGTGTGTGTGTGTGTGTGTGTGTGTGTGTGACATGGGGAGAACGGCCGTCGGTCATTAAAAAGAAAAATGCCGCAACCCCACATCACAGTCATCTCTGTAGACACTGGAATGGTAGTCTGTCGTAAAGAACAAATCGTCGACAGAAGTTTTTACAGGAACATTTTTATTCAATACACCGACCGATCCGTCGGTATGGATGCAGCAAGAGAAAGTACAGGAATCCGTCCTACTTCCGGGTAACAAGCATTATAAAAAATTCAGTACATCACGTGATTAAAGGGTGTGCTTAATAGCTGATTGGTTTAAAGTTGTTGTTGATGTGCAGAACTGATTTAAACTTGTACTGCCCGCGCCGCGTCCTTTTAGTTAAAAAAGACAGCCGAAGGCTGTTAAAATGGAATTTAACGCGAATGCCCAAAGGGAATTAAATGTTTTAAGGTATTAAAAAAGGGGTATGTAATTTTGAACAGTAAAGTGAGGAATTAATAGTTTTTAAATGTTAAGAGTGTTGAATTAAGAAATTACTAGTTTTTAAATATTATATATATATATATATATATATATATATATATATATATATATATATATATATATATATATATATATATATATATACTCTAGCTGTTTACCCGACGTTGTTCAAGTGTTTATTAATCTTAATTATATTTTTACGGTATGTTTTTAAATTTTCACTCAAACAACATATCTTTGAACATGACTTGAACATTTTAAAACACTGAATAATTACGGCGAGATACGCCATTGTGTTCTGACAACAAACAGATGGGAAAAATTATAAGAACACTCGAGGATTACAAAGGTAAATGCTAACACAATTATTCTAAACTGGTGTGCCGCGGCACTTTACGTTATCGGGAGGTAGGCCAAGGGTGCCTTCAGATATTTTTTAGAAAAAAAAAGTAAAAAAAAAAATTAGTTGGGCCTACATATTGCCCCATGCTAATTTCAATTATAATATTTTTCTAATAAAATAATACAGACAATGGTATTAGGTTTATGCGTTCATTTTGAACATCCTAAAAATTTATATTTATATTTCATTAGCCTTGTTTGACTTATAAACACTTTCGGGTGTATTTAGGGCGTACATATATATAAATAAATTTAAATATATATATACACACACATACATACATATATATATATATATATATAAATAATCATCCGTGATACAAAAAATATACGGAATTTCAATTTACAGAACTTTAAAGGCATACATTCGCTTCTCCCTAGGACTTTGTGAATATTCATAACATGTGTGCTATGTCTCATTTTTATTTCCGTACTTGAATTTTATGGATGATATGCTGAAAAGAATGTTATATGCTGAAAGAATTTTTATATGCTGAAAAGAATGTTATATGTTCTATTTCTGCTTCCATTTTTTTTACAGTCTAATAAGACCACGGTTTTCAGCCACAAAATATATCACTGGCCAGAGAATATATAGAAGCCGAGCCAGTTCTCGTTCAATGCATTATAAAATAATATTATCTTTTTTATCTATTTTCAGCCGAACACAAAGAACACTTTTTGGAAGCCTTAGTGGATGGAAGTGTGAAAATGCCTTGCAACGTAGTCCCGAAAAAAGACGACAGTGTCGAATTCATCTTCTGGTACAAAAACGACGGGGTCACAGCGCTTTACACCCTAGACGCCAGGCGACGTGCTCTAAGTGAGGCAGCGCATGTCAAAAATGAGACTTACAGCAACAGGGTCCATTTTCATGTGACGGCAAAGCCACCTCATCTGCAGATGGACTTCCTCAGAGAGCAAGACACAGGGTCGTACTTCTGCCGCGTTGACTACCAGTGGTCTGCCACAGAGCTGACGAAGAACCATCTAATCGTGGTTGGTGAGTAAATATTTACCATGTTTTTATTAACTCGCTTTCTTTTTTGCCTGTGTGTTTGTCCAGTACAAATCTTGCAATCGATTTTTAACTAACTTCCCGACTAGCTAGATTTTTGAAACTTTTAGAATAGCTCCGAACACGATGACAATGCATTATTTTAATAATTTTAGCCATCTTTAAGCAGAATGGAATTTATTTTCAGTTAATTTTGTTTTGTAGACTGGTGCAGCCATCTTTCGGCCGGGACTAGAACGAAAAGTTAAACGCAAGTTAACTTCCAATTAACTTCATTTTCTTTCAAGTTCATGGGATAATTCATCAAAAAATATTTAAAAAGTATTTATTATTACATAGAATTGACAAGTTTATATGATTCAACAGAAAATTTAAAAACATGGTATATAAAAAGTGCTTTTTATCTTGTAATTATTAATTCATGTATGAACAGTTCCCGAGCCAAATCGAATAAGGGAACGTTCAACGTTACAATTGATTTTAAAGTAGGATTACGTTCCGCCATATCGGTCCTCCGGAAAGCAAAATTTCAGACACTAAATCCATTCGTCCGTACCTCGTGATTTATAATTTTGGAAGCGCCAAACTCAGTCTGCACCGCTTGGGCAAGCATTAAACAGCTGAACAGAAGAAAAGTACAAAAATGCTTCAAAATTTTGACACACATAATTTGTATATATATATATACATACGTACATAATTACATAATTACTATAGGTACATAAATACATAACACATACCTACATATATACATACAAAAGAGGTAAGCAACGATAAGTAATCCTACGTTAATAACCCACGGTAGTATCGTTAGAAGAGACTGACTAAATTTTTTTTTAACTTTTTATCAGAGATATGAAATTTTATACATATATACATTTCCTCATAAGTATATAGAATACCTTAAAATAAATTTTTCAATCTTATTATAATTTAAATTTCTTTCAAAAATTAAAATTCATAAATACAATTTTAAAATAATCCTTGCGACTTAATTTTTGATTAATTTCCTCCATTTTGGACTTTAATCACTAAAAACTGTATTACAAACAAATCTGGCTATCATTTATTTAATCCCTTTAATAGTTAATTTTTGAGAGATTGTTTTCTAATTTCCATCCCGACTTTCATCAAAAGTTTTCCTTTAATAAATTATAAATCAAATTTAATTGCCTTAATGAAAAATCTGTTTTGAGAAAAACAGATTTAAAGTTTATTACTAAACTTTCCTTATTACTTACTTCGTAGAAGCGTCATAACTGATTTTTTTACTTGAAAATAAATATTTTGGCACTATTATCCTACAGAAATATATACTATATATATATATATATATATATATATATATATATATATATATATATATATATATATGTATATATATATATATATATATATATATATATATATATATATATATATATATATATATATATATATATATATATATATATATATATATATATATATATATATATATATAAATACATATATATATTTATATATATATACATTATAATAACACAATCAATATTACAATAAAAATATTTGCTCAAATCAAGGTCCACGGTCCCCTTAATTTCTTTTTGAATTTTTTAAAAAATATTAGTGTCAAAGCACTTGATTGACTCCTAACATTTTATATTCTTTCTTAATTCGCCCAGTAATAAGAATTTACACCACTAAATGTCGAAAATTTTCTGGTTATTGAGTAATAAATAATTCATTTCAGAACCCAATCAAATTAATTCCATACTCTAAAGCAAATCATTGCCTTAATGCAATTCAGACGCATAAGGAAGTACTGGATCGTAATGGTGAATTGTTTAGTGTTATTTCATCGTTAAAAAAAGTAAAGTAATTTATCAGCTTCTGTCTAATTGCCGCATAAGTAAGTACTTGTGAATTATTAAACGATTTTTTTCTGTAATAAAAAAAAATAATTTGAAGACTGAATTGGGGATTTTAGTGCTTTTCTTCACTTGTCAAATCTATTAACACCCTTAGTCACGCAAAGATTGTAATAGTAATAACTCCAGGGGTACTCTATCTAATACATTTTATATGTTGTTAGAAGAAAGCTACATCTGCCATGATACATCATACAATGTGAATTTGATGGGTTTTTTTTTATTTTAAAAGTTATTTTAAAAACAATGTATATTATTTTATCACTTTTCTAAACTTTTCGTTTTATGGAGTTAATCGATTTGGCAAGTGAGCTTCATATAGTAAATCTTATATTATTCAGGATAGAAACGGAGTTCATGTTGAGATAAATGGAATAGAAATATCAACGGTAATACTGCGTTGAATATGATTTTACCCCTTTTATTGAATTCGCTAAGAATCATTAAGGCTTCTGTGTACAAAGTCTATTAGATTTGCTCACCACAGTGTTAACCTATGGTGACATTCCACAAGGATACGTCGGCCGGAGCGTTAAACTTATACGACAAATCTGAACCTGAAGACCACTCCCTGCGGAGCAATTCCTGCAAACTCAGCAGAGGGTGAATTTCACCTGTTCGGGTATTTTGTATGGGCCTGAGCGCCGGACGGACAGTACAGATCTCCTAACACAACCTTTGGAGAAAATGTGTCTACTATTTGCGTCAACATAAATGCCGATAATCCAAAATGATTGTGTTTTCAGATAACGCGAACATTTCTACCCCTTGCAACTGAATTCATTTTATAAATTTCATCCACCAAAGGAATAATGAGTGTTTAAAACACACTATAACAGATTTTTTCCCTGAATAATTTAAATTTTAAAATATTATTTCCAATTTTTTGTAAAAACAAATATGCTCCAAGGTGTAAAATTTCTTTCTCTATTACGGAGTACAATTTTAAAAATGTTTCAATCCAAGTCTGCAATCCCTGGACACATTTTCTCCTTAGTTTAACACCGAGGTGGAATGCAAACAATTGGAATGGATATCAACCCAATTGGACTGTTGTTTCTGATCCTTTTTATATGCCAATTTGTTTTGTGTTTTGTTTCCTTTGTTTGCTTATGTTGTATTTTAGTGGCATATAATAGTGTATAGATATACTATTGATTTAATTTAAAAACCATTGTCGCGAGTGAATCAACCAGGGTTTGTACATAGCAGCCTTAACTCACTGGCGAGCTCTATCAATTTTGTCATCTTCATGCGCTCTTAATTTTGTACCACAATTTATGTTAAAGGACGGTTCTTTCTGGAGTAGAGTGGTTGGCTGCCTTTCGTCAGCCACCTATAAAAATTTAGAGAAATTTCGCATTAGTAATTCCTTTGTCTCCAGCATACTCATCGGTAATACCTTGCTGAGGATAACAAGACAAGTATGAAACTTTAGTATAAGGGTATCTGTACCCTGGAAATGTATTCCATTGACATATTATATTCCGTAATGGAGGAGAATGTTAACTTCGAGGATTTTTAAGGTGGGATTACTTTCCTCCATAACGGTCCTCCGAAAAGCAAATTTGCAGACGCTAAAACCGCCAATCCGTACCTCGCGGGTTAAAATTTTGGCAGCACGCCAAACCCAGTCTGTATCGCTTGGACAAGCAGTAAACGGTGAAACGGAAATGTACCAAAATGCGTCAAAATTTTGATATACATATGTGTATATACATACGTGAATATATAGATACATATATACATAACACATACATACATATATTCATACAAACGTGGTAAGCAAAGATAAGTAGTACTACGTTAATAACGTGTGGTAGTTTCGTTAGAAGAGACTGCCTGCTTTTTTTTTCTTTTACTTTCAAATCCAGATTTTGTTTTTCCCTAAGGTGGCCATACACGTGCAGGAAATCTTTTTCCCTAGGAAATCTTTTTCCCTTGAGGATTTCCTAAACTAAACCCTCGCGCACACACGTGAAATGTTTTCCAATCAGGATTTCGAGAAATGTATAGTCCGACAGCGGTCTCAAGGCTCTCCCAAACACGACTGGGAAATACTGAAGTTTGGGAATGAGCAGTCAAAAACCTCAAGGATTTCCTCTACGTGTATGGGTTTATATGGCCTAATATTTTAAATTGACCCCAAAGAGCGTTAAAATACGTTTAATTTTGTGTAGTCATTTCAATCTAATTCAAGATCATAAAGGAAAGTTTAGAGAAAGATATTTTAATAATAGTTTAATAAAAAAGCTTCAATAACAAAAACAATGGAAAGAGGATTTTTTCTGAAAATAACATTTTTTTACGTTTGCAGATTATTAATGGATTTTTCAGGCACAAACAATTTAGAAATAAATCATTCTCAAATTTGTACGTACAGACACACACACACACACACACACACACACACACATATATATATATATATATATATATATATATATATATATGTATATATTAATATATTGTATATATATATATATATATTATATATACAGGGTGTAACGAAACTCTTGGGCAAAACTTTAAGGGGTGATAGTACAAATCAAGACAAACAATATTATATAAGAAACTTAGGGTCCCAAACGTCTTCCAAAGAAGATAGACGCCACTAAAGTTTAGGGTCCGAAATTTCAAATGATTATAAGAAACGGAAAAATGGGTCAATTCGTTAGCGGTTTTAGCTAAAATTATTCTTTTTGTCAGTTTTTTCTTGAAAAATAAATGTAAAGATAAAGTAAAAAAAAATGTCGATAGAGGGCGCTTTAGACTTTGGAGTAACGAACAACTATTTTTTACCGTTATTTTTTTCATCACATTAAATGCTTTCAAAAGCTTAGGCTTAAACTTAAATTTTGAGCTCAAAATCTGATTCGTTGGGGGTGGTTAAGTAGCGCAAACGGAATTGTGTTCAGGAGTTGAAATTTGAAACTCCCTCCCGCTTGAACAGAGTTCAGTTATTCCCGATCTTGGTGTCGTAGGACTTTGTGTCGTAGACCAGGCAGCAACTACTACCTCCTAGACGTAAAATAAACTAGAGAGGGATGACAAAATTTAAAAATTTATTCATAATACTAGACATGAGCAATTTCTCCTCTCGAAATAAAAAAAAAACAATTTGATGTACGCACGTCGTGCGCATGAATGAATGTTGAATGAATGATGACACGTAGAAAATGGTACAGGCATGATTTTGTTGTGGAATCACAAAAACTGCTCGAAAGAGTGCCCACCAGCAAGGATGCAGGCCTCACACCGCCGGCGGAGGGACTTTCGAACATTAGCAAATACTCCGGGCATCTCCCGGATATCGCCTGCTACGACGGCAATTCTCGCAGCCAGTTCCTTGTTGGAGTCGACAGGGCTTGCGTAAACAAGACTCTTCATATGGCCCCAGAGGAAGAAGTCTAGACAGGAGAGGTCAGGCGAGCGTGCCGGCCAATTTACCGGACAACCCCGTCCAATTCATCGCCCTCGATATGCTGTATCCAATTCACTTCTCACATTTGCGCTGAAATGTGCAGGCGCTCCATGTTGGAACCACATACGAGCCTTTATGTTGGCTGGAACACTTTGCAGCAGAACTGGAAGCACCTCTTGTAGGAATACCAGATACGTTCCGCCGTCCAAGCGCCTTGGCAGAAGATATGGCCCGATCAAATGATCGTGGATAATTCCGGCCCACACATTTTTGTCATCCCTCTCTCGTTTATTTTACGTTTAGTGGGTAATAGTTGCTGCCTGGTCTACGACCGAGCATACAAAATCGTGAATAACTGAACTGCGTACAGGGGAGGAGGGGAATTCAAATTTCACCTCCTGAACACTGTTGAGTTTTCGCGACATAACCACCCCAAACGATTCAGATTTTGAGCTCAAAATTTAAGTTTAAGTCTAAGCTTTTGAAGCATTTAATCTGATACAAAAAATAACTCTAAAAAATAGTTGTTTGTTAATCCAAAGTCTAAAGCGACCTCTATCGGCATTTTTTAAACTTTATCTTTAAAATTTATTTTCCAGAAAATCTTGACATAAAGAATAATTTAATCGAAAACAGCAAACGAATCGACAAATTTTCCCGTTTTTTATGATCATTTGAAATTTTGGACCCTAAACTTTAATGGCGTCTATCTCCTTTGGAAGACGTTTGGGGCCCTAAGTTTCCTATATAATATTGTTTGTCTTGATGTGTACTATCACCCCTTAATGTTTTGCCCAAGAGTTTCGTTACACCCTGTATATATATATATATATATATATATATATATATATATATATATATATATATATATATATATATATATATATATATATATATATATATAAGAGCTTGTCTGTTTGTTTGTCCACTATAGAATCATAGACTGTTTCACCCACCGGGACCAAATTCGGCACAGTTCATGTTTTGGACCCGAGAATTTTAAATCAGGAAAAACGAAATTTGGGGCTCAATTAGTTTTTTAAATTAATTTTTTCATGTTTTTTGTGCCCGATAGAGGTGCGTGTACCCCTTGTGGATACCCCTCAACCAGCTAGGTTAAGAGGGGTGGTTTGAGGATGACGGAAGGGGGGTGTCAAATTCCAATGCGCGAGAAAGAGGTTTGGGAATGACCTTTGGCTCTGGCTCCCGAGATAAACACAACTTTCCTGGCTCTGCTATGTGTTGCAGTAATGGGAAAGTACAATTGCCTACAATTCAAGAACCACCGGAGCCTTTGAGAACATTACTCACAGGTAATACATCTGATTCAATACATTTCTTACAAAACATACAAGCTTAAGGAAAAATCATGGGGAATCAAGCCTTACTTTGATTAAATAAAGGGGATAACGCATCTTGCACTTTACCTCTTGGGTGAAATGGAAAAAAGTGCGTTTTTAAGGGAAAAATAAATAATAAATTCAAATGTAAATTATAAAACTTATTTCTTATTAAACAGTGGATAAAAAAAATCTAATTAAATCTAGTTGAACAGTATCTAACAAATATAATTTAACAGTAAACTTATTCTATCCAAACGTGGGAATTACGCAACACGGTGTTATTAATTCTCAATAAAATCAGACGAAGGTCCGCAGGCTCAAAGTTTCTTTCTTTCTTATTGTTTGTATATCATTTCAGTAGAAACGCGCTAAGCGCATTCTGTTTGGCCAGATGAACATGAAGAGCGGGACTGCAGCTCAGTATTTTTTTGATGGAATGCATGAAATATTTTATATCTATATATCTACCCGGGCAACGCCGGGCAGTAATGCTAGTATAGATATATACTTAAATAAACTTCAATTTGTATGTTTCTAAATTTTAGGTTTATAATGCTATAATAACCATTTTTTTCAATGCCATAAAGTTATCAAATATTATTTGCCAATGACTCATATCATTGTGAAACGTGGGGAAAAAATTAAGTTGTCTCTTTTCATTTTATTGAATTACTTTATTTTTAAGCATCCTATCATCTGCATACAAGTGTTCATTTTATGTTACTGTGTAGAAAAATCTGTTTTTATATTAATGCAATATTAGCTTCCGCATTGTGTTATTAAAAGAAAAATTCGAACAAACGCCACAATCATGATTTTAGCGATGTACCAAAAACGAAGGTTTTCTTTTCACTGGAAGAAAAAAAGGAGCCAAATATCTTCTTGTTAATGGAAATTTAACCGGGATAAAAAGTATTAAACTTCAAGAACTTCTGCCTCCATCAGGGAATTTCTTTTTATGAATTGTATATTTAAAAAGTGTCTACATAATTTGCAGTGCTCCGTAATGTGTACGTGATCGCAAACTATGACCATTTACATTGAAATATCTTTTTTCCAGTAAAAATATAAGGATTCAGTATATTTTGCGCGTGGGAGGAACTCAATAAGGCATATGTCTATCGTATTTGTGTTTGGGGTTATGTATTCCAATGTCACCCTATCATAACTTAACTGAATTGCAAGCTAAGACAAACAAAGAGCACAACGCTTATTTTTATAAATGTTTTCAACGGGAATAATCCTGCAACTGAAATTAATTTATAACCATTTCTGATTTTTCTAGTAAATTTATTCAGTTAGCAAATAACGTTCTGAAAATGTTTGTAAATTCAAACTACACGAAAGGCGATTTAAGCATTTAAAAAAAATATTTATAGATTTCTTTTCTTAAAATTAACCATAGCAAATAATTTTTAATATAATTCTCGTATTAACTCAAGATTCTATTTCTCCATCTAAATATTCCATATTTTTATGACTTAGAGCAAAATATTTTCAATTAAGGTCTACAATCATAAACTATACTAAAGATGATTTAATACTTTTAGAGAAAAATAATTTTAGATGATTTTTCCTTTAAATTAACCTCAACAAAAATATTTTATTATAATTCTAGTATTAACTCAACATTCTATTTTGCCATCTAAAACTCCCTTATTTTAATGACTTATAGCAAAAAACGTTCTAAAAATATCTGCAGCCATAAACTACACTAAAGATGATTTAACAGTTTTAGAGAAAAAAAATTATAAATGATTCTTTCTTAAGATTAACCTTAGGAAATAGTTTTTAGTAATAATTTCATATTAATTCAACATTCTAGTTTGCCCACTAACAAGCCCTTATTTTAATGACTTAAACAAAAAACGCCCTAAAAATGTCCGCAACCTTAAATTACACTAAACACGATTCAAAAATTTTAGAAAATTATAATTATAGATGATTATTTCTTAAATTAATCTCAACAAATATTTTTATTATAATTCTCGTATTAACTCTACTTTCTATTTTTCCAACTAAATATCCCTTATGTTAATAAATTATAGCAAAAAACGTTCTAAAAATCTCTGCAACCATAACTACACTAAAGATGATTTAACATTTTTAGAGAAATATTGATCATTTGTCCTTAAAATTAACATTAACAAATAGTTTTAATTATAATTATCGTATTAACACAGCATTCTGTTTTTTCATTTAAAACTCCCTTATACAAATATTCTTTAATACGGTTGTTAAACACTTTATACTACAAACCGTTTTGCTCTTAGCTTTCTAGAATATATATAAGAACAAAAGTGGAACAGATAAAAAAACTTCAGATGTGAATATTATAAAAACAGGTATTTAAATAAACCATCTAAAGTTAAGAGGAAATCATAGTAAAGCGTTTATTCAGGAAAGGCAATTTGAATTCACCATTTAAAAATTTCACAAAGGTATTCTTCATAAATTATTATCAATTTTAATATGTAAAACTACAAAAAATAATGAATTCTCCATTTCCTGATGTAAAAGGCAAAACCAGTAGATGTTATAAATTCTTCTACTCCTCACCGAACATGTTTAAAACAAATTTAGTGAAATATTTAATCCAAAAGATAATTTAAGTATTAGTTCTCGTATTTTGAGGAAAATATATTGCATTTAAATTTTAAAAGGAGAAAAAAATTTCAACAACGTGCAAAATATGTTCTGCATAAATTATTTTATATTTTTACTATTATGTTATAATAAAATTATAAGAAGCATATTGCGTTACAGTGAAAAAACAACAGTCAAAAGTCTATAGAGCAAAAACAAAATTAATATATCCGATGTAGTGAAAGTAGTGAAATGACAACAAATAAAACTACCTGGTTTTATTAAATTGCAGGGAATTCTATATCAATAAACATATAGAATTCCATTTTCTTTTAAAGAATGTTACAAAAAACATCTGCACATTATCCTTAAAAAGAATTTCGCGTAACTTTTTTCGATACTAAAAAGGAATTACGCTAAAACGAAAATAAGCTCTTTATTTTAAATATTTTTAAATACATTTTTGTTTAGATTTTGTAAGGTATATTCAAAAGGAAAGTAATATACTTTGTTTTCAGTTTTTGAAATTCAGTTATGTATACTATGTGTCTGCCAAAATAGTTTCTGTTTATTGGATTTCTGTGAAATCGAAAGAAAACAATTACTTGAAATAAAATTTTTAAATAATGTCATATAACAAAGTTATATTTTGAAAATTACACATAACAGATGAGATTATGAGCTATAGAAAAACAAAGTATTCGTAGAAATATCTTATTCTTTATCCTTTGTATATTTTTAACTTCAACATGGAAGAAATAAATCATGTTATAAATGCAATTTATATCAAATTTACCAAATTTTTGAGGATTTCGATGTAGCACAGGTATTATTATGAATTAGTAGTAGAACATTTATATTTATAGTTACATATTTGCATGACATTATTATAATTTGTTGTTGTTTAAAAGATTAGATGACATGTATTTTAGATTAAATATTTCAAATGCTGATCAATACCTCACACTCTATATGTATTTCTATTAAGAACATATTTAAACACAATCATTTATACATAAGAGCATTACACAAGTATTTATATATAAGAACACTCTATATGTATTTCTATTATAGTACGGCATAAAAACAATCCAAACTTTTACATCACCAAAGATAACGGTAAAAAAATTTTGCCTTTATAAAATTTACAAAGCTTCTTTTTCTTTATTTAAACTAACTTTTACTGTTTTCCTTTTTAATAAAATATTACTTAAAATACTTTAACCCAAAACTAATTTTTTAAAAGTTATTTGTCTTACCCTGACACTAATCAGAATTCAACCATATTTTGAGAGCCCTGTCCCTGGAAGGTTATTTTCTGTAGCTTATAACAAGCAGAAATATAACTATAAAATAAAATAAAGCTCCATGAGAGCATTTGAGCATATCAGAATAACAATGTTAACAATTATTTTTCCCAAATGCCAAAGAGATTGTTTTTCAGATACAACAAATTTAAAAACGTAAGTTTAGGGAATTCTTTTAGATGTGCAATATTTTTTTTCAAACTTCTACAATCCAGATTAAAAGCATAACAGAGTAATTGTAGTGTAAAATGTTTGACATATATACAGGAATAGTAACGTTCCCAATTAAAAAGTGTTTAAAATACATTAACATATGTTTTATTTACAATTTAACTTTTGAAAAAATATTGTTAAGACAGAAATAAAGTACAACTTAAAGCTGAAATGAACAAATGTAGTCCTAGTGGAACAAGTAGATTCTAAATAAAAAATAATTCATTAATAATCAATTTTAGATCCTTTTGATGTCGCCAATTATTTTATATTTGAATAAACAATAAATTTACAATTCTTAGGTAGCTATTAAATGAACTGTCACGTATTTACTATTACTAAACTCTCTCATAGTTACTGAAGTATATAAAATATAAATAATTAGTAAAATTTCAGGAATATTGCGACAACTTATTGAAGAATCAATAAAACCAGAATTCTATTGCCCTTTACAAATAATGTAGTAAGCGATGTAGTTACAAAAAATAGTTCGTGCATCATTAATAATAAAAAGAGTAATACTATAATTTTCGCACTTACTCAACATTTAATAATACATAAATACATAATAATGTCATAATTATCTATGACATGGTAAATAATTATCCATGTTGTCTCTCAAGTTTGCTCATTTCGTTTTGTTAAGGGCTTACTGTCGTTTGTTTCACAATCGTTTATATATTTTTTTTACTCAGAAAATTCAACTTTCTCATTAATTTTGTTAACTAACTTAGAACTGAAAATCTTATAAATATATCCGATAGAGACCTTTTGCTTTAAAGATATGTGAAAGATATTTGATCTTATTTTGTCGAATGATACGATCGTATTTTGTTCTTGCAGTTCCACCAAAACACCTCATCATACGTGATGACTCCGGAAGGGAAGTTTACGATATTGCTGGACCATACAGGGAAAGATCTGACATTTCTTTATCTTGTGAAGCTCAGAAAGGTAAAAAATATATGTATTTTCAAATTAAATTCCAAAAGGTGGGTACACACACTGCGAACGACGGCGAACGAAGGGTGTCGGAGAAATTTGGCCAAATTTCAATGGATAAAGTCGGCGTTAAATTGAAATTCGATTAACCATGCGCATTAAGAAACTAGAAGCTTGTGAAGTCTTTCGTAGCTTGTGAATATATTCGTGTTAAGGTGACAATGGACCTTCAGATTTACAAAAATATGTCCCCAAAATGATTTTTTTTTCTTTTAGAAAATGATTCTGAAACTCATCAGGTTTAAATTTTAAAAAAAAAAAGTATGTTGACCCGATCAGTATTATCCGAGTTATAAGTATTTTTCGAACGTAAACAATGGAAATGTTAGTCAAATTAAAACTTTAAATGCCATTTTCTCAAAACAAATTTTCATGTCGTTTCGGTAAGGTCAAAATGTTCCATGCGTCATAATTTTTCTTGAATTTTCATAAAATTTCATAAAATGATTATTTATATATGTTAGAATAAAACTTAGTAATAAATTCATTATACTATTTTAAAACAACTTAAAATTTTTACAATAAAATTTTTTTTTTTGATAAAATGAGACTATTTTTATCGAATTCTTTTCTAGTTTTTATAAATATGACTGTAAATCAAATACTGCTACTAGCTTTTATTATAACTATATAAAGCTAGCTTAAGAGAGAAAATTAGATATCTGAGACAAAAATTAATGTGCATTTTTAAATAGAGTAATTAACAAACTGATTTTAATTAATATCTTAATTAATTACATTCTGATTTTTTTTATTTAGAATTTCCATCTCTAAACAACACTGTATAAGTATACAAAATTTCATATCAATTGGTTAATAAATAAATAAAAAGTTTTTCATGGTCCATTGTCGCCTTAAGAATGGATATAGAGGGTACTTCTGATTATCTGGGTTTATGGAGGCGAGGAGTGGCACGAATAATCGTAACACACGAATAATCCGATGTCTATTAAATATTATTGTATTTCAAAATACAGGGTGTACCGCATGCACCTTGTGTACCGCATGTAGGTGTACCGCATACCAGGTACATGCGGTACCAGGGTGTACCGCATGTACCAGAGGGACACGCATGTACCTTGACACATTTTTTTAAAAATTAATACAAAAAAAAACACATAGGTGAGAAGTAGAAATTCACATATGTGTTAACTTATATATTAGAGTTTTTATTAGTATTCAATGAAGTTCAATGTGTGCAATTTTTTGGCACGGAGAACATCTAGTTCGTAATCAATCTTAGCCTGTGCGTTCCAAAATGGATTCCGTAACACAGGAAATTGCAGCAATATTTTGAGTTCTTCAACACTACAACCAATTATCAAGGACACTTCCCGCTTCCAGAACCTTTTTATACCAAGCTAAGATGTTGGTAAAATGCTAAGATGTATGATATTTAAAAAAGATATAATCTATATATATAAAAAACAGTTCCGTAACTGACTGACTGACAGACTGACATACAACGCACAGACCAAACCGCTGGACCTAAAGGGCTGAAATTTTGCATGGCGATTCTTCTTATAGTGTAGGGGAGCACTAGGAGATATTTTTGAAAAATTCATCATAGATTTTTTTAAATTAAAAGTTTAAGCTTTTTTTGTAACTTTTTTAAAGTTTGCATTTAAAATAATAATTCGAGGGTTTTGAAATTTATATGACGAGAAAGATCCTAAAAATTCCCTTAAAATGAAATCTTTTTGGAATCTTTACCTCCATTTTCTGATTTTTGGTGAATCTTTAAAGATTAAATTTTAGAATTTAATTTGTTAAATTCTGATCACGTGATTTCTTTTTCTGGTACTTTAAATAAATTTATCGTCACGTCCATAACAATGAAATACACAAAAAAATATTTTTTCCCTTTCGAATGCGGCAGACGATTGGACATTATCCAAAATAAAACTAAAATACAGTAAAAGATATGTTCCTTAAACTGTACTATATTCTTTAGTATGTCCGATTAGATTTAATTTGAATATTTTCTTCTACATTATTTTGTCTTTAAAAATATCTCTTATGATTTTTTTATAAATATTTTTTTACATCAATTGTATACATTGATCGTTGTATGTATTATACACACAGACATATATATATAGTATATATATATATATATATATATATATATATATATATATATATATATATATATATATATATATATATATATATATATATATATATATATATATATATGGCTATTCACCGGAACAGTCACATAATACCCGAGAAAAAAACTCAATC
Organism: Dolomedes plantarius; assembly: GCA_907164885.2. Taxonomy (NCBI): domain Eukaryota; kingdom Metazoa; phylum Arthropoda; class Arachnida; order Araneae; family Dolomedidae; genus Dolomedes; species Dolomedes plantarius. The sequence continues at coordinate 4,450,115 of OU015502.1, forward strand.
CCGGCAATAAATAATGAAAACCGAGGTGACATTTTACTATTTTAATGAAGACATAACAATTAAGTATAGTTTAACACAAATTTAACAATTATACAGGAACACACGAAAATATGCTGCTAAAAGCATGGAAACATTGGATCAACTGCCAATACTTCTTCTCAGCAAAAAGGAGTTCAAAGGGCATCGCCACGAACTCTAGTGGTTGTTTCTGTCCAAGGAGTCAGAGTGTTTGCGTCACGATGCCCTGTTTAAACTAGTTGGTTACATATATATATATATATATATATATATATATATATATATATATATATATATATATATATATATATATATATTTATATATATATATAAATATATATGTATATATATATTTTTTGGGGGGGCATTAATTGCATACATTGACCGTTGTATTTAATTTGAATGTACTCCGTAGCGAAGTGCGGGTTTTTAGCTAGTTCTCTATAAGTCGCATCAAAAAAAATTCAGGCCTAATACCAAACGATTATATACGGCTAGAATTTCACGACTAAGTCAATTAATTTTAAAACCTGAGGGAGAAATATAAAAAGTTATTTATATTTGCCGATGCACATAGCCATTTTAATTTAAAATAATGACACGCGTGTATGTCCCGATGCGGGCAAATCTATTAAAAATGAATATAAATTTTTATTCTGAGTTTGCAGTTGTAATCTAAATCACATTTTTATGTTACTGGAAAAACTTTTTAAAAAGCCACTGTGTGAATTATAAATACTTTAGGTTCAAATTACATTGCTTTTCTTTAGAATTTATTCTAAAAGTTTTTAATTTTAGTCGTATTAAAAAAAATGTTTCTGAGAGTTTCACATAAATGACTGAAGTTACTTTTTTATTAAGATTATTTTATTGAAATTTTCTTGAAAATTTTGCTATGACATCATTTCCAGGGACTGTTATGTCAAGTCAGAGCTCGTGGGATATACGTGGAATTTGATATTTCAATATTTTTTCAAAGGTTAGGAAGCAAAGATTGTGATTCAGCAGTATCGTATTTATATGAATTATGAAATGGGCAAAAAACACTTACTTAAAAATGTAATCTTTGATTTACATAAAACTCTACTTAGATCTGGGAGTCTGAGATAAAAGACTTTAATTTTGATAAAATTTATCCTCTTAAGAACTGTAAGAATTATGGCCATCGAAATTTTTTATTTTTGTTAAAAGATTCATGTGTTAAGCACTTTAATATAGTACAATAATGTAAACAATTCAACACAAACTAAAACCCGTAAAGTGGGCATAGACTGCCAAGCAAATTAACTGAAAACCTACCCTAGCGTTGAAAACTTTTAACTTTTCAATAAAATATTGCGCAGTTGCAACTCATATTGAAAACGGACAAATATAACGAAAATTAAATATTGCAACAGAGCTAGATAATTATAGGAAAAATGTGGAGAAAAAAAAAACAGAAATCAAGCACTTAGGGCTCTAAGCACCATAAGGCAAGATTCTGTAGTAGTGACAGAACTAAACCAAATATCGAGGTAACCGACTGGTCTCGTCATCAGGGAGCCTAACCAAATCAGTTACCTGTAAATCCCATTTAGAAAGTTCCCCCCTGAGGAAACTCATTTTGTTAGGCTCTCTGATGACGAGACCAGTCGGTTACCTCGATATTTGGTTTAGTTCCGTCACTACTACATAATCTTGCCTTATGGTGCGTAAAGCCCTAATAGCTTGCTTTCCGTTTGTTTTTTGTCTACATTCTTCCTATAATTATCTAGCTCTGTTGAAATATTTAATTTTAGTTATATTTATACTTTAATACATCACATCAATAGAGAGTCGCTAGATTACTTATACACTTGATTGTGTTTGATCTGAAAATTTTTCCTAGCAGTACATCACAAATGCTGCGCCGGCCAAACAAACATGCAACCCTTGCATATTACCCAGAGAGAAGTTGATGATGGACTGTCTACCTTAGAAGTCTCTGGACATATCGAATTAAGAGTAAACAGTAGCGTAAGAAAATCATTCGTTGAGTTCACCGAAACAACCATGTCTAGGTTAAAAGAACTCTGAGAGTTTATTTATAAAGTACAAAAATATATTTTATTAAGAGAAAATCTAAATTTAAGTAGATTTTGGTATGGGTAGAATAAATAATCAAATGGAGATTCATATATTAAGTCCTTTAATGTGGCACACAAGAAGAGCGTTGAAAGATTACTCATATTCTTGATAGTGATTGATCAGAAATGTTTTCCGACCAGTATATCACAAATGCAACGCCAGCATATCACAAATAGACGTACAACTTTAAAATACTACTCAGAGAGAAGTTGATGTTAGACTGTCTAACATAGAATTCTCTGGACGTATCGAATTGTTTAAGAATAAACAGTAGCTTAAGAAACTCTTCGTTCAGGTCCCTAAAACATCCATGTCTATGTGAAAGGAACTCTGAGAGTTTATTTACAAAGTACAAAAATAGATTTTGATATGAGAAAATCTAAACTAAAGGTTAGTATGGGTAGATTTAATAACAAAATGGAGAAATCAATATATGGCGTGAAGAAATAAAATTATTTATCTAGAAAGAATTCAATTCCCTGGAAGACAGCAAAATGCACCTGGAACAGTTCTTTGCTCAAAATTATAAAAAGATTTGGGAGAATGAAATTATGAAATTGCCTGAAAAAAGACAGAAAGTAGTGGAAAAAATCAGTGAATGCGCTGTTCAATATAATTAATGGTGAAATTGAAAAACATGGCTATTAATTTTACTTAAAAAAACTGAACGGATTTTTCTGAAAACACATAAATATGGTGTAATGAATATATAATAAAAAGCTTAGGGGAAAAAGAAGTGTTAAATTAGTGTTGAATCCTAAATATCTCATGTTAATTCTTGATTTTCAAAACACTTAAGGCTGTATTGAATAAAATTATTTCCCTTTCTAATCTTAACAAACATTTTTGTATTTTTCTGATGTCAAATACATTCTGAAAACATTTTATCTGAGCTAAATCAAGTATGAATAAATATTGTTTCTTAAACTTTGAAGAATAAGAAACAATATTTATTCACTATATGTTAATACAAAATTAAAACGATGCATTATTTTCAGTGTGACAAGTTAGAGTCTAAGAGCGCAATTTATCATTCTGTCTTACAACGTTCATTTTAACTCTAACATCTACTAAGGAAATTTTGTCTTGCTTGAAAAAAGTACCCCAAAAGAGCTTTTAATGGATAGAGAAAGAAGAAATAAGCAGTCCTTGTTTAGTTTTTTTTATTTCTTTAAGCACACAAAAATCCTGGAACGCAGCAATTTTCTTCTCTGCTAACTTCGGTTTCTTAAATTTTGATTGTATTAAATGTTGTCGGAGAATGCTGCAAATATATCCAAATAAGACGCATTGTGAAACATTAAAACAATTTAACAACTTATATACATTAGCAGTTCATTTTGTTTAAACTTCTTGATTTAAAATCTGGGGAATTATTTACATATTATTAAAAGCAAAATCAAGGAAATCTAAAGGAAAATTGTGGGTGACTTATTCTTCAAAGTATTTAAAGTAGTGCTCGAAAATCTAGTATTTGAAATCTGATCTTCAGAGCTACATGTTTCATTTATGTCAATCTACCGTTTTTCAATAAAAAAAATTACGGAAATATATATGTCCAAAAATATATATGTCGGATAAAACAAAGGAAATCAAGTTGATCCTTAAAGGGGATTGCGAAAAGCTTCAGAAAACTGTCTGATTTTTTTCGAAATTTTTTTTTAATGAACCTGTTAAAATGCCTATATATGCAGATAGCCCCCGTGAGAAGGGAAATCCAAAATTTCTTGTCTTGTTGGATGTTTTTGAATTAGTAAAACTGATAAATTCCTATTAAGTCTTTAGCACGAGTATTTGCCTAATTGAACGCATTGGTGTCTAGCATCATGTGAATGAGCATTCTTGATACTGCATTAATATTTGTTAGGCATGAGTTGTTACTACGCACATTGTATGACAATTTCAGAAATTGTCCTGTAAAACGGTGATTCTTTAGTAAATGCTGCTGTGAACTAACCCTATTGGATTCGCTCAACTCAATATTAACCTGCGGAGAAATGTGTCCAAGGATTTAAAGATTTTTTTGATCGACTTGGATATAAAGATTTTTTTTCAAATTACAATTCGTAATGAGAAAGAAATTTTACACCCTGGGACATTTTTCGTTTTTTTAAGTTCAAATAATATTTTAAAACTTAAATTATTAGGGGGGAAAATCTGGTCTAGTGTGTTTTAAACATACATGAATTCCGTTGGTGGACGACATTTATAAAATGCATCCTGTTGCCAGGTGCAGAAAAGTCCACGCTATCTGACAATACCATTTTTGTGGGATTATCAGCATTTCCGTAGCTGTCAATAGTCGACACATTTTCTCCATAGGTTAACATTGAGATGGGTGAATTCACTGATACAAAATCTGATAAGATTCAAAATAGTACACAGAAGTATAAGATCATAATTTTTAAAGGCCGATTGACTAGTACTCCCAAAACACATTCATAGTCGAATACTCGCGGAAACATCAAATAAAAGGCCACTAAGAACGTGATAGTAGGTATTTGGCATTATGAATTGTGTATACATTTATGATATTTCATTTGTATGGTAAACACTTTTGATTCTCTAGGGTTCCCGACCCCGAACGTCACGTGGTGGAGGGATGAGAAGCTGTCTGACAATACATTCCAGAAGTACTCAAATGGTGTTGTTAACGATATGAAATTGAATAATTTGAGCAGGGCAGACCTTTCGGCTTCCTTCCATTGTAAAGCTCAAAATACGAGGCTTGCGTCGCCAATAGTGAGAAGTGTGATCCTAGACATGTATTGTAAGTAACTGGTTTGTAATTTCGTATTCTGAACTTAACGTAACAGTATAGTTGCTATTGCAAATAATTGAGGTGTGTTAAAAATAGGGTAAGTGCCAGCATTTCAGAAGAACATTTTTTCACTGATACAATGGTTTGTTCCAAGGCTAATGACATGGAAAAGGAGGTAAGTGCCTAGTTCAACGGTTTGTTACAAGGCTAATGGCGTGGAAAAGGAGGTAAGTGCCTAGTTCAAAGTTTTCCTACAAGGCTAATGGCGTGGAAAAGGAGGTAAGTGCTTGGATAGTTTGGTTTAGTTCTGAACTAGACACCTACGTTCTTTTAGCCTTGAACAAACCCTTGTATCAGTGAAAAAATACTTTTTGGAAATTTTGGCCCTTACCCACTTTTCAAAGGAAAAGCATCAATCGCTTTCATTTCATTTTTTTAAGAACCCATATATCATACTTCTAATTTCAGATTATGTAATATATTGTTTCACAAAGTTGTATTTTAAAACCTGTAATGATACCCGTATAAAGTAATTAAATCATTTCAAAGAGATATTTCAAAGTATATACCATTGACACACGTGGGAAGATATTAATAAATTGTACAAATATTCTAGCCTATTTTAATACGAGTACTCTCTTTAATTAAGCTTTAAGGATATTTTCAGTCTCCAATTTTTATGTTTTTTGCAATAGATTCCATATTGTGTTTGCACAAAAATTATAAGAAATAATTAAACAGTTTTTGCAAATATATGTTTAACGCTGCGGCAAAACACATGAATTACTCGATGCGGGTTTAAATAACTGTGTATTTTAATTCGAATTTGTGTATACATAGTGTAGCAATAAGTATTATTTTATCGCGTGTTAAATATTTCTTTCAATAAATTTTCAGCGTTAACACTAACAAAGGCTTTCTCAGATGATATGTTATATAAATGGAAAATGATTGGAAAATTGCTCACACGTAGATAAGAGACACATAATCATAAAATACCATAAGAAAGATATGGGTATTATTTAAAAATGTAAAACAGAGTTATGGATGTAAAAAGAGTTATGGATGACTATTGTAAAATAATAATTAGAATTTTTCCCAATATCATTTGAAAAGATCGCAACAAATGTTTATTATTTGCTTTGAAAGATTTCTGATACCCATGAAAGAAATTTTTTGAAATGTTTGTAAATGATCCAGTCATTTAACAATTATAAAATCCCAGAAATGGAAGTGTCAACAGACAGTATCGTAATACACTGGTGTGCGAAACTTAAGGAACATCACTATTTTAAAACGTTAGAAGCTGAAAATTAAATTAAATAACTCAGGATGGTTTTTTTAAACGATGATCTTCAGTGAAAAGTCGGTGCATATTTAAAATTTGGAATCTTCACCTCAGAAGTGGCGTCCTAGTAAATTCTCTTCAAATTTCCAAACGGTGCGGACGATCATGACAGACATTTAGTGAATTATGTTCCGTATCGCAGACCAAGAAATGGCTACTAAGATATATTTAGACGATCTTACACGTGGTAGAATGTTTAGAAACCTGGATGAATGCGAAGTTTCAGGACTATGTCCGCCTAGTTCAAAGTCACCCATAGTGTCGCTTCGCGGTGCCTGGACAGTGATCCAAATGACAGGTACAACTATGAGTAGGGTCTGGGGGCGAGGATGGAATAACGGCCACACATAACCGATTTATCGTTGTCCGGTCACAGAGAAATCGTTGTCGGACAGCAGGCCATTGAGAAACCATTGGAAAGCAGCTGTAGAGAAGTTCCAGACCCCAGGTTTTGCAGTTTAGAGTGGCCAGATGACTACCGTCGAAGTAGATGTTTGGCTTAAGACCCTACGCAGTGTACCGTTAACACCTGCCGCCCCCCCCTCTCGCGTGCCATCGTCTATAGCGGTGCAAAGAACATAAGAACAAGACACCAGAGCAGTGGGGGAAAACATCCTCTTTACAATAGTGATTCTGGCCCAGATGAGATCCTGACTTGTATCACTGCAGAGACGAAAGCGACGCTTGTCCGTTTTATTTATAGAAATGCCAGGCCTTTGGTAAATAAGCCATTAGACTTAATCTAGCTTCCCAATACTTCAGAGCAATGTAATTAAAAGCCATTAATGTATACATTGGTCGACATCCTGTTCTCCATACATTGTTCAAAGTCATATAGTACACTGCCGAACCTTCTAGATTTTGGGAGTTGATGTAAATAAAAACCAGGCCATGAGTATCTACATAAATTGTAAAGGGATATATTAGCTTCGATAATTACAAATAAGTCAATATCTTTAGAATGAAGAACATTCATAATATGGGTCTTGTTATCCTGCGGAAGACCACAGGCATTCCTCTGCAAAATTCGCAGCCCATACTTTGCAATGATGATCACAAATGAAATGCTCAAGAGAATACGAGGAAGCGAGGCAACGCTGTGACAGATTTAGTGTTAACCTTTTCAGGGGCGTTTGCCAGGGGCAGATTTTCCCCCGATATTTTTTTTAACCTAAATTATCTTGAAAAATTTTCAAATTAAAGGTTGCAAAATGTTTTTATTTCTTTAAACTGATAACAGATGGCAATAATAACTATTATTCTGATCATTTAAATGGAATAAAATGAATACAAGTGAAAAAAAAGACTAGATTTAGGCGTTTCCAATGTGCAAACGGCGTGCCTCAAAGGGTTTTAACCAGGATGTACCACGAGGAAACCTGCCACTTTAACACCCCCGACTCTCGTCTGTAAAGAGGTTGTTTACCCACTGCTTTGTACTCGAGCTCTAACAGCCTGTTCACATAGGAGTCCGGTAGAGGAAGCGTAAAAAGGGAAGATGATGCTGAGAAGGAAATAAACCAATCGTAGGCGTTAAAAATTTCGTTGCTAATCGTTTGCAGGTTTGTCATTGGTTAAATACATTTCAACACTTAAACACTTTCGCTACCGGACTCCAATATGAACAGGCCCTTATGCTCTTTGCACCACTGTAAACGTCGAAGATGATGGCCACATGTTAACGGGAAAACATAGTAGTAGAATAAAAGCACATTTAGGTACCAAACTACACATGTACGTATCAAGATAAAATTCTTTCCTTTTAGCTATATATATATATATATATATATATATATATATATATATATATATATATATATATATATATATATATATATATATATATATATATATATATATATATATATATATATATATATATATATATATATATATATATATATATATATATATATATATATATACACATTACGTGGAATTCTCTCAAATATATGGTACACCAACATCAAAATTCGAAAATATTCGTTTTGTTTCGAACTTAATAATAAATAAAATATATAATTAAAATCACCCACGCATGATCGAGAAGCCTCGGGGTCATAGAATAGTCTAAAAAAAAACACTGAAAATAGAAGGATTTAAGCTGCTTATATTTACGGACTGTTATTATTATTTTTTTTTAATTACTTATCCCTTCCTACAACCAAAATATTTTGCATTACTATACCAATATTTTAAAGCGGTAATAACGGACATACTTTTTGTGCATGATAAACATGACAAAAATAACTGAGGGCGTGAATTATGTTTATAAACTACCCTGATAAGTTTGCTTCCAGCTTTGATCCGTAAGGAAAATATTCATGTTTTTAGCAGATATGCTTTGACATTTACAGTCGATTCAAATTAACTTGACAGGAACGAATTTTTAATCTCATATCTTATCAAAAGTATAATTTGCATGTATAATTTCGTCGAGCATCAAACACTGTATATTTTAGTGGAAAATATTTCGCAACATATGTGACTGAATACAAATTCATCTTTTCGCTTATCTATTAAATTATAAATTGATGCATTCTTTTCCAAAGAACATGAATATTTTAAATTCTTCCATTCCGCTTATGAGAGTGTTAAACGATTGAAATTTTTCCCAGGTAAACATTTTCCCTTACTTTTTTTGTAAAATATTGTGTGTGCATTATATATATATATATAAATATATTATTGCGTGTGTCCCCCAGATTTCATAAAATAATCAGCAGGTAATACGCATAAAAATATTCTAACGACAAAATATAATTTCCTTTTCATAAAACATTTATCTGAGAAACAAATATTAATAATTTTAAAAGCATTAATCCCTTTTTCAACGTTACTAAAATGAATTAAAAAATTACGTTCACAAGGAATGTTGGCCTATACCAGAACTGCCAACTGTTCTAAAATCGAATGTTAATTTTTCTAAACTCCTTTAATTTAATTTTTCTTCGTTAAAAGCTAAAAGCATATTTTGATAGTTTAAAATTATTCAATGAATAGTTTATTTTAATAATTTTGATACTATTATGTTTTCATTGTTTTTATGCTGAATTTTCGACAGTTAATTTTACTAGAGCTTATCAAGTGCATCACTTCATTCTATTAAAATAATGTTATTACCTGCTCTTTTGAAGAAAAAATAAACACGCATACGTGATGCTCTTCATTTTTATGAAACTTTATCTTTGCAGTACAAAAATCACATTGAGTTCAACTGAACTAGTGCGCTATAAATTTACGTGAAATCCAGTCATGAATGATATCATTTATTGAAAAACAGGTTTTTCTACCTATACTTATAAACAATAAGGACCTAGGTTTTTTCAATCTACTCATCATGCAATTTAAAATTTAATGCTACTTTAGTCATATTACAAAAATTAATTTAGAAGAGTAAGAAAATATGAAGGCATTATTTGAATAGTGGGCCAAGTCATTTCTATCTTATTTTAAAACTGGTAAACTTCCAGCTTATTTCTGCTGCCAATCAGATTTGAGCACTCATTTTTCAGCAGTCATTAGACTTTATGGCTTTCTATCTCTAAACGGAAAAATGGAATTGGCCAACTATTCAAATATGGTCTTTATATGTTTAAGATGCAAAAGTAGTAAACGGGTAAACCCACTAATCTCAAACAGGTAGTCTTTTTAAATAGAATCAGCATTCTGTTTATTGTACAGTATGGAAAAGCCAAACAAACACGGTGAAGCTAAAAACAATTACGAAAGTGGAATTAATCTGAAATATAATTGACGACTGAAATTTTGCTATCGTGCAAAGGCAATTCCTCGAAGGTAAGATGTAAAGTGTCTTTCACGATTTGTGGTGCTACATATAAAAAAATGATGATTAACCTTCCATCTAATCTGCATTTCAAATTTTCAGCCGCATGTTGTGCAAGGCGCTAGGCTCTTTACTTTATGGGATGAATTTACTGCGATTTCTTTATTTTCAGTTTAAAAAAATAATGGCGTTTCAGCGTCTAAAAATCGCTTTTATCATAAGAATGCACCTAAAACCCATGTGTAAAAAACAGCTTATAAAATTACTCAAGTAATAAATTATCATAAAATTACCCCCACAAACATAAAGAGCAGTCTCAATTCTATTTAGCCTCGGAATGAATAATTAAGTAACTTTGAACGATAGTTAACAAATAAATATTCATTAATATCGTATTTAGCAACAATTAGCAACCTCAAATAAGTTATGTCTTAATGTTTAGTAAACTTAAAAAGTCCTAATATTTTTTTCTCCAAAGTGGAAAGAACTTGTCTTGAGGATAGTCGTCCATACTCTTTGTGAACTTGTTAGGTATTTTATTATGGGCGATAACAAGTAAATTAATATAGGTAAATTAATATTGAGATAGGTGAATTAATATTGTACCTTATTAGCCCCTTTCTTCTCGCTCCCGTCAAAAGTACGGGGTGATGTTTCGCCTTCTATTTCTCGTGTCCGTGATATTTCCGGGCTGGAGTGTTTAAAAGTAATGCACCAAAATTATTAAAAAAAAAAAAACCATTTCATTTACCCAGAAAAATTTTTATTTCTTATTTTACATACCAGATGGCAGCACCAGACTATTTATAAAGTAATTCGGGATGTTTTTTATTTTAAACTAGATGTGGCAGATCAAGAAATAAATGGAAAATAATCACATTTATTACCGTTTTCTTGAAAATTATGCGATCGTTAACCGGTTAGGGTAATTCCTCAGTTAGGGCTTGAATCCGAGAACCTGTTGTGAGAGTTTTCGCGGCTAACCACTATAATCTGAGGGTGGTAAATATTATTAAATGGGCTATATGTTTAAACGATTCTTTTCTTCCAGTATACCCCCTATCGGTGCACATAATGAGTAAGCTAACACACCTGTCCGCGGGCAAGAAAGTGCAGATCACCTGCGAGTCCAGCGGATCGAGGCCAGCGGCCAGCATCGTCTGGAAGCTGAACGGCTCCCTGCTCACCGATCACAAAGAAACCGTCCATGAAAACACGACCAGGTCCGTTCTCACCCTGCTGCCGAAGGCGCTTCACCACGGATCGAAGATATCGTGCAGGGCCGAAAATCCAAAGATGTACAGTAGTGCTATAGAAGATATCAAAGTGCTCAATGTTACATGTGAGTAAACTGCCTTAATTTTGTTTCTGTCCGTTGTCACTCATTAAGTAGCATCATTTAAACAAGTTGTACAGCTACATGTAACCAAAGTAATAGCTTTAAGGCTGCTATGTACTAAGCCCATTGCATTCGCTCACCTCAATGTTAACCTATGGAGAAAATTTGTCCACGGATTGCCGACTTGGTTTCAAAGATTTTTTTTTTAATGTACTCCATCATAGAGAAAGAAATTTTACATGTCTGGACATTTTTGTTTTTATTTTTTTAAATGCAATAAATATTTTAAAATATAAATCATTCGGGGGAAAAATCTGGTATAGTGTGTTTTAAAAGCTCATAAATTCCTTCGGTGGACGAAATTTATTAAATGAATCCTGTAGCGCTTTGCAGAAAAGTTCAGGCTATCTGACAATACCAATTTTATTTGACTATCAGCATTTATGTGCCTGTAAATATTTGACAAAAATATATTTTTTAAAAAAAATTTGGGGGCAGCGCTTAACCCCCCTATAGAGAGAGAGCTATTACAATCCCTCACAATGCTAATCCTAAGGGGGGGGTGGAATTCTCGAACTGTCAACTGGACTCCTCCCACCACAAGAGTCTGCAAGAAGAGGAAAGGGGAAATACGATTTTTTTCCTTAGTACATAGCAGCCTTAAGAGTTAGTTCAGAGGACTAGGTTCAGCTTTCGTTATTCAGGGGCTGATTATACAAGGACGTACAGTTTAAAGCTGATTCATGAAGCTAATGTTGACCTTTAATGGTCAGGGCAAATACTTCCCGTTTTGCTATCCATAAAGCCAACAGATCAGATTCACCATGCATTACCAAGTGGCTGTACTGCTCGTATGATTGCTATTAATTGTTCTTTGTTGTCGTACATGTGTAAGACAGACATCTCAAACTGTCATGGGATTTCATAAATGGGCATAAGAAACATTGTCGCTTATTTACAAGCACTTCTGCAGCTTATTTACTTTTAAGGCTGTTGGAGCAACCCTATTGGGTTCACTCCGTTCAGTGTTACACTGTGGAGAAAATGTTTCTACTGATTGTCGACTGGGATTTAACGATTTTCTTATTGTACTCCATAATGGTGAAAGACATTCTTTGACTCGGGTATCTTTTCTTATTACACATGTCCCTCGATTTGCACGGTACTCGGTGTACATGGTTTCTAAATTTTCTAAATTAAAAAATATATCGATGTATTATTTGATTATTTGAGTGTTTTACATAGAACGCACTCATTAATTATCTGGACAGATGTCATAAGTGCATTTCCTCGCGTCGCGTTGCGTTGCGTTTAGCATTGGCGTCATTAAAGTAGATGTTGTTTCATATCCATACTGACATTCCTAGTTCAGTTCTACACGAGGTAAGACGTTAATTTTTGAAATACATATGCAAATAAATATTTTATTATTACATATTACTTAAATTGCTTTGTCTTCACTTCGGCATAAACTCTTTGAATTTTTACGCTGTTATTGTAAACATTACTACGGCTTGCACCTTTCCCCTTGTTTAATATGAATTCTGTGTCTTGTTTTACACGGTTTCAATTTAAGCAATTTGTCGTGGAACGCATCTACCGTATAAATAGAGGGATATGTGTATATTTTTAAAAAAAAGCTAATAATGTTTTTAAATTGAATTTTTATGAGCCAAAATATGGCATACTGTGTTTTAACCGGAAAGAACTTCCTTTGGTGGACAAAATTTCTAAAATGGATAAGATAGCAGAGAAAAAAATTCTTTCCCCTTTTACGGACTACCATTTGAAAAACAAATCTTCCAATCTAATTCGAAATTCGTTAGAAACATTTTATCGGTAGTTTTGACTCGAAGCTGACCAATTCCAAGGTAGCTACAACTCAGCAGTCTTAAGCCAACTTTTACTTGTCATACATGGAAACCTTTTTGATAATGAAGGAATACCCTCGTCTTCACAATCATTCCGTTTCAGTAATGATTTGTAACTGTAGGCATGTATTGTCCATCAAAATATTTCATGAAAATGTAAAATTATTTCCTCTTTATCCTGGATAATCACAATTTTAAAAACATTGGAACAATCAAGGGAATTTCATTTGTCTATCTGTACGATTATAAATTGCGTATAGTAACATAACTCTAGATAAACTGAATTATACTAACATTCGATGCGAAAGTTAATTTTCCCTAAAAAAAGTGCCCGATATCTCAATTCTTATACGAGCCATATTGCTGAACTTCCCGTAATACATCTGTGGCATATATATCATGCGCGATCCATCAAATCTACCACACGGAAAGAGCTAATGTCACAGTTAATTTGTTGTGATAAAACCATTATAGCGTGAGACATAGTGACAAGCACTATAGCAGCATTTTTTCGGCAAACAACGAATAATACTGTTCTGATTTCATACGAAAGCACTGGAATTAGTTCCCCCACATAGGACATATATACTTATATTAGATTCCATTTAATTCGAAAAACAATATGGTGCATTTTTCTTCTTTCGATGCAGGGTGCAGCAATTCCGGTTGTAGTATGGACATATTTATTTTGAATTCTACCACTCATAGCTTCCTTTCCCTAAAATCATACCTTGTTATATTTTTTGTCCACGTGTATTTCAGTTACATATTTATATGTATGTTTGTATATGTGTGTCAATGATTGACCACGCTATTTCACTTCATCTATGTAGAATCCAAAATAATTCACAATATCAACAGCAGGGATTGAAAGGCATAAGCATAGAGCGATGTAATATTTTCTTCAGCTTCACGTAGTCATGGTAACAGATTCTAAATCGGGTAAAACATCGATGTCGCAGAGTTTCGCGACATCGTGAAAGCGCACAAAGAAATAGGTATAGAAGGCAAGTTAATTGGAAGATATGATGGTAAATAATAGTGAAGAGCAATTTTAGGCCATAAACGAATCGCTGAAAGAGGGCTCAGAACGCAAAAGAGGGAAGAAAATAAAAGGAGATATAAAAGTCTTGAAAGTCAGGGAGGCAGAATTTTTTGAGGGTCATGAAAGTGGACCCCACAAGAAGAGGAAATCCATCCGTGGGAACAACGAAATAGCGGTCAGGAAGAGAGATACGCCCCTTAACTAGGAATGGTCACCAAAGAAATAATAATTAAAAACCCAAGCGAATGATGGTGGGTGGATGTTGAGAAAAGAGACTGGAGACACCAATGAAATTTCAGAGTGGGCGGGACGAAGAATTAAGTAATGGAAGACATTTTGAGTAAAAGAAAAAAGAGGCTGCACGACAGATAGACTGAGACTTGACGGTTGATAGAGATAGACTGAGACGTGACGGTTGATAGAGATGGATTGAGAAAATATTGATAAAGTTGATAGAGATGGAAACGAAGTAGCCCATATAGAAAAATATTGAACACCATACTTCTGCCAGATGAATGAGTTTCAATCCTGGTCACGGCACCAAATGTAACCGTTATTGTTTATATTATTTTAAATGAAATTATTGGGATTGGGAGTTAATTATATTATTAATTATATTTATTATTAATGATTATGATTTTAGTAATTTATTGGTTAAAGATTGTGGGTAGTACATTGATGTGCTTCCCAAATAATGGAAATAACTCTGGTTTATATTGACAAATTAATTTATTGAATATTAACACACATAAATAATACACTACAATATTACTAAATATTTCATCCTTCCTCTACACATACTATATGTATACACTCATAATCAAATAATCAACACACTTTAAATCGATTTTGCGTGTTCTATTAATTACTACTTATTCTTCTAATACATATACTTTACACCCTTAATTAATAATTGTCATCACTCTACTACTTGGCGCGCACTATCGTCATATATATACTTGATGAATATTTAGCGCTACTGCAACATCTATCCATATCCGCATTATCATTCATTACTTAGGACAAGGCAGCATGGCTTACGACAAAATTGGGAAACAACAGACAATACCTCCATTTGATGATACGTCGGGCATTGTTGACATCATACCGCTGGCAGTCGCAACTTGGTTTTAGACATCTCAAGAGTGGGATCGCAGGGCTTGGTTGATCACTGGAGTCTCGTATTCGGTTGACGCTCATTCATCTGTCGGTAGTATCGTGTTCTTTAACATCTCACAGGTGGTACCGCAGGGCTTAACTTGATTTCTGGTGTCTCGTCTCGAATTGTAGCTCATTCATCTGGCGGTAGTATCGTGTTCTTTAACATCTCACAGGTGGGACCGCAGGGCTCAACTTGATTTCTGGTGCCTCGTCTCGAATTGAAGCTCATTCATCTGGCAGAAGTATGGTGTTCAATATTTTTCTATATGGGCTACTTCGTTTCCATCTCTATCAACTTTATCACTATTTTCTCAATCCATCTCTATCAACCGTCAAGTCTCAGTCTATCTGTCGTGCAGCCTCTTTTTTCTTTTACTCAAAATGTCTTCCATTACTTAATTCTTCGTCCCGCCCACTCTGAAATTTCATTGGTGTCTCCAGTCCCTTTTCACAACATCCACCCACCATCATTCGCTTGGATTTTTAATTATTATTTCTTTGGTGACCATTCCTAGTTAAGGGGCGTATCTCTCTTCCTGACCGCTATTTCGTTGTTCCCACGGATGGATTTCCTCTTCTTGTGGGGTCCACTTTTATGACCCTCAATAAATTCTGCCTCCCTGACTTGCAAGACTTTTATATGTCCTTTTATTTTCTTCCCTCTTTTGCGTTCTGAGCCCTCTTTCAGCGATTCGTTTATGGCCTAAAATTGCTCTTCACTATTATTTACCATCATATCTTCCAATTAACTTGCCTTCTATACCTATTTCTTTGTGCGCTTTCACGATGTCGCGAAACTCTGCGACAATCGACATGCAGATAAACAGATACCTATATTTTTACAAATGTGCTGTCAACAATACAATGTGTGACACGGGGGACACATCAGGATAACACATGCTATGCTTTAAGCACATTCGTAGGTGTACGTTTAATTGTGACGCAAGTATGTTCGAAGGTAAGTAAAGAGGTATGTATCAAACTAAAACTGCAAGATTAGCAATTTGGATGACACAGAATTGCTCATGAAAGTTTTTCGGACGTGGGGATAATACATCAACTGAAAGACACAATTTATAGGATATGGAAAACGGAACTAAACTCTAACTGAACGAATTAAATGAAGTGGCGAAAAAAATCCTGTTTTATTTTCTACTTTGAGTTAATAAGAATTCTAAAAGTACGGATTAACGGTACAAAACCGATGAATTATCTCTTGTTCCACTGAATATGAGAACTAAACAATAATATACGTTTATTCAGGATAACAGCAATACATTTGGATAACAATTACTATAAAAGACGATTGAAGGGTCCAGGGTTAAAGCCATTTTACAGCCATTTTTATGAAAATGAGTTTGCAGTGCAATCTTGTAGCTTTTAAGGAGTAATAACACCACGCGCATCCATATATGGGGCGGAACTACTTTAAAGCCTGTTAAAAATTGCGATAAAGTGTCGGTGTGCCGTGGAAAAACCACTTTACTCCAACTTTCAAATTCGTTTCTCTTAAACAGAAATTTTTGCGAAAATGAGTTGGCAGTGCCATCTTGTAGCTTTTAAGGAGTAACAACACCACGTGCATCCATATGTGGGGCAGAACCACTTTAAAGTTAAAAATAGCGATAAAGTTTCGATGTGCTGGGAAAAACCACCTTACTCCAACTCTCAAATTTGTTTTTCTCAAAGCGAAGTTTTGGAGTAAGGTTGTTTTACCCCCTGGACCCTTCGATTACTAATTAAGTTTTATGTAAATATTAATTGTTATTACTATCAGTAAGTCATACCTATTGTATGAATTTTTTTTACTGTTATTACTATTTCAAATAGTTTTTTTGACAATTACTTGTATTTCAATGATAATTCACATAAATTTGGATACAGCTCTTTCCTTTATTATCGCTGACATTCATACAAGTTGGAATAAATTTCTTGACACGTGTTATTCGTTTTGCCACAGATATACCTCAAGTGTCTCTCCGCCTTATTAAAGAAGAAGCTGACCGTCAACCCAAGGAGGATGACTACGTCCGCCTTGTCTGTGATGTCGACGCTAACCCCCAAGTGTTGAAAGTGGGTTGGCTCTTTAACGATCTTCCTCTTCCGCATAATCAGACCAGCACCGACATCATGAGCGGCAACATGCTGGTGTTCAAGAGGCTGTCTCGAAACAATCGTGGCAGATACAGGTGCTACGCTATCAACGAGGAAGGGAGGGGTATCAGCGACCAACTGGAGTTGAACATCATGCGTAAGTGTGCTTCTTTCTGTTCTAGGCATCCTTTCTCGAAAGTTAGTGTTGCTCTTCAGGTCAGGTAGTCTTTCTATTTTCAAATGTTGAGACTTTTGCCCCAAGTTTCGCTTAAGGGGACAGTGGACCTTCAAACCTAACTTTTTTTGTTTGAATGGATTTGCTTGAAATTTGAATATGTGATTAGTACCATAGATATTTAAAAGTGTTTAAAATTTAATTATGAAATATTAATAATTTATTAATTAGGAATTATTAATTATATCAAAAATTGGCCTAATTAAAAATGTTCCATGCGCATTTCTTTTGCATATAATGTGATAATTTGTATTTACAGGATACCTTATAGAACTACCAATGAAACTTATAATGAAAATATAAAGACCAAGGAACATATAAAGAGTTAAAAATAATAATAGTGAAAACACTCTTTTTACTACGCAAAATACCTATAAATCATCTTTTCAACTACAAAATTTAGAAATTCTGACCTACGAAGCATAATTTTTTTCAATAAGATTTATTTGAGATGCAGTTAAGTATATAAAACTTAAATTTTTAAGCAATACGATAATTTTAAATGTGCCTGGAGCAGTTTGAATATTCGTATGACATGAAAATTTTTATTTTGAGAAAAACGCATTTAAAGTTATTGCTATTAGTAACCACATAATATCTAAATTAAATACAAATGTCTATAACTAGTAAATTAACCACATAAATAAAAAATTCTTTTTGCAACACATTCCTACTCGTCCGTAGTTTCCCAGTTCAATAAAATAAAAAATTAAAATCGAATTTTTGGACAAATTTCACAATTTTGAAAGTCCAGTGCCCTTAATTACCTCTGTTTATAACGTTACGAAGTCATGCCATATTAACTTAACTTAGCAATTTGTTGGTGCAAGAATAGGTTAGTAAACTCCAAACGAAAATATGACATTTCTATGTCTTGTGCAATTCACATTTGGTATTTTGTTACCCCCATACTTTCTAAAAAAGGGTGTAGATATCAGATTCACCGTAAGAAAAGCAAATTCACTGATTTTCCTTTACTTGATTTCGGTTAGGAAAGCAATTGCGGTGGTTTATCATATTTTCTATGTTTATGTTTCAAGTGTATGACTCCCCATACCAGATGTCACTGAACTTCAAAATATAGGGCAGCATAACTTGTCGCAAACGTTTACTAGCTAAAATTAGTAAAGGAAAAGTATATTTTAATCGATTTGAAGGGAAAATTTTAACTCGTCTCATAAAGGTAATTTTAAAAAAAATTATTAAAAATACGCTATGGTCACCCCTAGAATAGTAGGTATTGCCCCAATGTCTGGGATTTTATGTCCAAGCAAGCAGTGAGGGATAGAATAGTGTGATTGTCACTATGATCAAATACACAAATTCTGCTATACGGTACTGAAAACAAATTCCCGGCAACTTAGCATGAATTTGATATTTAGTTCTTTAGACTGTATAATTACCCATTAAATTAACTATCCAGCTGTACATAAGATTTTGCCTGATTTTTCAACATCATAACAACTGAATCTGAAGGGTCCAGGGTTAGAATATTTTATAAAGTTTCTTTGGTGGTCTGGACTTTATCATTGG
Source organism: Dolomedes plantarius (assembly GCA_907164885.2). NCBI lineage: Eukaryota > Metazoa > Arthropoda > Arachnida > Araneae > Dolomedidae > Dolomedes > Dolomedes plantarius. Next base: position 4,469,413 of record OU015502.1, read on the forward strand.
AAATCAGTGCTAGCAGTCAGGGGGTTCAACTCATGAAAAATATTTAGAATTTTACTAGAGATATATACATCTTCTCTATGCTTGATATACGTTCACTGTTCAAGCACAAATGTGTACATTTGTGCTTGAACAGTGAACAAGAAAGTAAACAGAACAGTGAACAGTGAAGAACAGTAAACATGCACAAGATTTATTACTCTCCTAAGATTTATCTGGACCATTCAGCTTTAGTTGTTATGACGGTGGGAAATCAGGCAAAATCTTATGTAAAGCTGGATACTTAATTTAATGGGTAACTATACAGTATAAAGAAATAAATATGAAATTAACGCTAAGTTACCGGGAATTTCTTTTCAGTATTGTATAGCAGAATTTGTGAATTTGTTCATAGTGACAATCACACTTAATGTCCTACGGCCTGGCGGTGAATTATTTAATATTAAAGTGACTGCCTACGTTCGAAGGCAATTTTTTTAAATACTTTTTAAAGGATTTTTTTGTCTTTTATGGTAAAATAGCACTTAAAAATTTAAAAACAAAAGAAAAACGTACCTGTAAATAGCATACTTTTTTTATAAATTGTTCAATTTGAAGTAATTTTTAATGAAATTTATCTAAAACGCCTATCACTCTGCACATAATTCTAATGCTACTATTTTAATTTCATTCTCACACATGATACATATGACAGTTATCTTCAAAATGACCCACAATCTAAGAGAAACTTTAAAATGCAAAAATAATACAGACAATTTTATGTTCCAATATGTAAATTTTCCCCGATTCGTCATTCGTTTACTTATAAAACAGTCCCAAATAAAAAACTATTCATTATACATCAATTATTCTACGTCAGTTCATTAACAATGGCATCTAAAACATTTCTTGAAAATTCTATCAAATTATATGCATTATTATGTGAAATATCATGATAAAGGTAGAGATTTGTGCTAAGAATTATAATTCTGAGAAAAACGCATTTACATTTCTTTGTGACTTCAATTTTGTAGTAGATGATGTTTATTAAAATAGCTATAACTCTACTTCTAATTGATGTCGAACGAAAATCTAAACGGTTTTGAAAAGAGAAAAGAATGAATTATACGATTCTTGCAAAAAATAAAATTGACCAAAAGAGTGAAAAAATTACATTTTCAACGTAGGCGGTTACCGTAAATATCTTTTAATATTAAGTATTTGTGTATAAAATATTTCAATACTTTATTCGAAAAACAGGAAAATAATGTGAGTTGTTCTATATTAAGAAAAATTTAAACGATGTCTTTCATAAGAACTCAGTCACCGTAAAAACAAGTTATTTTGTTATTTTTGAAATAATCCATTTTGAAATACTTCAGCTTGAAAAATATTCTCTTAACTATAAACTCTTCAGGTGTTTCAGATTTCCTTCAGCTGTAGAGAAAGAGATTTATCTTTTAGCTTCAGGGGTGTATCACTTGAAAAATAGCTTTTAGAATCAAGATAAATATGACTAGCTTTAGGCAAAATATCATACTGTGGAAGTGCAACAGTACAGATGATGTCAAAATGTAGAGACACTAGCGTCTGATGTTGATGCATTGGCTGTCAATTTTTCTTGTAAATTTTAGGAGAAGTTATCAGTTACTGAATTTTAATTTGGTTCTATTTTGAACTTCATCTTTAAATTTTATTTCGAAGTTTCCAGATTGATGAATCGTAAGTTTGCTCACATGCTTCAAAACTGTTAAAGAGTTAACGAACACAAGTTATTAACGTCCCACAATAGCACTAAATATGGATTTTCGAGTGAGATATGGCGTTAAATTTTCCTCTTTAAATATATTTCAGAGATGGAAGATATATAATGGAATTTATTTTGCACTTCATTTATTCCTTATTATGTTTACGAGGCTTAATATTATAAAACACAACATTTGGGATATATGCTTTACTGTAATTGTTTCAAAGTTAATAGCTTTCCATTGAATCCTTGCAGAGGCAACAACCTCCACCGTTTAACGGTGCAGATTTTGTTTCCAATTTTTTTTTTTAACCTGAAGAATCTTAAAAAAAAATTCCAATTAAATGTTGAAAAATGTTTGTACTTCTTTAAACTGATAACAGATGGCAGTACTAGCCATTTTCTACTCATTTAACTGGAATACATTGAATGCAAGTGAAAAAAGGACTAGATTTAAGCACTCACACTGTGCAAACGGCTCCCTTCAAATGGTTAAAAGAAAATGTAGCAATTTAAAATTTATCATTCCCTGGAATATTATTGATAAATCAAATATGTCAACGGATATTTAGTTCATTTAAATAAAAAAATTGTGTTAGCTGTTTTGCCAAAGATTATCCATTGAATAACTTCATGCTGATTTTCATCTTGATTGTGGTCAGCAGTGTTTCCCATTTAGGTGTTTTCTATTGTAACACCAAATTAATTATCTAATAGCTGTCATTAATACATGAAATTAATGATTAGCTATGAAGAGGATAATTAATACTTCTACGACCTCATTTTATAGAAAAGCATTCGACCGTACGTTCTAACGTTATTCACAAACTAGGAGTTGCATTGAAAATAATTCTGATTATGTACAGAAGTTAAGTGCATCCAGATACTTTGCAGGTTTTAGTTAAACATTCAATGTTTATGCTCTGTATATCAGAATAATAAATCAGTGGTTGACATCAAAACACACCCTCATAACTAGTGAGGAACTGGGCTACTCGTTCGTATTCAGCAGACATGAACGGAAATGCATTTGCTCATAAACATCAATCATTGAGTTAATCCTAGCTGCTAAGTAGTCTAATTTAGTTACTTTTTAGAAAATAAAGACTCAATTTTTTCCTCAATATTTTTTTTCTGAAATGGCAGTCAATGTTACTTTCAGGAGTTATTCGTGAAATAAAAAATTTATCTGATATAAGTCATATACAATTGAAATTGTTTTAAGCTGCGGCTCATATATTAACATTTCCTGTTGCCCCTCAAAAACGGTCATAAAATAACTGTCATTGATGTCATAGTACGGGTATCTAACGAAAAACTAGGTTGTTCATTCAGCGGCCATGAAAGGATAAGCAATTGCTTATAAACAGTAATTATTCAGTTAATCCAGTTTGCTAGACACGTTGATTAGTTTTGAGTAAGTGTCTTTTCAGAAGGTATAGATTTAATTTATTCCTGCCATGATGTGTTAAGCAATTCCAAACATCAATCATTTAGTCAAAACTAACTGTCAAGCAGGTTAACTAGATTTGAGTTAGTATCCTTCCAGAAGAAAAATATTTATTTTTTCATGCTATGATGGGAGTCATGCAGCCTTGATATGGGAAGCAAATCCAAACATCAATCATTCAGTTAAAACTGACTGTCAAGCATGTTGACTAGTTTTGAGTTAGTGTCTTTTCAGAAGAAAATATTTTACATTTCCATGCCATGATGGGAACCATGCATCCTTGATATGGGAAGCAATTCCAACCATTAATCATTCAGTTAAAACTGACTGTCAAGCAGGTTGACCAGTTTTGAGTTAGTGTCTATTCAGAAGATAAGGTTTTTATTTTTTCTTGCAATGATACGAGCAATGCAGCCAAGATATGGTAAGTAATTCCAAACATCAATCATTCAGTTAAACATGGCTTCTAAGCAGGTTGAATAGTTTGGGGTTAGTATCTTTCCAGAAGAAAAATATTTTACTTTTTCATGCCATGATGGGAGCCATACAGCCTTGATATGACTAGTTTTGAGTTAGTGACTTTTTAGAAGATAAAAATTTAATTTTTTTCCTAAATTGTTTTTTCTGAAGCAACAGTAATTTTTACTTTCAAAAGATATTTATGAAATGAGAGTTTTATTGAATATTAGCCATATCCAGTTCAGATTTAATTAGGCTGGGTCCTATATAATGAAATTTTCCGTTGCCCCTAAAATTAATTGTTTAATAACATATTTCATGGCATAATTAAAAGTAACCAGAGCCTCTTATTATATTCTGTATAATTTTACTTCTAAATGCACATTCAAAATCATTTCTAAAGCTTAATAATAAATTACGAAACTTATTAAATAAATTTTCATTAATGTACAAATATAATAAGCACTCGTTTTTATTTATTTTTTTCTAATATTTTTCTTCTATAATGTGACATTCAAAGCTGCGTTCTCAGGAAATTCATGGAATCAGTTTATTAAACATGATCCTGTTCAGATTTCTTTAAGAAATGGATTATATAAAAATAGGTAAAGGTTTTTTTAAGCAGTAAGGCGATATTGTTTTCACTTTAATATCTATTCATTTATTTCCGTAATGAGGCATTCTAAATTGCGTTCTCAGGTTATTCCAGGTATAAAAAAGTTTTACTTAAAGTGAGACACATTCTAATTATTTTACGTTGCGTCTGATAATTTTGAAACCTCCTTTTCCACCTCAAAATTAATCTTTCAATAACTTCATTAATAGCTTCATTAAAAATAATCAGCGATTGTTTTTCTATATAATGCTCATTTATTCCCGTAATATGTCTTTTAAAATTGCGTTCTCGCGTTATTAATGAAGTTCAATTTCATCGATTTAATAGTCAATGTACTTAATCAATCTGAGGGTTTTGTACATTGACAAATAATAAATCCCCCAAAAAACATCCGTGGAGGTATTTACATTAATTTTTACATTAATTTACATTAATTTTTTTCAAAAATATTTATTATGCTCATTTATACCTGTAATATATCTTTTATAATTACTTTCTCAGAATATCAAGGAAGTTTCATTGATTTAATTGTCAATGTACTTAATCTGATGTTTTTGTACATTGACAATTAATAAATCACTCAAAAAAAGGTCTGAGTAAGAATTTTATTAATATTTTTAATAAATATTCATTGTGTTCTTTCATTCCTGTAATATGTGTTTTAAAATTGTATTCTAGGGTTATTAATGTAATTCAATTTCCTCGAATTAATTGCCAATCTACAAAAAACAAATTGAGGTTTTTCAACATTGACAAATAATAAATCAATAAGCAAAACATTTGTGGAGGTATTTATATTAATTTTTATTAAAAGTATTTATTATGTTCATTTATTCCTGTAATATATCTTTTAAAATTGAATTCTCGAGTTACTAATGAAATTTAGTTTCATTGATTTAATTGTCAATGCAGAAACACAATCTGAGGTTTTTGTACATTACCAAATAATAAATCACTCAACAAAATATCCGTGAAGTTATTTATATTAATTTTTATTAAAAATACTTATTATGTTCATTAATTCCTGTAATATGTCTTTTAAAACTGCGTTCTCGGGCTATTAATGGAGTTCAATTTCCTTCATTTAATCGTCAATGTACTCAATAAATCTGAGATTTTTTGTTCATAGACAAAAAATAGAACACTCAACAAAACATCTATGGACGTATTTATATTAATTTTTATTCACAATATTTATTATGCTCATTTATTCCTGTGATATGTTTTTTATAATTGCTTTCTCGGGTTATTAATAAAGTTCAATTTCATTGATTTAATCGTCAATGTACTTAATCAATCTGAGGTTTTTGTACATTGACAAATAATAAATAACTCAACAAAATATCTGTGGGGGTATTTATATTAATATTCATTAAAAATGTATATTATATTTATTTATTCCTGTAATATGTCTTTTAAAATTGCATTTTCTAGTTATTAAGGAAATTTAATTTCATTGATATAATTGTCAATGCAAAAAACAATCTGAGGTTTTTGTACATTGGAAAATAATAAATCACTCAACAAAATATCTGTGGAGGTATTTATATTAATTTTTATTAAATAAATTTATTATTTTAACTTATTCCTGCAATATGTCTTTTAAAAATGCATTCTCGGTTTATTTAAGAAATTCAATATCGTTTGTTTAATTGTTAATGCAAAAAAAAAAAAAAAAACAATCTGAGGTTTTTGTAGATTGACAAATAACGAATCCCTAAATAAAAATATTTGTGGAGTTATTTATATTAATATTTAATAAAAATATTTATTATGCTCATTTATTCCTGTAATATGCCTTAAAAATCGGATTCTCGGGTTGTTAATGAAATTCAATTTTATTTCTTTAATCGTCAATACACAAAATACAATTCTGAGGTATTTGTAGATTGATTAATAATAAATCGCTAAATGGAATATATGTGGAGGTATTTATATTAATTTATATTAAAAATGTTTATTATGCTTATTTATCCCAGTAATGTCTTCTTAAATTGCATTCTTGAGTTCTTAGTGAAATTTAGTTTCATTGCTTTAATCGTCAATGCACAAAAAAACAATCTGAGTTTTTTGAACATTGATAAATAATAAATCACTCAAAAAATATATGTGGCGGTATTCATATTAATATTTATTAAAAATATTTTATTTGTCATTTATTTCTTTAGTACGACATTCAAGATTGCTTTCTCAGGTTAATCATGAAATAAAAGTTTTAAATCACGCGAGACACATCTTCATTACGTTAAGATGGGGCTGACAATTTTGAAACCTGCTTTAACATCTAAAAATTAATCTTTCAATAGCTTCATTAATATATAAAAATAATCGAGGCTCTTTTTATTTATTTCCTTAACATGTCTTTAAAAATTGCGTTCTCAGGTTATTTATGATATAAAAATTTTATTGAATATCAGACACATGGTAATTGCTTTGAGATGTGGCTCATATTTTAAAATTCCTTTTGAGGCAAAAAATAATTAATTGAGTAGAAGCGAGTGAATAATAATAAACTGAAACTGTTTATATATTCATTATTTATTATTTTCTGTAATATATCATTCAAGTCTCAGGTAATTCATCAAATATGATGATCACTGAATCGTATTTTTATAGGTATCAGTGATGGCATACATCCAGATATTTCCTACTGCAACACAAAACTAATATTTCAATAGCTCTTTAGTACAGCAAATTAATCACTGCTATTTAGACATTAATTAATTTTTAAAAATTCTAACAATTTGTTTTCATAAAGTGGTATTCAATGTTATGATCCAAGTTAATTCACTGAATCTTATTTCACTTAACCTTATCTGGTTTTCAGAGTTGGCTTGTCTCCAGGATTGCAAGAAGTACCTGTCAAAATATAAAAAATATAAATAATTTGACATGAACCACTACATGGGGCTCTCCGCACATAGTGGTTGTATAATGTCAAATGTTTCCGCCATTTTCTTTAAGGTGAAAGTTTATTCTGGATACAAAATTGATTAGTCTTTCAACAAAAATGACTCAATACGCCAATAACGTATAATGAAATTCTTCTCCGCGATTATTTTATATTAACGCTGCTGTGTGCTAACCCTATAGGAATCGCTCATCTCAATGTAAACATATGGAGGAAATGTGTCCAAGGATTGCCGATTTGGATTTAAAGATGTTTTTTTAAAAACTGCACTCCGAATAGAGACAGAAATTTTACAACTTGGCGCATTTTCCGCTTTTTTTTTCTTAAAAAGCAAATAATATTTAAAATTCAAATTTTTAGAGGAAAAAATCTGATATAGTAAGTTTTAATCGCCCATAAATTCCCTTGGTGGACGAAATTTATAACATGAATCCTGTTGCAAAGTTCAGGCTATCTGAAAATACCATTTTTATCGGATTATCGGCATTTCTGTAGACACATTTTCCCCGTGGGTTAACATTGAGGTGAGCGAATCCAATAGGGTTAGTACACAACACCCTTAACTAATATCAGTAAAATATAATAAGATAATATTACGTGTATATGCAAGGAATATTCAATGCCAATCACCATTCTACAATATAATTTTACACCATTTTTTAAATGAAGAAAGCAATTAATATTGGCACTTTAACTAGTTGGTACCTGTCAAAACATGACGGCTAGATAGTAAATAAATGTACTAATACACAAATTATACTCAACACATCATTGCCGAATGTTGAAAATCATAATAATGCGCAGAAACAAATTAATGTTTAAGTGGCCTCGTGCTTAGTGAGTATCTAAAGCCAGATTAAAAAATGTAACTGAGCATGCGCAGAAAGCAAATTTTTAATTGTAAATTATTGCTCATTAAACAGCGCGAAATAAACAATTTCCATCAGGTTTAATCTTATATTTCACAAACATAATTATGATAAAAATAAAAATGGCAGAGAGAGATCTAGAGAGAATCCTCGGCATTGAAACATGCCACTGAGCATGCACAGAAATCAAATTTTAATTGTAAATTATAGCTCATTAATAAAAATTGCAGTTTCAAAAACCAAATTTGACAAATCTACAGATTTCAATCTTTCGTTTAAGACCCAAATGAAGTCAATGGATGCAGTAGTTTTCTCTCACGGACTGCCCAAAAAGTGGGCTTAGCAACTTAAATATATAGATTTCAGGTACGGTCGAGCTTTCTAGTATACTGGTTTACATGAAATTTCAAGAGTAAAAATATATAAATCGCTCAACGAAATATCTACAGAGGTGACAAATAATCACTAAAACTATTTATTCGAATTTATTTTACATGAACTGATTGATATTCAAGTAAAACAATAAACATTTATGTTTACCTCATTCAAAAAAGTATTTAAATTATATTGACCATTCTGAATTACTAAATTACACCACTTTTAAATGAAGAAAGTTATATATACCCTATTTACGTATCAATTGCTGTTATTGTTCCTATTGTTACCGTTGCTTAAGTCCCTAGACCGGACAAATCATAACAAATATCATTGAAGCTGCTAGAGCGCAGAGATGACGCTCCTGTTTAGCTCTCAATTTATTGGCCAGAAAATGGGTTGGCGGCCGACTTTTTGCAGGGTTCCACCACAATTTTGACCGAGCAACCCCAGTGACGACATCTGGTGGGTTCGTACACCCCCTCCGCCTATAAACCTCGCGGACGGACTCTTCGGACTGCAACGTTCCCAAAATCGGTAACTACCAGTAAGGAATGTGATAAAATTTTGTTCATTTCAGAGGAGTCGTGGAATAAAGGTGTCTTTAGTATTGTATAATATGTATAATATGATACTAACAGTATTCCTGCATTAATATATATATATATATATATATATATATATATATATATATATATATATATATATATATATATATATATATATATATATATATATTTATATATATATATATATATGTGTGTGTGTGTGTGTATGTGTGTGTGTGTGTGTGTGTGTGTGTGTGTGTAACATGGTAGGCCCAACCCGAGAAGACCGAAGCGATTATGGAACCACCATATCACAACGAAGACTTAGAAGAATTATAGTAGTCGAGGCCAGAAGCAAAGACGGCAATCATTACGTTGAACTAAATATTTTATATGCAAACTGACATATCTTCTAGGGGCAACGGAAAATGACCAAAGCTCTCCGAATTCTGATCGCAGGGTCTTATATAAACTTTTGAGGTGTCTCGTCATGTGATCATGAAAAAGGTTAATGATAAGTTATCCATGACTCTGATGTCAGAGGTTATGTTATATGTTATGCAAAGATGCGCTAAAAATTGGACTTCTCGAGGGGACGCTAAGATGCTGTCTTTGTTCTTTACATCGGAAACGAAATTAACCTACACCCAAGGAAATTTAGAAGAATTTAGAATCTTGAAAGGGATTTGGGTTTTTTTATGTTATATATATATATATATATATATATATGAATATGAGGCAGTGAAAGGCAAACTGGTGTAAGTCACATTTTCAACTCTTTATTTAGATAAGGGCAAAAATGTAAACTCCATGTTCAATTTTCAGTGGAATTGCAAAAAATTATTATTTGCAATATTATAATATTTATTATGGATTTTTCTATAGTTTTCGCAGTAAAACGCTTTGGAGTTACAACACTGGACTTACTGACTTACAGCATTTTGCCTTTCACCGCCTATGTATATATATATATATATATATATATATATATATATATATATATATATATATATATAAATAAGAATAAGATGAAAGAGAAAACCAGTAATAGCTCTAAAGCGACTTGCAGCCAGGAACAACCAACATGTAAAGAAAAGTATGAATAAGGTTTTTGACAGCATTTCTTCATCAGCGGTGTCAATACTGTCTAAAAACCAATGGATTGTTTTTGATGAGTATGATCTATTAAATAAACACACTCAGACGACACCGTACAATCCATTATTAACAGAAGAATTGAATAATAATAGAATTAAGTTTGAATAAAAGTACTTAACCAAAGAACACCAAGCCTGGCGCTAGTCAGAGTGGAAGTTAAAAACTTGTAACCGCAAGATGACTGACGTCATAAAACTTGCAACCATTGAGGTAGTGGATACTCAGTTACAGACTTACTTAGGTTACCATATTTTAAGACTATTATTCCTTTATTTATTTAGTTTTTATTATTGTTACTACTATGAGTTAATTTTATTTTTATTTTATTTTACTTATGATTTTTATTTTTATTTTTAGTAGTTATTATTTTTATTTTAACCTATTGTTATGTTTAACATATTAATGCAAGAGAACAAACTATTCATTAAAACAAAAACAACCAATTATGTTTTTGGATAGACTTACTGGGTAATTATTACGAGTTAGCACAGCTTTCAAGTCTATAATATGCTTAGACTGGTTTTCTCTTTCATCTTATTCTTATTTATTTATTTTCTTTCATTAAAAGAGCAGCATTCAGCGCCTTACATGAAAGTAATTTGTTTTAATGTCCAATACTAATTGATTTAAGTTCATCTATGTTTTGGCTTTTAAGCCTATACTCTAATGTGTGGTCAATTTCAAAGCCTTGTTAATTTTTTTTATATATATATATATATATATATATACCTGGTTACTACCAGTAATGAATGCGAAAAAAATATGTTCATTTCAGAGAATTCGTGAAATAATTGTGTTCTAATGGTTTTTTACCGCCTTGCATGGGGGTTCTTTAATGCGAGAAACTGGGACGACACAAAAAATACTTCCATATTTTTGTCTCAAGCTTTTATTACATCGTTTCTAAGGGACACAGCACATGCAGCACATATAAAGAAATTTAAAAAAGGATTGATTTGGCATACAGAGCCATATTTGTCAGCTAAACCCTGTTAGCCTATGTGTTCTCGTCTCAGTTCAACTCCAACTGCGAACAACCAAGTGCTCCCCCCGGAATTAGGGTTGCCACATGCCAACTTTGACACGTGTTACCAGACGTGGTGCGCCTTACATATATTATATGATGCGACTTTATATTATATGATGTGATCCTAACAGTATTCCTGCATTAATGACGACATTCGACATATCCTTTCAGATGCCCCAGTTTGTAAAGATAACCAACAAATCACGTACGCCGTCGCTTTGAACCAGAGTGTCGTCGTGCGTTGCGAAGTGGAAGCCCAGCCCACTGACGTCACTTTCAAGTGGGAGTTTAGCAACACAGTCCATAAGCATTACAACCTACAACACACCAGCAAAGGGGCGGTAAGTTTGGCGACATACAAGCCTGCCTCCAATGCTGACTACGGGACACTCTTCTGCTGGGCGAACAACAGCGTTGGCCACCAGCAATCCTCTTGCTTTTTTACAGTTATTGCACCAGGTACGTCTGCAAGAACTTTTTATTAGACTGAATTTTAAAGTTGTGAGAGTTTGTCTATGCCACGTTCTGTCGCCAAGCCTGGTTAAAAGTTGTCATGATTTAAATGTTCCGTGTTTCGGTGCTACGTTGTTTATTATCACTGTCCTGGTGAACTAAATATAGATGTATCGATGGATTTGGTAGCTAATCTTGAATAAGCTATCGATTTGCCTTTCAGTTGAAAAACATAATAACCACATATGGAATTAGATTAAAATTGACACTGCAATGCATTTTTTGTTAATAAATGTTTGCGGTGAATGCAAGGACATCAGAATATTTCTTACCGTTGAGTAAGTTGACTTAGAACTGATTAATATGATGCACTAAGATTTCTGTGACTTTTAAATTTTATGCTGCATTTATATTTCATATTTTATGTCTTGGTATTGTTTCAAATTGGTATTGGCAATATGTGGTAAATTGGTCTTTTTTCACAACTTATTAACTTTAGCTTTGAAGTTGTGATTGTAAAATTTATAATTCATGCTCAAGAAATACTAGACCTCGTATTTCAATTGAATATAAACTTGTAAATTAACGTATATACGACTTGAAGAGAAGCGAGCTAGTGATAAAATGCTTTTCTTTTATGTCTTTTGTTCGATTATCCTAGAAAATGCAAAACATTTAGGGAAAAATGCGAGTACCTAGAAGCAAAAATTTCACTTTACCCCAATTTGATAGAAGGTATAGAAACGCAATGAAAATGTTGAAGTTTATAACTAAAGATTAAAAGAAAGATAATCCTAAATGAAAAACAAGACGTTACTTCCATCTGTAGGGTGCCACCTTATAACCATTCTGAAGCTATCAGACAGCAGTTCTTGAAAGTACTGGTAAATGCCGTGATTCTCTTCAAATTCACGATAGTCCGTCCACTGAAACCAGCAATGTCGCACCCGAGAAAGAAGTACTTTCGACCGGAATTGAATTTATATAAACGTTTGTATGTCCCATAATGCGAATTTTGAATGCGGCAAGGTGTAGGCGTTATTCTGGTACCAATTTTAAAGAACTCGCAAACTTAGCGATATTCCAAGAATAGTCAAGTAACTGCAAACTCTAACGATAATTCGGTGATCAAAACTAAAAAATTCGTTTAGTTTAGCTGCTGGCTTTACTTTTCAGAAAGGTTTGTCTAAATGAGACCTTTCAGCATTAAAAATTTAGAAATTTACAAAAAAAGGATAATTTTCATCAATAATATTCCCATGATGTCTTCAACAGAGGAATGGAAGGTATGGAAGCCGTGTTATACTTATTCAATATAGGGTTTGCATTTTTATTACTTACTCAGTGCGCGTTTGGGACTATGCAATTTATTTAAAAAGTCGCTATTTTGTTCACATAAGTTCGGGCAAAAAAAAATTATCCTCCTTTAAGGGGGCCATACACGTGCAGGAAATCCTCAAGAAAAAAGCCTTCAGAATTTCCTCAACTGAACCGTAGCGCAGACATGTGCAACACACGCGCACATACGTGAAATGTCTTCCAATTGGGATTTCGGGGACTGTACAGTCCGTCACGGGTCTCAAGGCTTCCCCACAGACAACGGGGAAATCCTCAAGGTGTGGACTGCGAAGTCAAATCCTCAAGGAATTCCTCTACGTGTATGGGTACCTTAATGGCGTGTCTTTCATAAATAAATTATAGCTGAGTTTGTATTCATCACTGAGTTACCCGGAATGGTGAAACAGACGCGATCTCGCAACCTTCAAATCTGGCAGTCGACATTTCACTGGCATTTAATGAAAAAATGTTTCTAATAGATTTTTAAGGTTTGAAAATATAAAAACTTATGATCTAAAATATATATTTATTTCAATTAATTTGCGATTATTAACATACTGTAGCTATTGATGAATCCCGTAAACTAAGTGACATTAACTGAATGAAATTTTGCATAACATATGCACATTTATTACTTTCATCCTATAACCTAGCAGTTACTAAACTCCCCGTGTTTTAACAAGCACCTTCAAGGGAACAATGCAAGGCTTGTTTTATATCAACTACCTTTGGCTGTAACTTTGCATAATGCATAATTTAATTTTCCCCGAGCTGTGGTGAAATTAGAATTCGAAATGAAGCTAAAGGAATCTTTACTGGCGAGCAACAATTTCCGAAGCGTTTGCAGATTTGATTAATTCTCTTTTGATTGCTAAAATCAGAACAGGCTGTTTATTAAACCGACCAGGCAGCAATTAGCTATTTAGCAATTGTTATGATTCATTGCGCTGAATTGCATATTAGCTTGGAATAAAATTGCTTAACAACGATTTGGTGAATTACCAGCATGACGGTTTATAAATGTTTCCGACATAAATTTCCTGAAAATATTAGTAATATCTTTGTACTAGACTTCAACATATGGATTAGTCAATAACGAATTCATTTTGAAACATTTGAAGGGCCCAGTCATTACTGGCGTGGTAGGATTTTCGTCCAAATTGCATTGTAAAAAAGTACAAATATACCACTGATTTAAATACAAATTATGATTTGGAATTTACCTTAACCCTGATATTTTAAACCATTTATAGAGAAACTAATTATGATTTTTGATTAGCACGATTAAATAATCTCTGTTTTTGTAATTGTCGTCTACGATCCAAACATATTCGATATTCAGAGAAAACAATATAATGCAATATTTAATTGCATTATTATTTCTCAGAATTATTTTATTTACAAATTACGGGCGTTTGGCAACTATGCCATTAGCCTTCTAGCTTCCCAATATTTTTGAACAATAGAAATAAAACCGTAGAATGCAGTGCAGGTGTCCAAATGTTCCCAGTTCATATGTCGTCCAGAATTACATAAAATACAATTAGGAGAGTTACTAATTCCGATCCTAAACAAATGAACACTGATGCAGTCGTGTCCAGTCAGAAGACGAAACATTACAACAGCATAGGCACGAGGCAAACTCGGGACAGTGGAACCCAGGCACTCCCAGGCCTTATCTTTAGCATAGTTAGCCATCAGTAGCTTGAATGTTTTATTAAATTCGAGTTTAATAACACGCTTTTCAAAATAAAAGATCATGAAAGATATCGTCTTTTAAATGATAGTACTACCTCTTGTCGCTAAGAAGTCTGCCCTCTCATTTCCTTCCTCCCCACAGTGTTAGGGGACCCACTGGAGAGCTATAGATCCGGACAGGGAATTTCAAAGTGAGCGACAGACATACAGCTGCTATTCAAAAAATTAGAATAATGTAAAAAAGAATGGGTTTAATGTAGCTAAAGTGTCAATTTGCATACTGTATTCAGAAAAAAAATATTAAAAATGTCTAAATATCTTCAGAACATTTATAAATATAACATAAATATTTATTTTTATTTGCTATACTAATAATTTACTATTTAAAAAAATATTGGAATTATTTAAAAAATTAGAATAGCATTTGATTTTAGTTCAGTATTTGCTTAATATGGGACGAAAGATCGACTTATCTGAGGCTGCGAAATTTCGTATCCTGCACTTGCACAAAGAAGGAAAAACACAACTGTTTATAGCAAAGGAAATGAAATGTTCTCAACCAAGTTTGAGTAGAGTTTTGAGAGAATATTGTAATAATAAGTGTTTACAAAATAAACACTTTAAAAGTGTTCGAAAGCCAGTAACTGCAGCAAGAGATGAAATGCAATTGAAAAAGATTGTGAAGAAACATCGCTCTCGAAGTGTGAGATATTTACAGAAATGGAAAGAAGTGGGTGTAAATGCCTCTAAATCTACAACATTACGACGACTTCACAAATTAGATTTTAGATCACGCGTGCCTAAGACAAAGCCACTCTTATGATCTAAGCAAATGGCTGCTAGAGTTAAAAGGTATAAACAAAGGATATTTTGGGGTCAAGATGACTGGAAAAAGGTACTCTTCAGCGATGAAAGTACGTTTTGTGTGTCCCATGGGAATCGAGGTATACGTGTTTGGAGACTTAAACAAAAGCTTTTGATAAAGAGAATTTAAAACGTTGTGTAAATTTGTGACCTCTGTTATGATATGGGGCTGCATGACTGCAGATGACCCAGATAGGTTGTGTTTTATTTACACAAAAGTCAATTCAGAAGTGTATCAAGAAATTCTTGAACACTTCATGATTCCTTCATCTGAGGATTTATGCGATGATGATTTCGTGTTTCACCAAGATTCAGCTTCTTCCCACGCTTCCAAATCGACAACTAAATGGCTCCAAGACAAGGAAATAAATGTACTCCCTTGGCCTGCGAATTCACCCGATCTAAGCCCCATCGAGAATTTGTGGGGAATTATGAAAAAACTACTTCAAGAAGTTGCACCAAGAGACAAAAAATATCTTATTTCTAGTTTGAAGAACATATGGGAGAATATTGATTAAAAAAATTGTGAAACTTTAGTCAATAATATGCCAAACCATTTAAGAGCTATCATGAAAGATAAGGGTGATGCAACAAAGTACTGATTAGCATGTAAAAAGACTTCTAGTTTAAATTGTGTACAATATATATACATTATTCTAATTTTTTTAACCATGTTATGAAGTATTCTAATATTTTGAATTTTTTTTCACTTGCTGTATTAAATATGATTTCTATTTAATTTTAGTATGTTCATATTTTTATAATGTACAAAATATGCAGATTTATATTATGATAATTTATATTTGATATCATTGATTATTTATTTGATATATTAGATTTGCAATTTCCTTGACCATATTTTCTTTCATTATTCTAATTTTTTTTATCAGAGCTCTAGATACGCTTCGAGTCGCACAATTTATAACTGGAAATATCTTGGAGGGCAAATCTAAAATCGGAAAGAATAACAACTTTGTTAAAAATGTGTCTTCTAGACATAATCAGTTCTAACGCCACAGAAATGCCCTCAACCTCACCATCGGAGCTAGTTGTATTGCTACCAACCGCTTTGTAAGAGGACAAATGTTCGCTATAGATACCACCTCCCGCACCAACAATTCCATCTAATAAGGAGCCATCAGTATACACATGAGTTCAGTGATCTTTAGGATACCTATTTCCAATAGTCTTGAGAGCGGTAGCACGGAGTTCAGGATGGAGAATTTCCTTCCTATCAATTTTTTTTATCCAATTCGAGGTGTATATTGTTACGAATTTTACGGGTCTATGGTAATCTTGTCATTCTCGTCTCTATGGTAATATGAGAGTTATCACCAAATTTGCGATGGATTTGAGGACTTATTTTGGTCGCCAAGTTTGGCGATATATCGCCAAATTTGATATGGCGCCAAATGGTCGTCAACCTTCTAGGCCTTTCTGGAATGTTCCAGTTATTTCTAGATGGTCGCCGATAGGGGGCGCTTTGGAAGTCTATAAATATACATGAGATTGGCATTGGAACTCAGAATTCCTTTCTGCTGAGAATTGAATGTATTGAAAGTGCGTTAGGCGTGTATTGTATTGAGGACTCAGGCGTATGTTGTTCTGAGTTGTATTTTTAGAGTTTTCTGTTGTATAGAAGACAGTTATTACGTGTTTTCTGTTACTATTTGTGTATGCGCCTGAAGAATTTACGGAACAATAAATTTTATTTTGTGTGCACTTTCTGAAGAGAATTTATTCAATCCCATCGAACACAAGAAAACGGAACAATATGTATTTTACAATAATCTGGAGGGCAACAAGGCCCAGTCATAAGCCCAAAGCTTTTGAGTGGGCCGAGGCTTCAAAAATTTTGTATCCTGTATAATATCGAGGTTTCCACACACATTGTAACTAGCCTGGTTGAATCTAATTTGGGTTTTTAATACTCCGAGACCATTATAGTTGTAGTTTCTCTAATCGTAATTCGATATCCTACGAAGATTCTGCAATAAAATTCCAGCATCTCTATGTCAAGTTTCACTGAAATTAAATTAGTTAACTGCATAGCTGCAATAGGAGTGGTCTTAACTGCTCCCGTAATCAGACGCAGGCCCTGATTCAGAAACAGTCACGAGGATTTAATTACAATACTTGAAAACGGGTTTCATATATATTTTATCAGTCGTAACAAGAGTATTGATGTTCCAACCCCATTTACAGCCAGCAGGCCTCTTAAGAACGGGAAGTCTTCTCTCAACCCTTTCTCCGACAGAAGTCGCATTTTCAATCCAGTTCGATCCATGTTTCTCCGAATAACAAAGTCCTATCTTCTCATTTGAAAATCCGTTTTATAAAATTTATCAGAAAAACTAATTTTTTTTATTATTAACCGACCACTACAACGGGAGATTGTTGGTTTCTCGCAATGGAGACACGATAGATGCACAACCGTCATATTAGACCGAACAGACGCAAGAGCGACATCTGGTGGTTTCGCACCCACTACATACCACATGGACTTTCGCGATAAATTATAAAAATATGCACACATATTTTATAAATACTTTTACCCTAAAAATTAAAAGCCATTCCAGCTCTTTACTGTTATTTACAGAGCTATTTTATTCCTGAAATTGTGAACCGATTTTCCCTTCCCCTTAGGCCACTACATATTGTTCGCCTTAGCTAGTACATATTGTTTCGTTTTACTGGGTTCATTAGCATTGAATAAGAATCTCTTCAGAAAGTTCACACAAAATAAGTGTATTATTTTGTAAATTCTTCACGTGTTACACAAATTAAAACATAAAAGACGTAACAACTGTCTTTTATACAGCAGAAAATTCTTAAAACACATCTCAGGATACCATAATTTTCAATACACGCCAATTAACGCAGTTACAACACATTCAATTCTCACCAGGAAATTCAACTGAGTCAATGCCAATGTCAGGTTTCCAAAGCGCCCTCTATAGATAAGCTTTCTATGACAGCTAGATATTCCTAGAAGCTTAAGAAAAGGTTTAGTCGACAAGTTGGCGAAATATCGCCAAATCTGGCGACAAAAATAAGTAACAAAATCCATCGCCAATTTGGCGATAACTCTCATATTTGGCGTGATTCGCATACACTCCCATGTTAAATATAGGAGTTTTTCCATAGAAACCATTTTAACGCAACAAAATGAAATATTTGCAAAATTCGTAATATATTTAAAACCTTTCATTGTGTAAAAATAACCTAGAAAACAAAACTGTTGAATCACTAAATTGGCTACAAAATCTCAAAAAATGTTTCACAGTTAGAAATCCTTGTTCAATAGCAATTGTTTTCCGTAAGAAGGTATTTTTTTGCATGTAAATGTCAATCAGAGTCCTGTTCCTGCAGATAAGATTTTGCGGAAGTGAAGTTTGTTATATCTAGATTCTCTTGCACATTCGATGGTGCAAACAACAGCTGTCTGTCATTTGAACTGAATTCTTTATTCTGATTGAATATGAAAACTAATTTTCCCTTGTAAAACTGACAACTGCCTCTCATGCAAAAAAAATCGAATTATTAATTCGCTAAAATGCGCGAAGTAATTTTCTTTTTAACAACCAACAACTGTCTCACATCTCAAAAAAACTAATCTCTAGTTCGCCAAAATATGTAAAATAGTTTTCTTTACTCAGTGAACAAAAGTTAGCCATTAGAAATGAAATCTTTATTTTGCTGAAATGGGCACAGTAATTTTCATTTGTTAAACTAGCAATTGTCTCACCAAAACATTAAACTTCTTTTTTCGTTGAACTATACAATGTAATTTTCTCTTGCTCAACGAGGAATTGTCTGTAAAAGAAAAAAAAATGAAATCTTAATTTCATTTAAAAGACTAAAGTAATTTTCTCTCGAACTATTTACATGGGGAAAATGAAATCTTTATTTCTCTGAAATGTTCAAAGTATAATTTTCATTTGCATTAAGCGACCAACTGTCTGACAATAAAAATTAAATCATGGTTTCGTTTAAATAAGCAAAGAAATTTTCTCTTGCTCAACAAAGAACTGTCTGTTATAGAATAATGAATTTTGAATTTAGCTGAAATGTACATATTTGTTAAAGAGCAACAACTGTCAAACAAAAAAATTAAATCTTAGTTTTGTTTAATTATTCAAATTTTCTCTTGTACAATGAACAAAGTTCTGTCATTTAAAAAAAAATGAAACCTTTATTTCACGAAAGCATTTTTTTTCTATTTAACTGAGTAAATCGAGAAAAATAATTATGGAAACTAAATTGAGCTTTTCTAAACATATTGATCATAAATTTAGGTGAATTTTCATAAACTGTAGTTTCCATCTATCAGATGATAAAAGAAACTTTTCTTTAACTATTCAGTGGACGCGCACTTGTACAAAGTGCAACATTATCGTAATTTTGAATTGTTTGTTTTTACATGTAAAGTTTTAATGTTATAGGCAGTTTCTACTTATAGCTACACACTTTCTAATTCAGGTCGAAATTTCTGACCCTTGTGTTCCTTTCCATTTATTGTTAGTCGTAATTTAACCGTGGTTAACCAGTGATTATACTGGATTGCAATACAGCAAAAGCAGGAGTTGATGTAGTCGATCCAATGTGCAGCTGTTACACGGTATACCGCATATGAATAAGATGGATAATCTTATTGTTTTTTAGGTTTTGTGATATAATAGGAATCCATTCGCAAGTTGTCCTTAGATGCAATAAACCAGACAGTTTTGAAATAAGGCGATTGTACCTGCATTCTTTGGCCTTTAATTATAAATATATCTCAATATTATCAACACTTTATATCTTGTCATTAAATGCAGAATTATTATTTTCAATTTGAAAACAAAAAGTTTATTACAAAAGGAATAATCAAGGTTGAAAGAGACGTTGCACTTTGTGCGCCACGCGAGCCTGCTGATGTTCCAAAAATCGGCGCGCCAGCTGAAGGGTAAAAGCAAAAGTTTTACTTTCTAACGTTGCAGACACAGTTCTTTCAAATATTTCGCGACCCACACCGAGAATTTGTTAGCTTCTTGAGGGTTCACAATATAGATGAATTAACGTAATATCCTATGAGGGAATAGCACAAAAACGTCCTCAACTTTGTCGGGACTTGAATCTGACTTACTCCGTGGAAGCTCGTGGTGCTAACCACTGTGGGATGTCAGGTACTTTATTCTAACTTTCGTGTCTGACTTGGAAAATAAAAAAAAGAAAAATTTCTAGTATATTTGTAATGTTAAAATTGGTCCAAAAATGTTGTCATCAAAGGAATCCTTCAGGAGATTTAAGGACAATTAATTCCGTTTCTTGAATCAGGAAAAATGCAAAAAAGGATTAAAATGCTGAATGTGTTTGTCCCCAAATAAATTACTGTTTCCGTATAATATTGATATTCCGTATAATATTGATTTCGTGTCTTACTTGGAAAATAAAAAAAGAAAAATTTCTAGTATATTTGTAATGTTAAAATTGATCCAAAAATGCTGTCCTCAAAGGAATCCTTCAGGAGATTTAAGGACAATTAATTTGGTTTCTTGAATCAGGAAAAATGCAAAAAAAGGATTTAAATGCTGAATGTGTTTGTCCCCAAATAAATTTCCGTTTCCGTATAATATTGATATTATGTCACACCCTTCATAGAAGATTAACTTTTGGTTATAGGTGGTCTAATTATTTATAAACTTCAAAGATTTTTGTTACAAGATAATTAATTTTCCGTCTCTGGAAAGGTTAATAAATTAAAAGTGAGATTTGCAGCATGGTAATGCTTTCCTATAATTTAGAACTTATTTGAAGTGTTGAAAACGTGAAAGAACTATCTTTATTTTCGAGGTTTCTTTCTTCATAATAGCAATTAAGTAAATGAAAAATGTAGTCTCTCTCGGGATATACAAAGGAACTTCCACTTCAATAAAGGGTGATTCAAAACTCCGTGTACAAACTTTTAGGGGAGGTAGAAAACTTAAAAACAAAAGATAACCACATATGAATGTATGACCGGAAATGCAAACCTGATGCCGGAGAGCGCTGTTTAGTTAATCGGACCATACCTCTTACCCTTTGGATGGATGGAAATATCGCATTTTTCCGGAGGAGGTAGAAAACTCAGAAACAAAAAAGAATCACATAGGAATGCATGACCGGAAAATCAAACCTGCTCAGCTAGAGGATATACAAAGACGCCGAAATGAAAAGCCAACATCTCTGCATCTTTGTTTACCCTTTAGCTGATCAGGTCATTTCCGGTCATATATTCCTATGTGATTCTGTTTTGTTTTTGAGTTTTCTACCTCCCCTAAAAGTTTGTACATGGAGTACTGAATCACCCTGTAAACGCAACTGTTGACTAGGAATGAAGATGTAATAAATTATGATATCTCTTAATTGCACGAAACGTGTAGCAATAGATTTAAAGCACAACGAAACTAATTAAAAATACGACATCCTTTTAATATATCCTGCAGTATTCCTTTATTGCTGCCTAACTTAAATTCTTTAAGATTTATTTTCCTCATACAAGAAAGAAACAGATTTTCTCTATCAAATAAGCTTCTCTGTAAAACAATTCCCAGTTTTTTTCTAGAAAAAATGATTCAGTGGCATTGATTTTTCGCTAAAAATGTAATTTTCGTTTCATAACAGTGGAATAAGTATCTTGAAATGGAAAATTAAGTAAAAGTCAATGGAAGAAGGGGATCAATATTTTATGACCAAGAAGTTATTTCTAATCGGGGAAAACGAGCGTCTGATTAATTAATTTATGTTCGTTTCTCAGGGGATGAGCGAAGATTATTGTGATTCAGCCACAATGCAATTATTATGGAGAGACGATAAAATTCATTGCCCAAATTAATTTACATGATGAGCGTATCTATTTTCCCTCAAATTCAATTAATTATAAATCAGATCATTTCGAAAGATGATGAAAATAAATTTTAGGAAAACAATCCGAAAAGGCTGGATTTATAAATAAATTATATCTTATTAAGCTGTGGGCTGAGTTTAGGCTTGTATTGGAATGAATCTTTGGAAAATACATTAAAGTCAATGAGAAACGAGAACTTATGGATGTTTGATTCACTTTCAGTTTCGAATATCAGTCCAATTTATTACAAATGCATCGAGCTTAAGATATCGTAATAATTTTGTATTTTTATCCATAGGAGATTTCATCTGCAGCTACCTCTGGAATTTATAATACATTTACTCTAGTAATAAGCGTAGTTAAATGTCGAAACAGTGTAATTTTTACAAAATATTATTCCTAAATTTAGACATTTTTAGTTTGTTTTCTCACACACACACACACACACACACACACACACACATATATATATATATATATATATATATATATATATATATATATATATATATATATATATATATATATATATATATATTTAATATATCCATTACATTCTTCATAAAAATGCAACCTGAAAAGGAACATGGAGCTAGACTCAGCCTGGAAGGAATTAAATCAAATTTGAAAAAAAAATGGGGTCGAATCGTTTTAATAGAGCGATAAGAAGTACGTCCAATGCAGACGACAGCTCGGAGAGAAGTAATATCACCTTTTAACCTTAAGAGCGGGAGGCGAAAAAAACATGTGGCTGTTATTTTGTACGGTCAGCAGAATATTGGGGCTGGCGATGCGAACCCACGCCTTTCTCCAGACATATACACGTGTAGGAATGCAACGCTTGCTATTAATGGGAAGTTCTGTTGCTAAGGGCTTTTAAGCGATACATTAAGATTACTGCGGATTGGATTTAGGAAAGGGAATTTAAATGATAGAATGGAGGGCCTAATATTTAATTTATCATATATATATATATATATATATATATATATATATATATATATATATATATATATATATATATATATATATATATATATATATATATATATATGACACGATGCTTACACCACGTACTGTTTAACAAACTGATTACTCTGAATGGCAGCATCATCGTTAGGTCGGTGTAAGTAACAATATTTAGATGACATTTAAAGAATTTATTAATGTTAGTTAAATTCAAATCAATCCGCTAAGCTGCTATTTTCTATCATCATCTTAAGTCCCCACGACGCGTCACCGGCCTCTCTGAATGTAATCCACAATCGATCCTTTGTTCGTTTTCGCGTGCTACAATTACGCGGGTGATGCATAGTGAATCTGCCATTACACGCTTTCGAACATTCGATGATAGCATTAGTGATGACGTCGGTATTGTGAACTCTCTGCTGCAAAAAACAACCTACTTCCTGAATTGGAAAACAGTAGCATTTCTAATAGTAAATTTCGGTTTATATAGTAAATTAAGGTTATTTGCATAATTTTAACCCAATTAAATCCAGTTATTTATAGTTTACGTTTCTAGCATTACTTACTTACTTACTTACTTACTTACTAACACATACACCCACACCCACATGTGTGTGGGGTGACACGTGTGTGGGTGTCAAAAAAAAACAAAATATATATATATGCATATTTTGTTTGTTTTGTTTTTTTGACAGTCAATCCAATATACGAAAGTATCTCCAAAATAAATTCCTCTTAACGAACTCTCTTATAAAAGGAGGTGCAAGGTCTTATTTTGGAATGTATTTTACAAGCAGAATATCTGAACATAATCAATATCACTTTTCTGCAAGGAAGGTTTTTCATAATTTGACAATATCTTTTTTAGAAACTGTAACAAATAAACATAGTGAAATGTCGACATGGTGTAAATTTTACTGAATATTATTCCTTTCGACCTTATATCTATTTATTTTTTTTTACTTTTATATCACACCATACACAATTTTATGTGCAATCCAATATACAAAAGAATGTCACAAAACATATTCCTTTTAACAAAGTCTCTTATAAAAGAAAGTTCAAAACCTTCATTTGGAACGACTTTTACCTATCTTAATATATTCAATATTACTTTCCTACAAAGAAGGTTTTTCATCATTAGACAATGTATTTTGTCTAATGATTCAACTGTAACAAAAGCAACTGTAACAAAAATAAATGACTTATGTAAATGAAATAGCTCTAAGCCTTTAAGGATGAATTTGAAATTTTTTTGCGAACAGATAAATTTATCCCTAAGAACAAGCTATATCTACCCTTATCAGCCATTCTGGAGCATGCGTGGAATATTTTAATGACCTCTATTTGCAGAGATAAATAAGTGCTAATTGCGGATTTTTGTTAATTTATTCGACAGTTAGTATCCTTAATTTGTTTATGTAATTTAACATTTTATTTCTTGATATTTTAATGCCTTAACTGAACTACTTTCTACAGCAAATACGTCACAGGGAAAGAAGAACGCTTCCATTTTAACAACCGTCGCATACAGTTGTTCGTATAAGAATTCCTGAACGTCATGTTGCTTGATAGTTAGCTACAGGGCCGCCCAGAGACGGGGGGAGGTACTTTGCCCCAGGCCCCTATCTGTCGGAGGGGCCCCAAAAAATTTTAAAAAATTATTTATTGGATTTCATCCAAAAGAATATTCAGAAACTTGTACCGTACTTCAAAATTCAAAATATTCTCTTGAAAAAAGGGGCTCCAAAATAATATTTTAAAAAAATATTAGATTAATTAGATTTCTCTTACTCCAAAATAGTCTTCTGAAAAATACGCGATGTAGTTTTAATGAAAAATATAGCTGTTTAGTCCTAACTGCTATAAAATTACATTCTCTCTAACAAATTGAAGACAGTAAGTACTAACTACTAAAAAAGATTGCAAAAAAACTTTGTAGTGATATGAAAATCATATGGGTTATTAGAAGATCATATTTATTAAAAGATGTCATATTTATTGGAGAATAAAACAAGAGAGCAGTGCAGTCAAATATAATAATTATGTTAATCATTCATGAAATAAAATTTTAAGTATGAGTAACTTAATTTTAATGTGTGTTTCCGTCTCTTTCAATTTTTATTTTTCTTTGCGCCCCCAACAGAAGTTTGCCCCAGGCCCCGTAAAGTCTCTGGGCAGCCCTGGTTAGCTACTATATTAGCTCTGCCCCTACTAGGGAAGGAATCACACTGTACAATATATTTATGAAATCTAATACTATAATAATACTTTAAGTACTTCAGAATACTATAAGTAAATTGTATTAGGGTGCCATTCAAAGTTCTCTCCGGAAACAATTTTGTTTTAGATCCACCACACTACAACTCTTTGGACCTATTTTTAACTCTGTGGTATTCATTTTACCTTATCTATCGCATGTTTGGAGCTGGAAAGTTATGGACCAGAAATATACTCCTGTTCATTTATTGCTAACATTATGGACAGAGGAAAAAAGTCTGCTGTGTACTAACCCTATTAGATTCGCTTACCTGAATGTTAAATCATGGAGAAAATTGGGTCTAAAATTTACAGCTACCTAAATGCTGATAATCCAGTAAAATTGGTATTTTCAGATATCCTTAACTTTTCTGCACCTTGCAATAGGATTCATTTTATAACTTTCGTCTACCAAAGGGATTGGTGAACGTTTAAGACACACTTTACGAGATTTTTCCCCGAATAATTTAAATTAAAAAATATTATTTGCATTTTTTCAAGAAACGAAAATGCCCCAAGGTATACAATTTTTTACTGTATTTCGGAATATAATATATATATATATATAAAACAGCCCCGTAACTGACTGACATACAACGCACAGACCAAACCGCTGAACCTAAAGGGCTGAAAGTTTGCATGGCTATTCTTCTTATAATATAGGGGCGCACTAAGGGGAATCAGGTGGTATTACATGACAGAGGGGATCCTGCCCCGCATTAATAAAATTTTCATGATGTTTTTTAGTGTTTGTATTATTTTGATAACCACCTGTATAATATTATATGGTAAATTATTATTCCTAACTCATTCATTTTGAATTTGTCAACATTCTGTTTTTTTATTTATTAAGCTGATACACTTTTAATAAGTCAATTTCCAAAATATACATGAAAAATGACATAGGTGACGTAGATTAAGCTACAAACTATATGATAATATTACATGATAAATTGATTATTCAATGTGAAATTGTCTACATTCTGTTTTTTAAAACTTATTATTTTAGCCCTCTTTTATTTTCTCAATTAAATGTTTCTGCCTACGTTCGGAGCATTTTTTTTTTCTAAAATATACTTTACTGATTAAATGCACATATTTTTATTTAAATGTGATATAAAATCATACAAAAAATATAATTTTTGTAAAATTTTCAAAACATTTTAAATTAGAGAATTTTTTTATAAAATATTAGTACGATTTAATGCTTACGCCTGAGACCCTACCATCAAATCACCTAAATATATTTTAATTTCCTTTATACTACATACTACTGTGACACTTACCTGTGTTCTGAACTAAATGTTTTACAATATTTGCAAAAATCACCAAAATATACCAAT
This sequence comes from Dolomedes plantarius, assembly GCA_907164885.2. Classification (NCBI taxonomy): domain Eukaryota; kingdom Metazoa; phylum Arthropoda; class Arachnida; order Araneae; family Dolomedidae; genus Dolomedes; species Dolomedes plantarius. Next base: position 4,496,341 of record OU015502.1, read on the forward strand.
CAAAGTATAAAAACAGTGATTTAAAAAAATCTTTTTATAATTAAAGGGACTTGTAGAATGGTTATATTAACATGTATAGCTTAGCTTTTAGATCAAAACATAGATAATAATATGTAAAATACTACTGCAAAAAATATATGGAAATCTTTTTAAAATATTGGCTTTCTCGTTTACAAAAGTTACTGAAAACTTATTTTATCTAGAAAATGCATCTAAAGATGCATTTTCTAGCATCTGAAGATGCTACTTCCAGGCTCTTAGTATAGCTTTCGGTGTATTAAATTGGCCATAAATTCTCATCCAATGATCATACGGATAAAGGTAAAGCAGTTTTAGAATCCTAAAGGATTATCCTTTGAAATAGAGCTATTTTAACGTAGGTAGATAACTTAAAAAAAAAATAAATAATGACATGTGTAACATAGATTAAGCTTCATAACGCTTGATTTTTTCCCTGAATGCATTTATAACATGTACTTGTAGAAGCTAACAAATCATCTTATGAGGAAAAAGTCTTCGGACAAGTCTTTTTATAAGTACAAGGGCCTGTAGAATGGTTAAATTAACACATATAGCTTAGCTTTTAGGTCAAAACATAGATAATAATATGTAAAACACTACTGTAAAAATATATTTTAAACTTTTTTAAATATTGGCTTTCTCTTTTACAAAAGTACCTGAAAACTTATTTTTCTAGAAAATGCGTCCAAAGATGCTACTTCCAGTCTCTTTAGTATAGCTTTCAGTTTATTAAATTGACCATAAGTTCTCACCCATTGATCGTATGAATAAAATTAAAACAGCTTTAGAATCCTAAAGGATTATCCTTTAAAATAGATCCATTTCAATGTAGACATATACCTTTAAAAATATATAAATAATGATATGTGCAACATAAAGATGTAGACTGTAGACAACATGTAGATTGTGATTCATAATGCTTGATTTTCTTCAATGAATGCGTTTGTAGCATAGACTCGTAGAAGCTACCAAATCATCTCATGAGGGATACGTCTTCGGACAAGTCTTTTTATAAGTTCAAGGACATGCAGAATGGTTAAATTAGCACATATAGCTTAGCTTTTATGTCATAATATAGATAATAATATGTAAAACACTATTGCAAAATTTAATTAAAATATATGGAAAACTATTTAAAATATTAGCTTTCTCGTTTACAAAAGTAATTGAAAAATTAGTTTTCTAGAAAATGCGTCTAAAGATGCTACTTCCAGTCTCTTTAGTATAGCTTTCGGTTTATTAAATTGGCCATAATTTCTCATCCATTGATTGTACGAATAAAATTAAAACATCTTTAGAATCCTAAAGGATTATCCTTTGAAATAGAGCAATTTAAACATATACAGATACCTTTAAAAATAAATAAATAACGACATCTGCAACATAATTTTTTTCACTGAATGCATTTATAACATGTACTTGTAGAAGCTACCAAATTCTCTTATGAGAGAAACGTCTTCGGACAAGTCTTTTTATAAGTACAAGGACCTGTAGAATGGTTAAATTAGCACATATAGCTTAGCTTATAGATCAAAACATTGATAATAATATGTAACACACTACTGCAAAAAATATACGGAAAACTTTTTAAAATATTGGCTTTCTCATTTACAAAAGTAACTGAAAACTTATTTTTTTAGAAAATGCGTCTAAAGATGCTATTTCCAGTCTCTTTAGTATAGCTTACGGTTTATTAAATTGGCCATAAATTCTCACCCAGTTATCGTACGGATAAAAGTAAAGCAGTTTTTGAATCCTAAAGGATTATCCTTTTAAATAGACCAATTTCAACGTAGACAGATACCTTGAAAAAATAAATAAATAATGACATGTGCAACATAGATTAAGCTTCATAAAGCTTGATTTTTCCCTGAATGCATTTATAACATGTAGAAGCTAGCAAATCATTGTATGAGGGAAACGTCTTCGGACAGCGTCCTTAGGGCCTGTTCACATAGAATCCGTCAGCATCAGTGTAATTAATTTTAACCAATCATTTACCAACTACTTACCCATTTAACCAATCAGCGCGAACTGAAGTATTAACTCTAACGTATTCTTATGTGAACAGGCCCTTACACTGTAAAAATTTAAAAAAAATTAACCATTGTTTCATCTTGAAGTGGAAAGATAAAACCTTTATAGATATTAATTACAACAACTCTTTTTACGTTTATTCATATCTGTGGTAAAAAGGACAAAGGTGCATAACGCAAAGGAAATCTTAACTATCATAAATTTATTCTCACTAATTTGTCTTATTAACTTAATTACAATTGGAAAAATTACTTTGTTAGAGAGAAAGAAATCTTCCCACATACGTGAAGCATGTATACTTTATTAGACAAAAGAATTAAGCAAAAACCTTGTACTTACCTGAGATGTTTACCCTCTTAATCTCACTCGTAATTACTTTTTTTCATTCTTAATTCAGTTAACACAAGTAACAGAGAAAATTAAATACAAGAAATTTTTCGCAGGAGCTATGAAATTATATTTCTTTATCTCTAAGAAAAATCTTCGGGATTTTCATTCCTTAGTTATTATGTAGATGGTGATACATATACGACTACATGCATATATTTAAATATAAATACTCTCTATTTGTACACAGAACTGCAGTCAAGACGTATATAGTTTTTTTAGTATAGGAACTTGTTGAAGTAAACACCTTTTTTCTATTACGAGCATCTTTTTTAGGTCCTTCGTAATATATTCATTATGTAATCATAATTACATGTTATTTTATTTCACACATTTATGATATTCAGTTATAAAAGCAAATAAAAGTTGACTTTAAAGAAATTACATATCGCACCCCGGAAAAAAAAGACACAATTCAAAAAATGGCAAATTTTGAGGTTTTACCATTGAAAAATATGTATGAAGTTCCCCATCGTGTGCGAAAAGCGACACATCTCGATCTCACAACCCCCCCCCCCCCTTCTCCCAGGGCAGTTGTATCAGTTTTATTGTAATGCTAGTTGGAGCTGTATGGTAACCTTTAAGTCGATTTTTCTCAAAATGCTGCATTTTCGAGTTGTGTCACATTTCTTGCCAGAGTTCTCAGTAGACACCATGAGTGGGTCCGGTGAACATCGCGGTTTCGTTATCGGGACAATCTTTAAAAACAACGATTCTGTAATCATGATACAGAAGATATTTAGGGAGCTCTTCTGAGTCTATGAAACTGATGCCGTTCTTGATGGATACACAATCCTGAAATGGGTTTCAAACGTGAGAGCGAGCGGGCCAAGAAAATCAAGTGGTCATCTTCGGAACATTAGAACACCTGAAAATGCGCAAAGAGCCCCGGTTTATTTTACAGTTGCCAGTGGACACCATGAGTTAATCCTTTGAACATCGCGCTTTAGTTATAGAAGTGTTCTTTAAAAACAACGATTCTGTAATCACGACACAGAGGGCATTTAGGACGCGTTTCGGGGTCCATCCAACTGATGTCATCCCTGATAGAAAAACAATACAGCGATGGGTTTCAAACTTCAGAGAAAGTGGGTCTGCATTATCATAGAAACCTAGTGGATGTTTTTGAAATATTAGAACACCCGAAAATGTTGAAGGAGACCTGGCGGATTTCATAGTTGTCAACAGACATCATGGGGTCGTCCTTTGAACATCGCGGTTTCGTTATCCAAGTGTTCTTTTACCCTATCAGGGGCACCGTTCGCACAGTGCGAAAGCCTAAATCTTGTCTTCTTTTCACTTGCATTCAATGTATTCCAGTTAAATGAGCAGAAAATGACTAGTGCTGCCACCTGTTATCAGTTTAATGAAGTAAAATCATTTTGAAAACTTTAATTAGAAATTTTTGTAAGATTTTTTTGGTTAAAAAATCAGGAAAAGAATCTGCACCGTGCAAACGGTGGAGGTTGTTGCCCCTGAAACGGTTAAAACAACGTTTTTGTAATCACGGCACATAGGACATTTAGGATGCCTTTCCGAGTCTATGCAACTGATGCCATCCCTGATAGAAAAACAATACATCAATGGGTTTCAAACTTGATAGAAAGTGGGTCTGCATTATCCTAAAAACCAAGTGGTCGTTTTCAGAACATTATAAAACGTGAAAATGTGTCCGTAAGTCCCCTATTCATGAGGAAGTTGTCGCCGTTCCCCCAGAGGCGACCAGCACATTGAGAGAAAACATTAGAGAACGGCTCTCTGCAGTGCATCGCAAATAACTGGCGACACCTTAGTGATGCTATTTTTAAAAAACTAATGGAAAGACACTAGATCATCAGTATTTTTCAGAAATATAACGCTTTTTCTGTAAACTGTATCTTTCGATTCTTATGAAACTTTTAAATGTGGGAGTCCATTCTGCCACACCCAGTAGGTCTGTACTTAACACCTCAAGGACCAGCCCTTTTATGTAAATTCAACCTTTGTTACTGACGTTCATTGTGTAGGGTTAGAATGCTTTACACAGATAGTGCTTTGCCGACATAATTGTAAAGAAACTGTTTATATTTTTTGCGAAAACTTGTTTAAATTACGTATTTTGACGAAAGATATTTACAAAATGTTATTTTATCATAAAAGTCGTGTTGAAATCTATTGTTATTCGGACCTAGTGTCAATATACTCTTGCATAAAAGTTTTTATCTCGAGAAATACTTCCCATGCGTTGATTAAACAAGAGTATGTGCCTTAACGATGCGATTGGACATTAATTTATGTCTCCGCGACACAAGCGCTCGATATACGGAGATATATATCATGTCTATAGTCCCCAAGGTGTTAAAAGTTTATAAATACAGTAAATAAATGAGGTATATTATTATGACCAAATCCTTTGGCAAAGAGAATTAAACTGTTCATTCCCCCGTGTCTCAATGTGAAAAGGACTGTCAAATTTACTAACATTAAATTTAAAGTTTTAACTAGATAGTGTTTTCTATAGAGAATATTTTTGAGCCCCAGGAAATCCGTCGAAACAAAGAACTAGAACATTTGCATGGTAATAGGGGGGGGATGAGCCCCTTAGTGAAGTTTTGTTTTCACTAGAAAACAATCATGGAATAGAAAAACCCTAATATCTCGTAGAAACTTTATTGTCGAGTACGGAGACATTTTAATGTTTTATTGTTCTATGATTCTCTTTTCGTTGATTTGGTCGTTCGGTTTGCCCTACATTCCGACTTGATTAATGGTTTGCTTTTAAAACTTTCGAAAATCAGAAAAGGTCAGGAAAAGTTACCTCCTGACTCTAATTTAATGTATGATATTCCTTAAATGTATAATATTTATTCATTAAAGAGAGTTTCAAGGTGAAGGAGTCAGTCTTTTCTCCACCTAAAATCTGTCATGAAGTTTTTCTATCTCCGGTAAAATCTGCTAAATCCAGAACCTTTGGGTGCAAATGAGTTATTTAACAGTTTTTGTCCATCATTTACAACCAGGCTTAACATTTGCCATGAGAAATAAAGTTCAATTTTTATATTTCAGCGCTAATTACAAACTTTACAGCTAAGTAACTTAAAAGGCATAAACAAAATAGTGCAAGTACGAACTCTCCCTTAAAGTTGATTATAACGTACATATTTTGCCTTTTAGGTTAACCCTAGCGTCAATGGCCAGGTACCCGGGTACCTTTTAGCGATTGTTATCGTAATTTTTATGGTTTCTAATTTAGCCTTGGTAAAATCGCTTTTAATCCTCGTTATTTACACGAAACTGAACTAGACAGTTAATTGCAAACTTTTAGGAAAAATATATTGTTGTTTTTTTTTGCTTTTGAAGTTCGTTTCTACATTTCTATGGTACCATCAGTTTTGGTATTATTAGCATCTGCTGTTAGTTGAATTCCAATAAAAGCATCAAATTCCTTAGCTGTCATTTTCGTCCATATTAATTGTTTCTTTTCTGAATTATCTCGATTATATTTGTCGTAAACGGTAATAGTCTTCTGATTTGTATGTATAACGATCATATCAACCATTTTATCTGCAAATATACACTTGAATGTATCACGAATGGATAAGTTTTGTGTTGATTTGTGTGGTCCACTTCTTTCAAGAACAATATTATGAGCTGGCGTTTGGTTATAAACTGGTGGATCTTTATTCCAAAAACAGGATACATACATTCTGCGAGGACGGGGGTGTAAATAACAGTTCCATTTAAATAGAAGGAGTGGTAAAAAGAAAGATGATTTCAGCGTTACGCTTTCGAAATTCGATGTGGGTACCACGGTACCCGGTCATTGAAAGTAAGGGAATCGTTAGGTCATTGACGATAGGGTTAAACTACTTGCTATATATTTAGTTTAATCATTTGCATAAACTGTACGATTCTGTGTAATGACAATTCATTGAGTTTTATAGAAATGCTTATAAAAGTAAGTTAGAATGTTACTTTTATAAGCATTTATTTATCGTATTAGAGCATTCTATTAGTAAAGGAACTAATAATATTTCTCTCTCACAAAAGGTCTGAATTTCAGTTACACAATGAGATCTCTCTCTCTCTCTCTCTCTTTCATTTGTATGTTACTTGCAGGGGTTAAGCGGTGCAGCTCTAACTATTATGTCGGTGTCTGAATTCTACTCGTGAGCCACCACAGATCAGATCGAGCTACCCCAGGGAACACAACTGGATTATTAAATGTATATAATTCAATCATTCAGCAGCTTCTCAAGGTGAATGATACAGCACATACTCAATTGAAATACAGGATATCTGGGCTAAAAGTATCCAAAAGTTATGGCTTATTTTTACGGAACTACTCATTAGAAATTTTTTAAAAATATTTAAATAGAGAGAACATATCACCAATTTTAATATCAATCATAGATTTTGAGCATAGTATAATCGATTTCGATGTATGCACCGTTTGTAGCACGACTAACGTCTAAATGGTAATCCAGTTCTCTCCAAGCGTTTCGTAGCATATCAGAAGTTATTACACAAATTGCTTGAATGATACGCTTCTTCAACTCATTCACAGTCTCAATGTTTTGTTTATACACAAAGGATTAAATGAATACCCAAGCAAAAAAGTCTAACAACGCCTGATCTGCTAAGAAACACTCGGAGAGAACTGGATTACAATTTAGACGTTAGTCGTGCTACAAAAAGGTGCACAAATCGAAATCGATGATACTATGATTGATATTAAAACTTGGGGAGACATTTTTTTCTATTTAAATATTTTAAAAAAAAAATTCTAATAGGTATTTACGTAGAAATAAGTCATAACTTTTGGATACCTTTAGCCCGGAAACCCTGTATTATGAAAACTCCTGCCTTCAGAGTAAATGCTGAGTTGAGCCGAAACGTACTGAAACTTGCATTTTTAAACTCGGATACAAATGCTCCTATATTAAGAATATAAAAGATATCAGTTAGTTTCTTGAATTCCACCTTAACTCCAACACTTCAGCACAACATCTTTTGTTACAGAAAGGGAAATTCACAGCTTTTGTCCATCCCGAACAACCAAGATTCACATCTATGAGAAAAAAAGACTCAAATTCAAATTCAACCTCTATTTAAAAATTTCACATCTACTTAATATAAGAGGCTCTAGTAAACTCTTGGTAATATGATATCAGCCATTGAATTACTCATATATGAACTTACTTATAAAATGAACTTATATGTGTTTATTTTTTACTGCCTCACATGCTTTATTCTCTCATTTTTAGCTTGCAAGTCGGAAAATACGAAACTCAATGCATCTAGTTTATCGAGTGGTAAGCATTCCTTATTATTTTATGTTCCAAACTATGAATACCATATAAATAAATAAATAAATAAATAAATAAATATATATATATATATATATATATATATATATATATATATATATATATATATATATATATATATATATATATATATATATATATATAATAAATCCGGGGTAACTCGGAAAAGTTCCGACTTAATCCGTAGTCTTCGAACCGGGGTAAGCGGTGGTCCCTCAAGTAGGGAGGTTCAAAATTACTGAGAAGAGTAGCCGTGACTGTTTCAGCAAAACGAGGTGCTGGCATATTGATGCAGACACGCTGGAGAGAAAAGGACACTTACAGAAGGACGGAGTACTCAGCTTCACTTCTAAAGGTTTTTTATTATAAGGCAGTTTTTCGCTGGACATCTGTACATCAAACATTTCTACAGATTGCTTACTTCGGGAAAAATACCGGCAGTGCAACGCTGCGTAGATTTGGACGGAGAGCTGAAACTTACGTCATGTTGGGTTTGAATACGAACACACAAAAACTGAAAGTGATGTTCGGATTCTCGAGAGGTAGAGGCGAGCAAAATTTTTAATTGGCTAAAAATTGACACATGACAATCACGCCACATGAAGTGATGATTTCGTCACGGTTCTCGAACAGTCTTCTTACATAACATGTAGGCGCGTGGCTTGTTTAAGGGGAAAACGAATAGATTACTTTTGGAATATCTAGTTCAAAATCACATTGATGGATAATGGTCTGTTGCGGTAAGACAAAGTTAGTGAAGGAAAACGTTATTGTTTCATATATATATATATATATATATATATATACACAGAGGCTATTCGCACATTTTTTAGACGATTTTGGTAAGCAGTAATGAAAAATCGTTTGCTGCAAAAGAAATAATTGCAATTGTACTATGTTTTTAAAAGTCAAAATTATCGTCTGCGGTTTGAAAGTTTTGTTTTTATTCAAAATGGTGTTTTTACCAAAGCAGTGGTTCGAAGGCTACATTTATGATCTTTCCGAAGAGAAATATGCATACTCCGTTATCCAAAAAGGATGTGAGAGTCATGGTTTTGTGATATCTAAAGTGTCGATAGGTAATATCGTCAACAAAAAAAGAAAAAAAAAACGTCAAATTGGAGCCTCAAGTGGGACAAAAATTCCAAACAAGTATCCAAGGAAAAAACGGACATCTTCGACTATTGCAAAGGTGCGTTCTTTAATGTTAAAAGAAAATCTCCCTAGTCGAAGGACAGTTCCAAAATTATTAAAATGTTCGGTGTCCACTGTAAACCAAATGATAAACGTTGATTTAAATCTTTAAAAAAACGAAAAAACGCAATGTGCATCGTCTTCTTCCAAATCATATCGCTGAATGCAGGACACGCTGCAGAATTCTATATGAGAAACACTTAACCAAAGAAAAATGGAAAACAATTGTCACAATAGATGAATCATGGGTGTATTAAAATAATTGCAACAAAAAAAGAGCCATTTATTATCATAAAAGGGGAGAAAAAAATTTAAGTACATGGTTCAAAGAATCGAAAGAAAGTTTTTCTAAGGGATTCATGATTGTTGCTGTTTTTTCTTATAATGGCAAGTTAAAAATAAAGAGAGTGGAAAAATGTCAAGATTATCTCCAAATACTATCAGGAACATATTTTATCGCCAATTTTTCTGAATGAAATACCATCGCTTTACCCACAGTGCCATCAATCTGTGAGACTCCATCAGGACAAAGCTAGCAGTCACACATCGAAATCCACTGTAAATTTCCTAAAAGAAATGGAACAAAAAACTGGTATCAAGGCCATACCCTTCACTGATATCCCTACTAAATCTCCCGATGTATCACCTATATATTTTTGTGCTTTCGGTCTTTTAAAATCTGCATTATCCAAACGTCGTCCCAAAACCCTTACAGAACTCTGGAAAGCTGTTCAGGAGGAATGGGATAGAATACCTCTTCTGACACTTCAAAAGGGATTATTATCCTGGAAATTGCGGTGTCGAAAGATAGTTCAGAATAAGGGATGTCAAATAGAACATTTAAAACACAAGAATTTTAAGTAATTTAGTTTTCTGAATACAATATACATCGTCTAAGAAATGTGTGAACAGTCTCTCTCTCTCTCTCTCTCTCTCTCTCTATATATATATATATATATATATATAGGGGTGGTGGCCCAGTTGGCAAAGGCATCGAGCCAGTGACATAAACGTCTCTGGTTCGATGCTGGCCGCTGATAAATCCACCGACGTGTACTTTAATGGCAACTGGTGCACGTAAAATCTGTCGTGGCTACAATGTCCTCCAAATTCTCAAATTTACATCTGGGGGTGCTGGGTCAAGTGTATCGGTCTCGGCATCTCGGCACTTGTCTCGGTTCTAAATTAAGGGACCGGCCTATAGGGGGGTAATGCTGGACGCCTTTACGGTGCAACCTTCAATGAATGGCCAGCAGTCCTGCGGTGTGAATTAGGGTGTCCGTCCACATTCGATGTTGATCACAACCGGTCTGGTTACTGCGAGACGTAGGTCTGGTAATTCATATTCAGGGCGAATTTTTAATCAACATTACCCTCCGTATTATCAACAATAATAAATATATATAATATCTTAAATATTATTTACTGCATTCTAGCGTTTAAACTCCTTTTCCTAAATCCAAAACCCACTACCATTAATTTATCGCTTTAAAACCCTTAGCCACAGAACTTCAAATGACTTTGCATTTCTACACGTGTATATGTCCGAATTCACGAGTAGGTTAGCTTCACGAAACCCCTAAAACTGTTGAACCCACAAATAATATCCACATATTTTTTCGATCTCTCGTGCTTAATGTTGAAAGGTGATATTATTCCGAGCCGTTCTTCTGGAATGAACGGATGTATTTTTGCGCTAATAAACGATGTACTAACAAGTTTGGGTGCGGTAGCCCGGTTGGCAAGAGCAGCGGGCCAGTGATCTGAACGTCCCTGGTTCGATGCTCGTCGCTGCAAATCTACCGCCGTGTTCACTAATGGTGGCTGGGGCATGTAAAATAGGGCGTGGCTACAATGTCCTCCATGTTCTCAAATTTACCTCTGGAGGTGCGGGGTCAAGTGTTCCGGTCTCGTCACTTGGCTCGGTTCAAAATTACGGGACCGGTCATTTAGCCAAGTCGGACTCCGACCCTTGCGGTGCTATTAAAAACCGGAGCCGCACCTTCATCGCCCATAGCCTTCGGGACTTGACCTGATGTTACATGTCGGTCAAGGGGCATCAGCTACAACAACAACAACAACTAAGAAGTTTGACCGACTGCATTTAAATCTAATTTTTACTCCTTTCAGGTTGAGTCTAGATCCAGCCATGTAAATATGAGCTAGTTTTCCCTTTCAGGTTATAACTTCAGGACATGATGTAATAGGGATATTACACACACACACACACACACACACACACACACACACACACACACACACACACACACACATATATATATGTATATATATATATATATATATATATATATATATATATATATATATATATATATATATATATATATATATATATATAATAAAAATAATATAATTTAAAAATAATTTAAATGTATAAACACTGTACTGAATAAGGAGAATTGAGGATACGAAATTTAATGCTAAAATATTTTTTCAAGGACATAGGGAATTTGGTTAAGTAAACAGAGAATTCCGTGTAAGCACTAAATTGTATTAAAAATGTATAACAAATTCCCTAGATTTTAAAATGTTATAAATGTTTTACCAAAATAATATTTGTTTTCATGACTTTATATCATATTTGAACTAAAAACATATGCATTTAATCAGTTATGTATATATTTAAAAAAAAGTGCTGCCAAGATAGGCAGATAATTTAAGTTAAAGAAAAGTAAAATATTAATCTAATAGAATTTTACTACCAATCGCAACATATAAATAAAATTGCAAAACAGTTAAAGATGAAAAGCTATTAATATATTTTCCTAGCAAATAAATCAAGTTGTAGAACCAAGATTTGAATAGATTTCATGTCCTATCTCAGTTCACTAGGCCGAAATAATATTAAAGATGATACATAGTTTCCTAAATATCCGTAATGTAAAATATTTGTTCTAGAATTCTTTTATATTTAAGGTTAATTTATTGTATTTTAAATGCATTTTACAAACCTCGATGCATTCACTTGAAGCTAATCTATAAATTTTATGATGAAATCCTTTAACAGAGCCAAAAAATGTCAAACTTATTTGACTTATGACCGACAATATACCACCGAGAATGATTTTATCTGTCAGAAAACGGATTATCATAATTTAAAATGAAGTGACTTTTCGTGAGAAGAGATTTGGAGGTGGTTATAAATCTCATTGATAGATGAACATTAAATGTTTCCTACAATTTTTTTTATTATTCTTGAAAGTCCCGGCATTCAAAAACAATCTTTTTTTCGACATAAACTTTACGCTTTCATCTTATGAACTCCAATGTCTCGAATAAATTTGTTCATGAATAATTTATCAAATTTCACAAACTATCGTTTTTATTTTTAAGGCGAGGATGAGATTTTCATGCGGATTTATTCTAGGGAATATCTTTGTTGATTTTTATTTAGTTTGTAATGTTACGTGGCAACACGTCTTCGGAAGTGTTGCCACGAAACATCACAGTGTTTGCGCTCGGACGCTTATGAACAATGAATGGGGTGAGAAGATTTCTAAAAACATTTTCACAGCAAGGTAACTCAGGTCATTGTTATGGAAATGGACTGTTTTTTATCAATGAACAAGATGAGTGACATTTTATTTTATTTTATTTTGCTGTTTTGATAACCGAAGGAAATAAGAAAAAAACTCGAGGCATGCTTATAGTTTGTTACTCTTCGCATAAAATTTGAGATTTGTTTTTACTTCACCTTAGTGTATTTATTTTAGAAATAAGGAAAACCTATGTATTTATCTTTCCGTATATATAGTTATGTTATTATATGTCGCTATAAAATAGATCTCTGTAATTGTGATATGATAACTAATTGCTCAAAATGTTTAAGAGATAAATATGTTAAAAAATATATAACTATGTCAGTTGATAACTTTCCCATCCAGTTTAATAAATCACAAATTAGCATTTCTGTGAATTTCTACTTATAGGACACTTCTTTTTTACCATTTTTTAATTAACGTGTTTTGTGTGTGTGTGTTTGTCTAGTACAAAACTTGCAATTCATTGTTAACTAACTTCCCAACTGGCTAGACATTTGAAACTTTTAGAATAGCTCAGAACACGATAACAATGCATTTTTTAATACTTTTAGCCATCTTTAAGCATAATTAAATTAATTTTCAGTTATTTTCAGTTAATTTTGTTTTGTAGACTGGTGCAACCATCTACTGGCCGGAACGGGAACGAAAAGTTAAACACAAGTTAACTCCCAATTAACTTCCTTTTCTTTCAAGTGAATGAGATAATTCATCAAAAAACTTTAAAAAAGTATTTATTAATACATAGAATTATCAAGTTTATATGATTCAACAGAAAATTTAAAAACATGGTATATAAAAAGTTCTTTTTATCTTGTAATTATTCCCTATTTAGCTAGAAGACGTGGTTCTATACATAGACGAATTCATCGATTGGGATTAGATTGAATAATAAAGTTGTTATAAAATATTACCCCGCTTTTGAAAATTTTGTTAGCTATATTTCTTTTAAGACCTGCGCATATAAAATATAAGACTGTGGTTACTGGTCGTGCTGCAAACAAGCCCATTTCTTGACCCAAGGCCAGTGATGTGGCTCTACGATCCTGCAAGGTCGACCTGACAACATGTCTGTCCTCTCGGGGGTTAGGGGCGGGAGGCCGCTCAGATCCTGCATGGCGTTCAGTATGACCCTCCTAAATCCTTCGATTCTATATCCGCATGACAGTCCTTGGATTCAGACCAAGGATAGTAGCAATATCGCGGAACGATAAACTGCACTCTCGATGGGCCACGATCCTGCCGCTATCGAATTCTGGCACGTGCTGGTAGCCGTTTCTCCTTCTTATCTTATACGAGGCATAACACGATTTTCTCACAAGCAACCAACATTCAAATGCGATTTCCGAATGAGAAGCCTTCTGCGTAACTTTCCTTAAATAAACTACTTGACATGCCGTTTCTCCCTCCTGCGGTGTTCGATTGCGTATAAATTCTAATCATTTGCATATCCTAGCGTCTTTTTCCTTTCATGCGAATTCGACGTTTGTATCATCCATCCTTCATGCTGTCCTTCATGGTTACGCTCAACGGCGATCGCTCTAGGTAGCGGCGTACTGGCTCATATATATATATATATATATATATATATATATATATATATATATATATATATATATATATATATATGACACGGAGCTTATTACTTACCCATCTTCATTATGGTGTCTTATCTCACGTTACTCCATCTTAACCTATTCCTAAATAATTATTAATGACATAGCAGTCAGTGATTACAGGACTGTGGCAAAGAGATAGAATTTAAATACCTTTACGAGTTTATTTACGAATGTTAACGTACCCCGATTCAATCTATTAATTATCTGCCAAGGTGCCATCTAGATCCTCTTGACGCGTGACCAAACCGATTGAAAATCAATCCTGCTCTGCGTAAAACTCTATTGACTCAAAAGCCTTTTAAAACTCCTGGGCATGCTCGTGACGTCTGCGCCGAAAACGGGGTATGGGGGCGGCCTGAGTTTGATACTATTTATAGACTCTCTTTGCTCGTTCAAAAAGGGAATTCCCCTGATCCGCGGCGTGTTTCGACATACGATATGAAAACAGTGGCGTTTTACACCACGAAATTAACTACCCTGAAGCCCCCTGTAAATTATTAAATTATTGTTCTTTTTCTTATTAATTTTTAACATACATACACACACACACACACACACACACACACAAACAAACAAACACAAACAAACACACACACACACACACACACACACACACACACACACACACACACACACACATATATATATATATATATATATAAATATATACAGTGGAATCTCGATCGATCGTTTTCGGATCCATCGTTTTTCCGTATGTGTCGTTCATCTTATCCAGTCCCAACGATCATATAGCTTTGTCATGTTTCCGCATCTATCGTTGTCCCGCATTTATCGTTCATTTCAATCGGTCCCTTGAAAAACGATAGGGCGAGATTCCACTGTATATATATATATATATATATATAGTCTATTCCATAGACCGTTTTTTCCGGGGAATGTGCAGTCCCCGGAATACCGACTGGAAAATATTTTGCTTGTGTTCGCGAGGATTCAGCAGAGGAAATATTCTTGGAAAACCTCTAGACTTTTTCCTTAAATTTCCTGCATGTGTATGACCGTCTTTAGACACAAGAGCAATCAATGGCTCAATTCGGGATTCGAACCTAGTATCCTCAGTGTCGAATTCCGATGCGCTAACCCCTAAAATGCCTTGGGCTCTGTAAGAACATAAAAATATACCATAGAACATCGTAGAATATATAAATTTATCAAAAGATTTATATAAAGATAGTCTAATATTCAACAAAAAACTCTTTTTGTTTAAAAACCGTCTCCCAAGTGATTTATTTACTTAAATTTTCTACGTATAAAGAAAAATTTTACTTCCCCAAACGGAAAATGAGACATCGAAGGTCTGGAATCCATTATTATAGACAAAAAACTAAGAAGCTACTTCGTATAAGACAAACAAAAATATAATAATCTTAACGATTTCTTTGCCTGAAGGATTTTCCAGAAGTTTTGCATAAATGAGCGAAAGCAAGAGGAATGATAAATATTTTCCTCTCGATTTTCTCCTCATAATTAAATAAAAATCAAAAACTATCTTCGTCTATCAGAAATATATTTTTTATTCTTTTTTTGTGTGACAACTCTTGAATTCGATGACGTGCATTAATTTGTACATGAATAATTTATCAATTTTTACAATACATCATTTAAAGGAAAGTTAAATAACACTGTTGGTTGTTTTGGGGGGAAATTTTGTTAGGATAAAAACAAAAAAAAACTCCCTCATTTGTGATGTTAGGCGGCAAAGTCTTTTCATGTAAGTCACGGTCTAGTGATGTTGGATAATAAAAGCTTTCGAAGTGTTCGGAATATTTTTTTTTGTATTTAAAAAGAGACTCGAGTATTGTTATGGAAATTGGTTAAATTTTATCACTGAATAAATGTAAGGGTATTTTTTATTGGCTTATACCTAAAAATTTAGTGAGTAACTCGAGGCTTATTTAAACTTTATAAATGTTGAAAAAAAGATAATCTAAATTATTTTTATATCAAGAGAAATTTTTTATTGGAGAAAGGAAAAATGAAATCATTTTGAATCTTACGCTATCAGCTTTATAGAAGATTAAATTTTCAAAATGTTTATGTTCCTATCACGTCTGTGAACAAGTAGTTGAGCAATTAATGAATTGGAACTACTTTTATGCAAAGTGAATCTTATGATAATCGTCAAAAATTCTTCGTCATTATTAGAATATATTTTAATTAAGACCCAATTTTAGCAAAAAAAGTTGCATCTCTGTAAGGTTTGTATATAAAATATCTTTCTATAGTATTTCTTTTTCAATGAGGCAACAACTTGTACTCTCTGGGGAGCCTGTGACCAGTGGTTGGATTCAAATAAATTAACAACAGGTTCTACATCCTAATCAGTGGTGGGCTTCAGCCGGTTCGCACCGGTTCTGTAGAACTGATACCTACATTACGTATCGGTTCCGCAGAACCGGTTCAAACCTGCTGGATCTCACCACTGCCTGTAACTCCTAGAGTGCGCTTCCTCACGGGGCGGATCGGGGAATGCCTCCACTGGAATTTATGTTGGGTGGTAGAATGGAAATAAAATACCATCCGAGGACCAACAGGTAGAAATCCAACATCTTTCAAGACAGTAGCATCCCTCTTCTATGGATAGGGCAAATCTACCTTCCGGGAACCAACGGATAGAAGTCCAACATCTTTCAAGGCAGTAGCACCCCTCTTCTATGAATAGGGTAATTCTACAATCCGGTTACCAACAGGTAGAATTCCAACCTCTTTGAAGGCAGCAGAACCCCTCTTCTATGGATAGGGATATTCTACCTTCCGGGGACCAACAGATAGAAGTCCAACCTCTTTCAAGGCAGCTGCATTCCTCTTCTATGGATAGGGATATTCTACCTTCCGGAGACCAACAGGTAGAAGTCCAACCTCTTTCAAGGCAGTCGCACCCCTCTTCTATGGAGAGGGCAATTCTACCTTCCGGGGACCAACAGGTAGAAGTCCAACCTCTTTCAAGGCAGCAGCATTCCTCTTCTATGGATAGGGATATTCTACCTTCCGGAGACCAACAGGTAGAAGTCCAACCTATTTCAAGGCAGTAGCACCCCTCTTCTATGGATAGTGGAATTGGTGCTATTGTTCACAGTTTTTGTTCTATTTAAGCCTTTTTTCTTCTTCACTATTCGTAGACACGACAAAATCAACAAACGCCAATTTTGTCTTTTGATATACTCCCGTTCTACACCTCGAAATTGTTGATTTCTTGTTATGGGAGCAACGTGCAGGTGTACCAACTCTTTCAGTGGTAAAGCTTTGCTATTGCTTTGTGTGAATATCAGCACAGTAAAAACAGCCTATGATAGAGTCTTAAGGCTTTTGGAAAATAAGCCATATTTGATTCACACAACTCGATGTTAACCTATGTGGAAATATTTTTCCAGTGACTGTCGGCTTGGATGTAAATTGTACTCTGTAATATAGAAAAATTATCCCTGCTTTGTTATTTATTTCAGAAATTTTGTCCACGAAAGGAAATTTACATTTTAAGAACATTTTTTCCCAGAGTCAATCAAATTTCAAAATATTGTTTTCGTTTCTTTTAATGAATGAATAAATTGCTCGAGTATTTTTTTTTCTATTATGGAGTACAATTAAAACAAAATCAAACTTTAAATCCAAGACAACGATAAGTCGAAAATTTTATCCCATAGTTTAAGGCTGCTGTGAACTAACCCTATTGGATTCTTTCACCTAAGTGTTAACCTATAGAGAAAATGTGTCCAAGGATTGCCGAATTGGATTAAAAGATTTTTTTAAATTGTACTCCGTAATAGAGAAAGAAATTTTGCACCTTGTATTTTTTTTGAAATGTTAATAATATTTTAAAACTTAAATTATTGAAAGGGAAATAAATCTTGTATGTTGTGTTTTAAACGTTCATTAAATACTTTGATGGATGAAATTTATAAAATGAATCCTGTTGCAAGGTGCAGAAAAGTTCAGACTATTTCAAAATACCAGTTTTACTGATTATAGGCATTTATGTAGTTGTAAATAGTAGACACATTTTCTGATAGGTTAACATTGAGGTGAGCGAATTCAATAGGGTTAGTACACAGCAGTCTTAACATTGAGCTAAGCGAATCCAATTTGGCTACGACCCGGCAAACCTTCATTATAAGAAAACGATAACAGAAACAAAGTATCTTTCAATTCAATAAATAGGCGTGTGAAACATAACTTTTGTTTTTTACGTAATATTTATAGATTATAAAAAATACATAAATATTATGTAATAGATATAATAAAATATAATTATTAAATTGATAAACTACTGCATATTTTTATGCCAGTTTATCAGTGATACTGACGGGAAAATAATCATCATTTTTTATACCTATTTCATTTTTCTACCAAAATCCTATCTGAAAAAAAAAGTTGAAGCTGTGGAAATAATTCTCTATTAGCAATATTATAAAGTATCAAACATATATCATACAAAACAAACAAAGTATGGAAATACTATTTTATTTCTCCTGCATTTCGATTCGCATCAATTTGGAAACCTTTTCTTTTTGAGTTTTGCATTAAGTTTTGGCGAGAGTCCTATTAAAATATGTCTTTTATCGTTATATCTGGAACAATACCAATATTTAAAAGTTGCGAGAGAGTGAATAGGAAAAAGCGACAAGCAGTAGTTAATCTGAACTACGGTAATTTCAATCTTATTCCGTAGTTCATCCATCAGCAAAAATTATATAGAATAGGTGTTTCGAAATTTTATCGCTACTTTACATGTGGGAAATCTGTCATATACGGCAAAACTGGTTTATTTGCTCGAAAAGGATTTGTTTGATACATTTATGATGCTTTAATGGGACAAGGGACCTTCAACCATGTTTTTTAAAATTTTCATAATTTTTCTCCATGTACAAAATTAGAATACTTATTATGCTTTGTTACTACATTAAAGTCGCTTCGAAATCACAAATAAATATTTTTCTAAAGAAAAGATACTTTGTCAAAAAAATTCTTCAAAAATGCTAAGGTGTTAAAAATGCTCCATGCCCATTAATTGTCTTCTGGTTTTTCTGAAATTTCTCAGGATTGTTATTGGAAGTGTTTGCCGCAAAACTGTGTATCATTCTTTGAAACCATAAATATTTTCAAATTTATAGACCACGAAATATAGTAAAAGCATGCAAAAACATTAAAAAAATAACAAACAGATTGATAAAAATATATAATTAGATTCATAAAAAAATTCATGCGAAATTATGTTTATATATATATACGAAAACCTATATTAAAGGTTTTTAAATGATGTAGATTGCACACGGAGAATTTTGTAAAACAAACTAATATTTTTTGACAAAAAATTTGTAAAACTGGCACAATTCTGCCAAAAAATCCTTATTTTGAATTCTAGGGGTTTTTAACGTAGTATAAAAGACTGTTAATTAGTTTCATTCTGTATATAGAGTTAAATGTTGAAAATTTAAAAAAATCCAGTATGAAGACCCTTCTCCCCTTAAATCGAAGAATAAGAAATTAAAATGTTCCCCGTGCACTTGGAAGACAGCAGATCAACTCCACTCTTTTATGAGCACTGAAAAATCAATCTAAAAACGGGAAGGAATGAGGAATTCCGATATTTAGCTGTTATGTACTTGGATGCCTAAAGTAGACAGATGGAGACAGATATAAAACTTAACAACTTTATTTTAACTGAAGGAATGCTCCTTCGTCATCTACCAGTTACCCATCTGCGAGCGAAGTGTGCATATGTCGACAATTCTCGACAATTCAACGCCAACTATCGGTGTCGTGCATCATAAAAAAAATGGCGGGGAATTGTGGCACCATCTGTTCTACAAAAAATAAAATAAATTTAAATTAAATAAAATATGCTATCACACAGAACTACGAAAGGATGGTAAACCAATAAATTTTAAATACTATCTGTATCTCAAAAAAGCTTCCATCCAGTGAAACCAGCTTAAAATGTACCCTCATATATTTTTTTACTTATACCATGGATACTTTGAAGTATTGAAATTAGCTAGAATTTATCATAACCTAGGTTACGGATTGTTTATCATACTTATTGTCAAAAGCATCAAATTCCTCTGTCGGCCAAAAAAAACACGGTGAAACCTGTGGAGAAAGAGGAAATGTCTTTTTTCAAACAAAGAAAACCTACTCTTTGACAACTCTCCAATCACTGCTGTTATATCACCAAAAAAATTCAGAAGAGTAATACTTAGATTGCGATGAGAACAATGTTAACATATTGTAGCCATAAAAGAACAATCAGATATATATATATATATATATATATATATATATATATATAACTTTCCATGATCAACAATTCGGTAATACAATAGTGATATGAAGGGTCAAGACACTAGTCGATGGCACGTAGAGATTCGGTACTCAGGAAGCTTGGATAGAATCCTTACAAGCACCACTGAATACTCTCGTTTCGACGCCATGTATAGGTACGTTAAATATGTACGTTGAAGAATCCTCTCTTGAGATCTGCAGGGGTGGGAAAAAGGTACGTGACTCCCAAATGTCACTCCTCGGCCTAAATTGTGGTGGCATCCAGGGGTTATGTCGGCTTAACTGAATTGTGCTTCCAGTTAAGAAGAAATTAATAATATGTTTGTGTATATATATATATATATATATATATATATATATATATATATATATATATATATATATATATATATATATATATATATATATATATATATATATATATATATATATATATATATATATATGTATGTATGTATGTATGTATGTATACATACATACATATATATATATATATATATATATATATATATATATATATATATATATATATACAGGGTGGTCATACAGAAACGTTGCCGATATATGGACCTCTAGTGGCTGGTCCGTTCAACTGATCGAGATGAGATGTCAGATATAGTTATTCGGAGGTACGAGCTCGGGATTCTGTGAACGGGAACCATGTGGCGCTCACGGTTACGGTTATAGGTACATAGACTCAAAATTTTCAAACGGCAACATTCATTATATCCCATTGCAAAATTCTAAGCGTATGCTAAATCCTTAAAGAGCGTTGGAATGGTACGTGTATTACAAAAAACGGACGCGTTATGCACGCAGAAAAAAACAGCTCTGCAAATGGCTAACAAAAACACGATCTGAGAGCTTTTTATCGGTTTTCTACGCTGTGACATTGCCTCAACTACTACACGAAATTTATAGTTATATAAGTATGTGATGCCCCATTCCTACCCCTGAACATGTCATCTATCGGCAAGCTGTTCATCTGGGCGGTCGCATAAACTCTAGGATAAGACCCCATAAAGTTCTTGTAATGTGCGGTTCTGACGTTATAGAACGCATAAATCCCAGAGTGGTTCGATGGCTTTTGAGATTTTTGACAATATAGTGACATTTAGAATCCCATAAAATTCGAACACTTACCAGCACTTCAAACGACAGAGAAATCCCTTTTAATTCGCCGACAGTATAAAAGAAGAACCCAATAGTCCACACAAGAAGATCTGTTTTTGAGTGACACACTGACGGAGCTGTCTTGGTCAGACAGGTCAGTTATGCCCGAGCTGCCGATGAACCCGAAGCCATCCAGACTATCTAACTGTATATATTCTAACTCGCTGTACATACTTGCTTTAAATGTTGTCGCTGTAGTACGTTTAAAGTATCGTAGTAAATTAATTGAAGCGAAAGGCTTGTCGCATTATTGACTACGGTACAACACTGAATATCTGGTGGACAGCGTTCTGAGATTCGTTTCTAGCCTCTGTCATACGCAATTTTCCTCCGTGGGGCCTTAACATGTCTTTGTTGACCGTTCGCAGACCTGTTTTTTTTGTGCGTGCATAACGCGTCCGTTTTTTTGTGATACGCGCACCGTTCCAAAGCTTTTTATGGTTTTCCTGCGCTGAGCATTTTGTGACAGGAAAAAGTGGGCGTTTCCATTTGAAAATTTCGAGTTTCTATGCCTCTAACCGTAACCGTGAGCGTCACTGTGTTGCCGTTCTAATAATCCCGAGCTCATATATCTGAATAACAATATCTGAAATATCATTTTGATAGGTTGAACGGAACGGCCGCTAGAGGCCCATATATCGGCAAAGTTTCTTTATGGCCACCCGGTGTATATATATATATATATATATATATATATATATATAATGCGATTATAATTTAATGTATTACATCGACAATTACAAGTATAAAATACTAGATACTCTACAATTTTTTTATAAACAAGTATCCGACTAGGATGTCTAAGTAATTTTACTTCGTATCATATGACTGTCACATAAGATGAGGAACTAAGTGAAACAAATGTCTCTTTCAGTATATTTTCTTTGTTAACAGATTTCATTTAGTCTAAAACGGTTTTGTCTAGTTTACTGTACTAATAAATAGCAAATGAATAGCTTACACCGGCAGATGCTAAAGTAAAATATAAATTACTCCATGCATTTACATTTTACATAAAATTTATGGCGATGGTAATCTGTTTTCGTCAGTTTCAGATGGGAAAATTTGATAAATCTTTCCCTAAAGCCTGACAGTGAATGATTATGTACAGGTACTTCTACTACCTCAATAATTCCCCCCAAAAGATTGATTAATGAAACAAACAAATCGATATAAAAATCGATTTTCAGATACCTAACAAAGTGCAAAATTATCCAAAATATTAAAAATAAATAAGGGCCAGTAGATTATGAAGATAATATGAATTTTCAGGTTGAACGAATGAAACCTTGCGGAATTTACGGAAATTGAACAGTAAGAGATTTATTGTTCATATTGAATGATAAATTAACGAGAATCACTATGACTGTCTTCATAATGCTAAATTTTGAACTTGTTTCTGTGTAATTCAAATGGGTAAGGTCAAAGCAAGTTTCGATATCCAGCTTGAATTCAGATAGTTACAGATAGTTAAGAAACCAATCAAAAGGAGAACATATTATGGATTTTAATTTGTTCTCCAATGTGTGAAGTACTGAATCCGAATCATTCCTTCTGGTTTAAATAAATCGCCGTTTGAAGAAAAAACAAGCGCGAATACAAATGAGGGTATTTTTCAACAAGATGGAAAAAACCCGGGATAACGTACGCGCGTGACAGTCAGACGGCAGACGCAACGAAGCGAGACCGAAGAGGAGTAAGGTAGGAACGAAAAAAATTGTGAAGATTAGTGAAAGAAGAAAAGAAGTGAAGATCAATTTTTGCTGTGCAGTTCGAGTACAGCAACCGGGAATTGCCAAGCTCACCAAAGTCGTTTAGAATTAGCCCTTACGTCGGCTCATCTGTCTTTATACTGTTCCCAAGCTCATCGGTCTCACAGACCGCCACGCTATAAAATTAGGATATTTTCCTGTTTTTAAAAGTTTTTCGCAGTTATAAGTCATCAATGCAAAACTACTGCCACCCCTCATTCTTGAAAAGGGTAAATAAAAAATAGATTATTCAACAAAAATTTCAGAATCCGATTCCTCAATCTGTGATAGTGCGAGACAGACTAAATGTCTTGTTCGTTGCGAAACAGGAAGAATTATTCCAGATAAAATAAAGATGTTGGAAATAGAATGTATGCAGACTGACAGATAATTAATACGGTTCAAGGCTCATCGGTCGTACATACCGACAAAAATTTAAATCATATCAAGGCTCATCGGTCAAATAGACCGACTGTGTTTTACAAATATTAAATTTACCGACAAAATACAAGCGGGCGAAATATTGTACTTGAAGGTCAGGACCCGACTGAAGAACTCACAAACCTTCAACAGTCTGATCACCCCCCTCCCTCCAGAACATGTGCAATAGCGATCTCCTAGACCGATGAGACGACGTAAGGGTTAAAGTCAGGACAGAATGGTCAGGGGCGAATCGTAGAAGCACTGGCGTGGCTGAATTCGGGCAGGGTTTCCGTAATATAGCTACCGGGATTAACACGCGCGATAAATTCCCCGTTGCCTGCTAGCAATGACGGTAATTATGTAGTTTAATTATTGTGGTAATAAATAGTTTAGTGTAGAAAATCTCGTCGCATCTCGTTAAAGGTGAGTTCATTGTTTTAGCATATACGTTACCGCGAACTAAGGTAATGGAAACAGGGAACTTCACATATGTTTCTCTAAATGTGAGTTTACGATAACTTAAATTAACATTAGAGAGATTTTAAAAATCACTCCCCAAAAAATCAGCAAATTGACTGGAGATTTTGCCCAATTTTATTTACACTTCTAAATTAAAAATTATGTAAAAAATAAGAATTATTTAAAATAAAATAAATTAATTATTATTTAAAAAATAAGATTTATTTAAAATAAAATAAATTAAGAATTATTTAAAAAATAAGATTTATTTAAAATAAAATAAATTAAGAACTATTTAAAAAAAAAGAATTATTTAAAATAAAATAAATTAAGAATTATTTAAAATAAAATTAATTAAGAATTAATTAAAATAAAATTAATTAAGAATTATTTTTAAATATTGTTCAATCTGTTACAACAGTTACTTTGATTTCAAAAGAAAATTACAAAAATAATGGAAATTAATTTTAGCGATAATCTTTGAAATGTTTTTAAATGATTCAATGATTTATTGACATAAAAAACCAAAACGAAAGAAATCCTGAAAATTAATTTTCGATGCTTAATTTATGGAACGTAAAGTGTAACTTACATGATCTGATGTCAGATTCTACGAATGTAGTATAAGTGCATATATATGAAACACAATTTCATGAATTTTTCATTCGAAATTTTCCTTCTTAACAATTTATGTCTAACATTTTATAAATAATTAAGGTCTAATTTATTTTTAAGCTAAGATTGCAACAGAGAACTCGACGTATTTTTCTATAAATGTGATTTTAGAATAACTTACATTAACTTTAGAGAAATTTTAAAAATCACTCCCCAAAAAACTCAACAAATTGACTGGAGATTTTGCCGGTTTTTATTTACACTTAAATTTAGAATTGTTTAAAATCATAAGAATTATTTAAAATAAAATAGATTAAGAATTATTTTTTGAAAATTGTTCAATCTGTTGCAACAGTTACTTTGATTTTAAGAGAAGATTACAAAAATAATGGAAATTAATTTTAGCGATAATCTTTGAAATGTTTTTAAAGGATTCAATGCTTCATTGACATAAAATACCAAAACGAAAAATATCCTAAAATTTTTTATGCTTAATTTATGGAAAGTTAAATTGTGACTAAAATGATCTGATGTCAAATTCTACAAAAGTAGATTAAGTGCATATAGAAAGCACAATTCCGTTAATATTTCATTTGAAATTTTCCTTCTTAACAATTTATGTTTAACATTTTATAAATAATTGAGATATAATTTATATTTCAGCTAAGATTGCAAATGACTGGAAATTTTAGTTAGATACTTTAAATGTGTATTATAATGCTAAACATTAAAATTAAAGAAAGATATGGGTTTGCTTAAAAATTTAGTGTTTCCTGCAATATTTTTGTTTACTGCGTGTATTTTTTTTTTCGAACAAATTTCGAAATCTTGGAATTGTGCCTGAAAGTGGCTTTAATTTTGACAGAACGATATTCGATTTCGGAGATGGATAATCAATCAAAAAGTCTTATGTTGAAACTACTCGTACTATCATGGTGCATAGCAATAATACATCCTAAAATTATGCGGAATATTTAAATTTAAATTAATAAAGAAAAATTATATAAAGCTCTCTTAAAACCGAGCTCGATGCTAATATTTTAAATGTATAAAAATTTATTTTGAGGATGGATGTTTGTGTTATTTCATATTCCATTGTTGCCGTCAGTTAGCTAAAAGAATAATCATTTGTTTGCTAGTGGATTTTTGGTGTACAAAAATGGCACTAACTTCATAGTGCCGCTGGATGTGAAATTAGGTCGAAAAAAAGTAGTGTTCGTTCATTGAAAGAACGAAAATAAATCTCTAATGTTTCCATAGAATTATTTTCTGTTAAGAATAATAGAAAATCTACCTCTCAAAACAATGAAGCAAAGTTTTTAAAGGATAGGTAACTAACGTAAAAAATGGCAAACATATGAACTGCTAGATTCTCCAAAAAAGTACAATAGAATAATATTATTAATTACTTGCATACAACAATTATTATTAATTAATTACATTCTTAATAGACAATGGGTAGGGACACATAATTTTTGCACTTACGAAATAGATGCGAATAAATGCGAAATTTACCGATATGAGCAAATAAATGCTAAAATTATATTTTTGCTCCTTTTTGGCGAAAACTCGGTGATAAACGGTTTTTTAAGCGAAGTTAGGTAATAATAGTAAAATTTTATCAACATAATTGCTTATCTAAGACCATCCTAGATCTTTAACTGAGAGATCTCTCGAAATTTGCTTATTGCTAAAGACTTAAGAAAGAGAATGTGGAGACTACTACAATGTTAGCTTTTAACTAAGATTTTTGATGCTCACCAAATAAGTAAGATTGTAATTTTTTTTTAATAAATGTGAAACTTTTGTATATATATATTTATATACAAGAGGTTATCAAAATAATGGAAACACCTATCAACATTACAGGTGTTTATGAATGTGCTTGGTATTCCTTAAGAAACAAGTATGGTCACCGGTTTTTTATATAATATAGTATATGTATTATTCTACTGTCAGGTAGCAGTAATGAAGCTAAGGGCGTCGTGATTTTGGGGGGAACAGCGTAAAATGTCAAACCTTGCAGAACTTGTGAAAAGGGCAAATTTTTGGAACGCGTTTAAATTGGAGATTCTGTTACTGCAACCCTCAGACTAATGGGTGTGTTTCGAGCTATGGTATCGAAAGTCCTGATAGCATACAGAGTGCACGGAAAAACATCCTTTGCAAAACAGAATAGGGGACGAAATGGAGAGATGAGTGAAAGAGACTGACGAGGTATTGAAGGGGATTGTGACATGAAGAAAGAAAGCAATTGCAACCAAAATGAGCGAAGAGCTCAATCTGCATCAGCATGTTCCGGTATTAGCCATTAGAGGTAGAAGGGGACTTCTCAAACAAAGCATTTACGGAAGAGTAATTATTCCCAAGCCACTTGTAATAGATGCCAATACAAAATATCGTTCACAATGGTGCCACGAGCGCAAATCCTGGTCGAGTAATATGTCGAAACATGGCATTTGATCCGTGTAATCATTGTTCACATTGTTCCTCGCAACAGGACGTGCGTATGTTTGGAGAACACCTACACAATCATAAGATTCTGGCTGTCTCATCTCAACTGTCAATCATGGAAGTAGGTCTATCAGTTTTCGGGTTGTCATCTCATGGTTTTATTCAGACCCTATTGTAACCCAAAAAAGGGAGATTGAATGATAAGGACTAAACTGAAATTTTAGCTCACTAGTCCATCCTATGGTGCAAACATTGTTTCTTGCAGGAGATGGAGTTCTCCGGTATGATAATCCCCCTACACATACAGCCAAATCAATCATGCATTGGTTTGGCGTGCGTGAAAAAGAAGTCAAATATATTATCTTGCCCTGTACAATACCCCCGACTATAAATCATCCAACCACTGTGATCTGTATAAGCGTATAGATAAATATATCAGTATCCACCACAGCATCTCTATAGGAACTTTCATGATTTTTCCCTGGAGAATGGTGTAATATATTCTTAACTACCATTTATAACTTGTGTAATCCAATTCCAATGTGAATAAGGTGGTATTACATAACAAAGGTGATCAGGCATATATATATATATATATATATATATATATATATATATATATATATATATATATATATATATATATATATATATATATATATATATATATATATATATATATATATGTATATATATATACGTACATATATGTAGATATTTTTATACATAATACATACATACATACATATATACATACAAAAGAGGTAAGCAATGATAAGTAATCTTACGTTAACAACCCGCGGTAGTTTCGTTAGAAGAGACTAACTGAAATCTTGTAAGACCAGAGACTGCTTTATAAAATATTATAGTTGGTCTTTTAAGTGGATCTGGAAGACTTTTATGATAATTTTTAACTATTTATTTATTTTAGTTTATGTCTTACAGCTTCGTTGATTTTCCAAGCTTTTCTTAATCATATCCAGAATTATTTCTCTTGAGAATGAGTGAAAAGACAAAATATTAACCATAAATATCTTAAAACTAAGTATATTATTAAATATTAACTTCTTATTCATGTTTGGAATAATTCATCTATCAGATTTTTAGATTATGAATTATAGATTTCATTTTAAGTTTCATACCATTTTAAAAGAGAATACATACATTTTTAATCATTTGAAACCTCGGCTTCAAAATAAAGTATACCTTTATTATTTATGAAATTCTAATCAAAAAGCGTTCGTAATGAAAAATTTAAACAGAAAAATAGCTTGGCAGTGCATTATTTGTGTAGTTATCTTTTTTGAGTAGAGAAAAAAAATATCATTCGCGCATCAGAACATTTAAAGTACACTTAACGTCATACATTAAGCATCTTTGACTCTGGGGATTTATTTTTTGATGCAAATGGAGCAGTCTAATGCTTTAAAAAACATTTGAAATTAATTTCTATTTTGTTTTAATTTCCTCTTAAAATCATTTTAGAGGTTTTAATACGTTGAGCTTGAACAATGTTTTTTAAATTTATTGCATTTTTAATAATGAATGAAAACTGAATTTAAATTAGTTAATTGAATGCATTTGGCTTATAATATCTAGAGGCTCTTTACTTAATGAAAAATAAAGTTTAAAAAGTTAAAATCCGCAATTAATTTAATGATAGTATCTGAAGACTTTTTGTTATTTTTTATTCTGCTATCTATTGTAAATTAGATATTTTTAAAAACTCTTTACGTAATTATCTTGTGTCAATATTTAGAAAAATTTAGGATAACAAATAAAACCTAAATATAGTCTGTTTCTTCGTTGCCACCTCTTTGAAGATTAAATGACAACCTGCTACGCTAAAATCAAAAGCATTCTATAACCATAATAGTAGGCATTTCTTCATCAATACCACTCTCTATGTTCAAAGTTTAGCTGTAGGAAGAATTCTTTATTGAAATAATTTCTTTAATAGGCATATGTTGTCCTAGATTTCTATTCTGCAGTCTACTTCGGGTTTTTTTCCAGTATTTATTGAAACAAATCTGGTGAAATTTAAAAATATCGTCCAATTAATACGTCTGAAATAACCCCATACGGTAAAATACCAAATGCTGATATCTTTAAAATGGATCGCATCACTGTGATAATTACAAAATTTTTATGTATCACTGACTAGTGATATGTAACAACAAAATTTATATAATATATATAAAAATTGTGCCCGGTATAAAGGGCTTCAGTCAAAAACAGTGATTTAAATATACGAAGTTATTGGCTTTTATGATAATCGGAGAAATATAATTTCGACCTGAGTCTTTGATACAAATAAATGTACTTTTGTATACAAAATTGATAAGCCTTTTATACAAGTCAAAAGATTTTTTTATCAATACTAACATATATCTAAAAATAACTTTTTTTGACTTCAGCCCTTTATATCGGGCACAATAGATATTTTATATAAAACTTTAATTGTTGACTTTTTGTAATCCGATATGCCAACTTCTTACAATTTTTCAATCAATGCATGGTTATGAACTTTTCTTTGAAGTCATTCCATTAAAAATAGTTGAATAATTGTTTTGTAAACAGTTTTTCCATTTCATATCGCTAATAAATATTTTCACTGAGAATTTATTCTATTTATTTATTTTTTTCTTATTCTGAACTCAGAATTGAACAAGTTTCAAACCCTCCTACCATTTAATAACAAGTAGTTATCATTACAATTAATAATAAGAATATTTAATGATTTAAATTTTAGAAGTAAACCATATTTTATGTCAGTACGAAAAGTAGCTTATAAGCACCATTTGATACGTAGATAAATATTTCCTCTTTGCCGAAATGTTCCACTACGCTAGAAAATAAAAGTAAGTATAAAAATATACACTTAACAGGAACTCGCAGATGATCGCTACATATTCCTTTAAACTCTTTCGAAAATACTTAGCTTTTAACTTTTCCATTTTATTTTGTTCTTCTTGTTCCCAATGCCCCCTGGTGGGAAGTTCCAGAACTTCGGGGTCAGTAATTTTGTCTCCGGTTTGTAATAACACTACAAGGGTCAGAGTTCGACTTGGCAAGTTACCGCAACAATTTTGACCGAGCACCCCCATAGGCGACTTCTGGGGGATTCGTACCACCCTCACCCACAGACCTCATGGAAGGACTTTCCGGTAAATGGATTTAAAGTTCCCATATCCGACCTAAACACAAAGGTATTTAACTGAGTATTTCGGGATTCGATTGAAGAACTCTCAGTACCAAAAGCCAACGGGCCACCGATAGGCTATTCTCGTTTTAATTTCTTCACATAAACCATTCCAAATTAGTTCATAATATAAATCAACAAATTCTGTTATTTTATGTGACTTTTTTTTCCTGTTTGGCTGTAACTGAATTGATTTGTCTACAATTGCGTCGCTACTGTAAGAATCACTGTAACCCAAAATGTGTCTTTCTTTGTCCTTTACAGATGGCAGTAACGAGGTTTGGCATTATTCTGCAATCACAGCCGTCGCTGTGATTTCGTTTTCAATCATCGTGGTTATTGCTGCTTGTCTCTTCTACGTCAGAAGAATATACATTGAGAAAAAACACAGAACGATACCGGTACAGAATTTACGTATTTCATTAAGATTATTCTCTCTTTTTATGTTCGCTTAATGTAAACCTACAGAGAGCTCGTTTGAAAACACCTCTGACCAAGAACGAGTTATGTATTTTAAGTGTTCGAGACTGCTTGGATCTAGTTTTGAACTGACTGTCAATTTATTTTTCGGATTGCATTTAAAAAAAATATTATTTTAACCATGCACTGGTCGCACGGCGTCTCACAGACGCCAACAGCAATTTGTTTACATTTTGCGTATTAATTGATTGCTCCGTATTTTCAGCAGATCGCAGTACCTTCGAAGCGTTTATGTATGAGTCATAACTAACAAACAATACATCTGCAGTTGCTATCATTCTTTT
The DNA here is from genome assembly GCA_907164885.2 of Dolomedes plantarius. NCBI lineage: Eukaryota > Metazoa > Arthropoda > Arachnida > Araneae > Dolomedidae > Dolomedes > Dolomedes plantarius. The sequence continues at coordinate 4,527,606 of OU015502.1, forward strand.
ATAGTAAACGGATATATACAAAAACACCCGATTAGCCTTTCACCAAATTTGTAAAAATTGCTAATAGAAATGTATTTTAAAAAAATAATCTCTTTATTTTTATTTATCCTATTGTAAATATTGCTTATTTTTTTCCCATTTGATTGTTTTTCATTTCTAAAAGTTGCTTATAAAAATTCCTTGTTTTTCTTTTGTTTAATTTATTTAATTGTTAAAAGTGCATATAAAATTACATTTAAAAAAGATATTGGTTTTCATTTACATTTATCATGTCTTTAACTTTCTGTTACAGTAAACATTTACTTTTACAAAAAAGAATAACTAAAACTTAGATAAGATAGTGTGGCGTCTAACAGACGCCAAGTGACCATGCCTTCACTTTTTATATACGCGACCAGGTACGGTTAAGAACTATATTAAACAACATGGAAAAATTCAATATTTTCGCCATTTTCACCCAGCAGTTCTTGGTATATTTCCTTTACGGAAATTCCATCCACTTATGCAACTAGATTAGAAATCCAAAGTTCTTTTAGACTAATGAATAGTCATTGAAGAACTTATGAATAGTCATTGCTTCAGAATTTGGTCTGGATTTTGGTAGTTTTGGAGTAACATAGAAGACGTCCTCCTTCTCCAACAAGTTGTGAAGACTTAACAACCTACATAAATAATAAAATAAAACATAAAACTGGAATGTTGAGGGACTAAGTATTTGCCATGTTCACCCGGCAGATTTTGAATAATTTCCTTTTTTCTGATGTCATTAGTTTACAGTGGTAACAACTGTGCAAATATTCTTAATCATCATTTTTTTCCATCTAAAGTACAACTAGTGTAGAAATCCAGCATTCTGGACGCCTCAGAGAGACGTTAAGAGATAATGTCGCTGATTTAGAATTCTGTTGTGATTTTTAGGAGGTCTTGTAATAACATAGCAGAAGATCTACATTTTCCCCGACAGGTGGTGTTGGCTAAAGGTCATATAAAAATAAACTATTAAAATCGCAATATTGGGAAGTCAGAAAATACACAGGATTGTTTCATCAAATTGTATCGAAATATGGGGTTAAGTGAATTGTGCAGTTCATTGGGGAGTTTCGTAATAAGGCGGCATGGTGATTTCACACGAGTAACTGTGAACTCTTGAATTATTGGAAACGAAATGTGAGTAATTTATATATTTATTGCATATCACAACACTCAAAACTCCTAAATGACAAAAAATGAAAGATATAGCTTTGTAAGTTCAAATTCAAATGTAGAGATTTTTGTTCACTTGAACGAAATATTAGGAAAAAATGCATCAATTAAAATCTTAATTAAAAATAAGACTTATCCATTTGAAATCGTCATTATACATAGACATAACCTACGCATAGTGGTGGCCTAGAAAGGCATTTCGCAATGATTTGGCTTTTCAACTCAATATGGCCGAGGGATGGCCGAATGGCAAAGGTGCTGGCTTTCGGTCCTAGAGCATGTGGGTTCGAGTCCAACCGTTGGTATAGATATTTGTGGCCCTTCAGAAACGGATTCAACTGTTGGTCTTGGTCAAATTAGTCCTTGACTAGTAAAAGGTGACCATAGTCAAACATCAACACAATACGGTATTGGCACCCTGTCTTCAGGTGCTTAAGCATTATAATCATCAAAATAAAAGCAATACCAGAGAGAAATAAATGGTAGAAGTTTTAAAGGATCATTTTAATAAGGCTATCATTTTATTCCCTTCATTCTTTCACGTCACCTGAGATACGTTTTTTAAAATACTGAAATACAAGAACTAGGCCTGTAAATAAATTTCAGTTCTCCAATTACAAAATATATACGAAACAGAATAGATATAAATGGAGTTATAAACAGGAGTTCTATTCTTATTTAGAAGAGATAATGTGTCGAACAAATTGTTTCTTACATATTTAGACAAATAATTCTCCCATTTGAAAATGAAATTCTTAATACCATCATATTTTACAGCTCAAATTGAGTATACAGTAAAAACTTAAACATAGATTATTTTTAATTCTTGGAAACCCTATTTGAAACAGCAGAAGAAATACGCCCACATAAATGCCATTGATTCTTAAATTTATCCAACAATATAATTAATACCGATCAATTTTCAAAATGTCACAACCGGTATTGCTGATGTATAACGAGTACTTGACAGTAGTCTGATAGTTTACGGCACCATTTCGCGTTTGCAAGCAATTTCCATCGGAAAGTATAAATTTTGAATCTCTCTTGTAATTGCTTTCTCACGGCAAAGCTTAAAAATATTTTCCTGCTTTGATACGCAAAATGTTTATGCAATTCTACGGATAGCAATTTTAAAGAATTTCCTGTCCTAGAGTATAATTTTCAAAGATAAGAGAATTGTCTAAATCAAGTAGGCAATTTCTATGGCAATATATCGTAGACAATATCTAGTACAATTTCTAGAAAATATATATAGACAATGTATCTAGATAATATATCTAGACAATATTTATGACATATGATATATCTATTACAAAAGTTACATCTATGACATTTGATATATCTAGTAGTTGTAGTGTAGTAGTGTGTAATGTGAAAACAAACGACATTGGCGGAGGCGCCCAATGTATGTAAATAGGTAAACTAAAAATAAAATTATTCAAATCAACCCAGCACCGACTGCCATGCAATTAATGTGGGAAGTAACTAAAATTAGATTAAACATGAATGAACATCATTACTTCAGTTTCCTTCTAGTCTGGAGTTACAGCAATGGGAAGTACTCAAATCATACGCTAAATAGATATTATCAAAACACAGTTCACTTGAGGATATTTATTCCAGTTATACGACCAGTAAAATATTGAGTAGAACAAACGTTGTAAGATGGCAGAAATTCAACTCAGTGACAACGAAGAACGGGAGAACTGGTCCCAAATACAATTGCAATTAAAACCATAAAAATTTAAGTTAAAATGTACGCCAGCGTTAAAATCCTCACTGAAATAAAACTACACCACGCTAAAACATTACACTATTGACAAAAATGCTAGTTGCAAAGGTGACAACAGAACAGAACACAAAAGCTTAAACATAATTCAAAAGCTTAAGGGGGCACACAACCTTTGACTACTGGGAAATGACCCTAAACATGATCAAATTCGAGCTACTGAAACTCCAATAATATTAATATATATATATAATTTTTTGCTTTATATCAAAATTACAAGTCTTCAGTTATATTTTATACAAAAATAGAACTTGTAAAGCCATAAATAATTTTTAGATTTTATTTTTAAATGTACACATTACTAAAAAGGGAAAAAAATCATTGGATGTTTCGCGCTTCATAAAATTAAGAAATATGCATACAGAAACTATTTTTTGGTCAAATTAAATTAATAATACAATCAAGTTTAATGTAAAACCAAAAAATATACAAAAAATATAGTTTAAATTGAAAAATTTACATAAAATTTAAAAAAAATTTAAATTTAACAATTTTTTAAAACATTTTCGAGTGTAAAAAAATTTTTTACACTTTTTTTTTAAACTTTTCTGGTAAACTGATATAAATACCAATCTGATAAAAAATTTGTGTGTCTAGCACACATAGTTTGGGAGTAACAATGCGCGCAATCCAAAAATTCACATATTTGAGAAAACTGAAGTTAAAGTTGGAATAACATGGCTATGGCAAGAGAGAGCTTTACATAAACTCTCATAACTCGAGAAATAATGCAAATTTGTTTATGCAGTTTTTTGCATATTGTTCAGAAATGTCCCAAAAACAGAATATAGCAAAAACCAAAAATCGATTTTTTTTTTTTTTGAAGTTTTAAAGGTTGCCACTATAGAAAACTGCCACTTAACGTGTTGCCACTGTAGAAAAGTGAACATTAATTAAAATAAGAAATACAAAGAAATGAACAATAAAAATGTCTTTTAAGTCCAAACAATATCTATACATATATCGTACACAATATCAATATCGTAGACAATATCTAGTTCCAACCGTTATCTATGTACGTCTGTATTTTTTATAAATATATAAGGAATAAAAAGGATATGCAAGTAAAGAAATGTAAAGTGAAAAGGATGTATTGAAATGTGTATTTATCTGAGAGTGTTATAATTTCGTTTTCATAGGTGATGAAGCAGGAAATAACACCTTCCTCCAATCTGCAAGATACAGAATACCAGTCATCTTTCCAAACCCTTCCTCCTTCTTGTGGCACGACTTTTCAAGTAATACTGACCAATTTTTGCTGTCTTCTAAATTCGAATTTTTACTTTACTGCTTGTGTGGTTAAATTAGAGCTATCAATAAGATACAGGTGTTTTGATATAACAACTATCAAAAAATGTACATAACATAAGCATTTTTTTAGCCGTATCTACTACAAACATCAATTTATGTTAAGGAGGAGTGAGTTCTCTTCATTTTTTTCGACGTTTTTATTAACTTGCTTTCTTGTTTGTTTATGTGTGTGTTTGTCCAGTACAAATCTTGCAATCGATTTTTAACTAATTTCCCGACTAGCTAGACATTTGAAACTTTTAGAATAGTTCAGAACACGATGACAATGCTGTTTTTGATACTTTTAGCCATTTTAAGCAGATTTTTACCATATTTTTATTATTTTCAGTTTATTTCGTCTTGTAGACTGGTATAGCCATCTGTCAGCCGGAACAGGAACGAAAAGTTAAACGCAAGTTAACTTCCAATTAGCTTCATTTTCTTTGAAGTTCATGGGATAATTCATCAAAAAATTTTTAAAAGTATTTGTTAATGCATAGAATTGTCAAGTTTATATGATTCAACAGAAAATTTAAAAACATGGTATACAAAAAGGCCTTTTTATCTTGTAATTATTATGTCCTCTCTTGTTCTTTATTTCGTTATGATTTATGTTAATTTTATCTTCACTCCTAGTTCTCGATTTTCTAGAGGACAATGTAGCGTATCAATATAATTAGTAGAGCTATCAATCAGATACAGCTGTATTAAGATAATAACTATTATAAAATATACATATCATAAGCATATTTAGCTTGATCTTCTATAGTCATGAGTTTATATTGTGGCTGCTGAGTGCTAATCCAATTCGATTAGCTCACCTCGATGTTAACTTATGGAGAAAATTTGTCCAAACATTGCCGACTTTGATTAAGGCAAAAATGGACCATGAAAAACTTTTTTTATTTATTAACCAATAGCTATGAAATTATGTATACTTATACAGTGTTGTTTAGAGATGGAAATTCTAAATTTTAAAAACAATCAGAATGAAATTAATTAAGATATTAATTAAAATCAGTTTGTCAATTACTCTATTTAAAAATGGTCCATACGCATTAATTTTTACCTCAGATATCTAATTTTCTCTCTTAAGCTAGCTTTATATAGACATAATAAAAGTTAATAGCAATATTTGATTGACAGTCATATTTATAAAATCTAGAAAAGAAATCGATAAAAATAGGTCATTTTAAGCAAAATTTTATCGAAAAAAAATTTTTTATTGTAAAAATTTTAGGTTGTTTTAAAATAGTATAATGAATTGATTACTAAGTTTTATTCTAACATATATAAATAATCATTTTATAAAATTTTATGAACATTCAAGAAAAATTATGACGCATGGAACATTTTGAACTTACCGAAACGACATGAAAACTTGTTTTGAGAAAATGGCATTTAAAGTTTTAATTTGACTAACATTTCCATTGTTTACGTTTGAATAAAATACTTATAACTCGGTTAATAATGATTAGATCAACATACTTTTTTTTTTAATTTAAAGCTGATGAGTTGCAGAATCATTTTCTGAAAGAAAGAAGAAAAAATCGTTTTGGGGACATATTTTTGTCAATCTGAAGGTCCATTGTCGCCTTAAAAGATGTATTTGAAAAAAAATGTACTCCGCAATAGAGAAAAATTTTACAACTTGGGATATTTTTCATTTTTTTAATGCAAATAATTTTTTTTAATTTCAATTATTCGGGAGAAATATCTTGTATAGCGTGTTTTAAACTCTCCTAAATTCCTTTGGTGGACGCAATTTATAAAATAATTACAAGATAAAAAGAACTTTTTATATACCATGTTTTTAAATTTTCTGCTGAATCAAATAAACTTGACAATTCTATGTATTAATAAATACTTTTTTAAATTTTATTAATGAATTATCCCATCAACTTGAAAGAAAATAAAGTTAATTGGAAGTTAACTTGCTTTTAACTTTTCGTTCCCGTCCCGTTCGATAGATGGCTGCACCAGAAAACAAAACAAAAATAACTGAAAATGAATTCATTTCTCCTTAAAGACGGCTAAAAGTATTAAAATTACGCATTGTCATCGTGCTCTGAGCTATTCTAAAAGTTTCAAATGTCTAGCTAATCGGGAAGTTAGTTAAAAATCGATTGCAAGATTTGTACTGGACAAATATACACAAACACACAAACAAACAAACAAACAAACAAGAAAGCGAGTTAATAAAAACATGGCAAAAAGTAAGACAGAAATGACTCCATTTTTTTAAAGTGGAGCTGCACCACTATTCAAATAAGTCCGTCATATGAAATAGCTATGAAATAAAAATCCCGTCAGCATTTAGTGCAATTGAAATCTCGGACAGATTGTGATATTTTCAGACTTAGTTTTATGTTATCTCATATTTTTAATTTTAACAAAATCGTGAAGTTATTTTTGAAAAATGAATTCAAAATATACCCTAATATATAAGTTTGATCTGGTTTATTTTTTAACGCATCACATTTTCAGGAATGTAACGTTTATAATCACAAGCAAATATTTATATTGATACCTGCTTTAATGAGAAAATGCTATATTTAACCGTTATTTTCTCCATACTTGAATTATTTCTTTCCCGGAATAGAAACTAACTCGACAGGAACTGATTTAATATTTCTGATAATAGAAAATTTCAATATTTGTGCCCCATGTGGAAACAGTTAGGAAGTCGTGAATTCGTCAAAATGAAAGATAGAATATTTACGCATTCCGCAAATATCCTTCAGTGGATAACTACTTTCAAATTAAACATTCAGTTCAGCCGTCAAAAATATTGATTTTGACGTATTCAAATTTAGTATTTGTGCCTCTGCAATGGCAATTTTTCTAATGATATTTTTGTGAAGTTACGTGAAGTACAGAATAAAAGCTAAAATTGAAAAAGCGTGAGTCAGGAGAAGTCAGTTATTTATACAGGGAAAATAATTGAGGATGTTGAAAACACTGAATAAAAAGAAAACAAAATTAGTGAAAACATGAAATTAACTAATTTTAAATTGAAAAAAAATTAAAATATTTGAATAATTAATTGTTTCAGATTAAAAAACTATAACAAAAAGATGTTTATTCCGGTAAAAAAAGATAAAAAAGTAAAGGATCTAAAAAACAAAAAAAATGTGTCTTTCAGGTTAAAAAAATATAATTTAATTAACATACATGCAAAAAATGAGAACTAAAGGCCATGACTGCAACTAAATGCTAAATATGTCGAAATGCATAAACCCTGCGAAATTGGAGGTGCTTAAAGAAAAAATATACATATCCATCCTACAGGTTTTCTTGGACCCACGTTTTGCTCTTGTTGTGGGTTCCTCAAGAACGCTTAATTACCGGGAATGTTTGAAAAGGAATTACTAATGCTGAACTTCTCATAATGCTGAATTTTGCTGAAAAGCTCAGAAGCAACTGATAATTTTTATTCTTGGAAAACTGGTTAAAACTTGCAATTTGTATAAGCGAAATGTCATACGTGGAACTGGTCCCAAATTCGCCAATTAAAAAGGACTATAAACTAATAAATCGTATTGAAACTATTGTCGACTATACGACATACGAATTAATATAATAGTTTTATTAACTTAAACACATTATCTACAATGCTGACATATAAACGAAAATCATACTTGAAACATCGACTATACGATGTGCGAGTGAGAGAGGAACTGACTTGTTCTATAATAGGGGGCGCTCCAAGGCACGTTTGGCGATTGCCAACATAGCCATTGGCGCCAACAAAATTATTTCCATAGAATCTCGATAATGCAGCAAAATCTATATACCATCTTTTCCAATTGGTCGTTGCAAGGTGAGAGCGTTGAGGAGGCGTTTTCAGAAGGAAAGAGACCCGGACAAGAGGAAAGAATACGAATTAATGTTTAAAGCAGAAAGGGCTAAATATAGTAAAGAAATGTTAAAAGCCAAGAGAACGAAATTTAAGGAGTTTTTGGATAAGGTCACAGTAAAGAACCTTTTTGGCGGGGCATACTCTATTATAAAAGATAGAAATGATAGGTCAGTAAAAGCCGAGGGTATAAGAGACCGAAACGGAGATATAAAATATAATGAAAACGAAGTCGATTATTTATTAACGGCTCAGCACTTTCAGAGGGAAGACGTAGTCATCACGCAAGATTATGCAGAGGGGGACAAAGCACAGCAGATAGAATTAATTGAAGTTAAGAAAATGCTACAGGATATAGATCCAAGTAAAGCACCTGGGTACGATGGCATCACCCTTAGTATAGTACAAGAGATTCATAACATCGATGAGAGGTATCTTGTTGATTTATACAACAAATGCTGGGAGAAAAGAGAATTCCCTAGTCATTGGAAAAGAACGATTGTGGTATTCTTCCAAAAAGAAGGCAAGGACCTAACATATCCTATCTCATATCGCCCTATTTGTTTATTGCCCATAATAGGTAAAGTTTTGGACAAAATGTTGACAAACAGATTAATAGAATACCTAGAAATCAATAAAGTACTATCGGAAACTCAATACGGTTTCAGGAGAAATCGTGGCGTAACTGAGGCTTTAACTGAAATGATTAAAATAATTAAAAAGAATAAAGCAGACAAGTACCATACTTGTCTGATTACCCTTGATATAAAAAATGCGTTTAATGTGGTGTGACACAGTAGAATTAAGGAAGAAATGAGGAGAGTTAAAGTGGACAAACAGCTCCAAGTCATGATAATGAATTACTTAAATAGCAGAGTTGTAAGGATGAAAAACAATACTGAATGGAATTATAATATAGGCGTGCCACAGGGGTCTTCGCTGGGACCAATTTTGTGGCTGCTAATCATCAACGAACTACTGGAAAAAACTTGGGAAGATGGGATTAAAATTCAAGCCTTTGCTGATGATGTTATCATCATTTTAAGAAGTCGAGTAATTTACAGATTTACCTAGCTGGCAAACAACGTTTTGGAAGAATGTGCAGGATGGGCACAGAAAAATATGATGGACTTTAGTGTGGAAAAATCCAATTATATCATCATACCATATAAAGGTGAGGTTACGAGGAAACCAGCTATTAAATTAAAGAATAAAAATATTAGATACAACGACGCATTGAAATATCTGGGTGTGTATATCGATGAAAAGTTGAATTTTATAAAACATATAACCATCACTAGAGAAAAAACCCTGAAGTTCATTTATGGTATTAAGAGAATTTATAAAAGGACTTGGGGCCTTAAGAGCGAAAATATTAAAGAGCTATATTTAAGAGTTGTGGAAAAGATTTTGTTACATGGAGCTCAAGCCTGGTATGACGATAAGACTTTGATGAATGCCAAGTTACGACAGATGCAAAGGGCGTTCCTGCTAATGATAACAAAATGTTATCGCACCGTATCGACTGAGGCTCTAGCTATATTGGCGGGATGTTTACCCCTTGATTTAAAAGCGAAAATGGATAAGATGTGGTATAAGATCTATAATGAGGGTGACGAGATTTGGTTGGGGAATGAATCCTTCAATAGCCAAACTTGTGAATTAAAATCCAGGAATCTCAGAAAAATAAAGGATATAATGAGCTTCAATTGGTCTTATAGACTAGAACCCTTTGCGAAGAATACATATTTTACAGATGGTTCCAAGATTAACGGAAAAGTTGGGTCGGCCTTTATTAGGTATCATGAGAGTCAGAAGATCGATACTAAACTGAGAAGAAACCCTGATAACGCAACATCATACAGTGCTGAGGTTACGGCCATTTCCATGGCAATAGACGTTGCTAGGGAAAAAGGTCTAAGTGAAATTGACATCTTTAGCGATTCCAGGAGTGCTTTGCAGGCTCTTGGGTCCTTAGAATATAAGGGTGAGATTATTGAGGAATTGAAACACAAGATCAAAAATAATGGTGTGGTCGTGCATTTCCACTGGATAAAAGCACATATCGGGATCAGACAGAATGAGGAAGTTGACACTGCGGCTAAAGAAGCCACGGAACTGGACATAATTAAAGGTACCTACAAAATGACCAAGCAACAAGTAAAGGCAAAGATTAAGGCATATGGAATAAAAGTCTGGCAAGAAAGGTGGGCCGATAGTGAATTGGGGAGGCCAATTCATAAAATCTACCCTCATGTTTCCTTAGAAAGATTAATATCGAATTTCTATATAAATCAAGCTATCACTCAACATGGAAGCGTGGGCTCATATCAAAGAAGATTTTTTGGGAAGAGTGACATCTGTGCATGCGGAGAGGTCCAGACAATAGAACATTGTTTATTTAATTGTGTAACATGGAGAGATTTGCGGTCGAGTTTACCGAGGGAAATTACTGAATGGTCACCACATAAATTCTGTATTGACTACTATTGTAGAAAATTCATTTTGGCTATGATGAAAGACCTTATGGACTTTCATTACCCTTTTTTGGGTCATTGATAATTTTGTTGTTTGTTTGTTTCGGTTTTTATAATTGTGTAACATTGCATGTATTTATTTGTATTGTATAATCCTAGTCAAGCTGATTGCCATTGCGAAATTTGTCGTCTCTCAAAATCATCCGTATACCTTCGGGAAGGACGGATTATCTTTTGGATTTCCAATTGGTCGAAGGGGCTGGGGGTGCCTTGAGTGGATGGCAGATATGTACTGTTTGACCGGCATCCTACAGCCCCACAGCAATGGAAAATGCCACCGAACTTGGGAAATTAACCCTCTACTGCGTATTCAGGCTCTTGCTACATAGTGACTGCTCTTCAGGTGTATCATGGACGATGGACCTTAATGGTCTGGGGGTCCGAGGTGTCAAACTCAAAGGTTTCCTTTAGTCGATATCTCTAAGGTCCTGTCTAGTTCAATAACTGAACATTTTTACTGTCCAGAATTTTGTCTACACCTTGGACTAAAACCGATCCAGTGAAGCACTTCCTTTTTCATCAGCCAATCATCTCATTTCACTTCCTTTATTAGCTACGGTACTTTTTCACTATAGCTATCATGGTAGCAAGAACAGATGTAGGTACGTCCCCGGAAATAGACTGAAACTCTTCGAAACCATCTTCACATATTCTGATGTATCGAAAACGCAAATCATCAGGGTCAGGAAACGTTTACAGCTCAACTCACTAACGGACATGTGGAGTGGTGCCACTACTCCCACAAAGAAACAAAGAATGGTACCTGACTGAAGATATATTTGCTAATAAAGAGAGGAAAAAATATGGAATTCAGAAAAAAACATTGGATGAGATAAAAATAAAAGCGACAAAGAGGAATATATAAAAAATAAAGTAATCAAATAAAACACTACAAATTGTGACAAATGAAAAGAAATTACAAAAACTTAACTGATCTGAAATAGGATAACATTTACCCAATCTTACCGTTCAGAGTTTTTCCTTTCGGCGTGCTAGGTAAGGCAAATTTTGCCTCATTGGAGTGCCTTGTAGCAAAACTGCCACTTTATCTCATAGTGAGAGAGGGCATAGGGTCGAAGCAAAAATCTACATTTGCAGTAAGAGAGGTACAGTGCTTTCAAAGGATTGGAGGTTAATTCTTAAAATTGAGATTGGTTAATCTGAAAATTTCCCACAATCAGCGACCACTGGTGGTAAAGTGATGTAACACCTGATATATATATATATATATATATATATATAAATATACAGGTATCAAAATATTGGAAGCATCTATCAATATTAGTGGTGTTTATGACTGTGCTTCGTATTCCTTAAAAAACAAGTATAACAAGTATTTTTTTATATAATATAGTGTATGTATTATTCTACCGTCAAGTATCAGTAATGAAATTAAAGGTATCGTGCTTTTGAGGAGAACAGCGTAAAATGTCAAATCTTGCAGACCTTGTGAAAAGGGTAATTTTTAGAGATCGTTTAAATTGGATATCTGTTACTGCAACCCCCAGGCTAATGGGTGTGTTTTCAACTATGGTATCGAAAGTCATGATAGCATACAGATTGCACGTAAAAACATTCTTTGGCGAACAGAATAGGGGACAAAAGGGAGAGTTGAGAGAAAGAGACGGACGAGGTATTGAATCGGATTGTGACACGAAGAGAAAAAACAACTGCAACCAAAATGACCGAAGATCTCATTCGGCATCTGCATGTTCTGGTATCAACTGTTAGAGGTAGCAGGGAACTTCACAAACAAAGTATTTACAGATGATTAGTTCTTCCCAAGCCACTTGTAATAGATGCCAATACAAAATATCGTCCCCAATGGTGCCACGTGAGCAAATCCTGGTCGAGAAATATGTTGAAAAACGGCATTTGGTCCAACGAATCATTATTCACATGTTTCCTTGCAACAGGACGTGCGTATTTATGCAGAACACACACACAAGCGTAAGATTCTGGCTGTCTCATCTCAACTGTCAATCATGGAGGTAGATCTATCAGGGTTTGGGATGGCATCTCATGGTTTTCTTCAGGCCCTATGTTTACCCTAAAAGGGAGATTGAATGAGAAGGACTATCTCGAAGTTTTAGCTCACTAGTCCATCCTATGGTGCAAACATTGTTTCTTCCAAGAGATCCGGTATGATAATCCGTTCTCCGGTATGATAATCCCCGTTTACATAGAGCTTAATCTATCACGTATTGGTTTAGAGAGCATGAAAAAGAGGTCAAATATCTTATCTTGTCCTGTACCATCCCCTCGACTATAAATAACCGAACCACTGTGACTGCATAAGCGGGTCATAAATGTATCGATATCCACCACAGCATCTCTACAAGAACGTTCATGGTTTTTCCCTGAAGAATGGTATAATGTATTCTTAACCACTATTTATGACTTGTATAATCAAATTTCAAGGTGAATTAGGTGGTAGTACAAGACACAGGTGATCCTGCCCCGTATTAATGATCTCGAGCGTGTCAGAAAGAAGCCCTTGAGGTTTCTTCAGGTACCTTGAGGAAAAAATTGCCATTTCACGTCAGATCACAGAGTTGGAGGAGATAGCAACGCTTTCCCAGAGTGCCGGTGGGTGATAGCCGAATGGCGAGGGGGAAGACATTCGATCCACAGCCTGTGAAGGTAAATACAGGTATAAATCCAACTGGTGGCACGTATGTTTGTAGGCGTTCGGAATCGGCTGTAAACTGTAGATCCCGGTGTCATTAGCCCTTGTGTAAAATAAGTTGACCGTAAAGCCTGTCGCACACTGAGAAACCGCGTATCTAAAAGAGGCATGTCTGACACAAGTTGCGTTGAATAACGGACAGTGACAGCCCGTTGAAATGACAAGTTTTGTGTATTCGCCATGTTTGCGTCGAATCGCAACACGTCCCAAACATGCTGCATGCCTTACGTTTGCGACACTGAAGAAACAACGACAAAATGACGCTATCATGTCACATGTCTGATTGATGTACGCACTTTGCAGAGAAATAACTGGTTTCTAAACGCAGCTTGTGTCAGACGTGTGTTTCAGGCACGTGGTTTCTCGGTGTGCGGCAGGCCTGACTTGCTCTTAGAGTTCCGGTAATGTTCTTTTTGAAATACATGTTCTTAAACATCCTCCCTGAGAATCGAGAAATTCATGTTGGGAAAATATTAAAAGAATTTCTTATTTCGTAAAAAAATTGTTATTAGTCCCTACTAAAAATCCGTTTTTTTTACAAAACCGCTGAAATAAATCTATATTTATTTTACCCAAACACTTAATTTTTAAACAAAAGTATTACATAGAAATTTTATTTGTGGTAATAAATGTTATCATGTTTGTCAATTTTACTAATTTATAGTTAACTTTTTAATATGAAACACATTTTTCTAGTGTTATATTTCACAATATTGAATGAATTCAAAACTTGACATAATGTACCATTATTTCATGACTAACATACATCTCTTTCTTTGGGCAGCCGATATTAGAAGATCAAGTCAATATTTATAGTCGAGTTCATTGCCACAACAGTGGACAACAATTGCATATACTTATAGCGAAATAAAATGTAAGTACTTTGGATGCAACAGTCATAATACCACACAACAGCTTCATTGCAAAATGAACAGTTTCTATATCCGGACAATGTATCGCCATATCATAAGAAGTTTAAGACTCTTTTTTTTCTTAATTTTTTTAGAAATTTTATGCCTTGAAGTTGCAGAATCTGTTTTTTATAGAAATTTAATGAATTTATTTGCAAAATCTTTTTTTTTTAGAAATGTAACATCATGGAATTGCAGAATCTCTTTATTTTATGGATTTTAATATCTTGAAGTTGCAGAATTTTTTTTAAAGAAATTTTATATCTTGTAGTTAAAGAATCATTTTTTTAGAAATTTAATATCTTGAAGTTGCAGAATCTTTTTTTTAGAAATTTAATGCCTTGAAGTTGCATAATCGTTTTCTTTTTTGAAAATTAACATCTTGAAGTTGCAAAATCTTATCTTAAATAATCTTTTTGTATAGAAATGTAATGTCTCCAAGTTGCAGAATAATTTTTTAATACATAAATTTAATGTCTAAATGTTATCATATTCTAAATTTGCACTGAATATCTGGCATGAAATAATTTTTACCATGAACTTTTATGATAAAAAAGTTAAATAATCATACTAATACTCCATTTAAATATTTAAGTTAACACTGCTTTCTTTAAGAAGTTACGTTTTCAAAGCTATAATAAAAAATTAAGGCAGAACGTAAGCATTTTTTCAGACCTTTCACAATAACCGGGTAAATAGTTAGTCCGATTTTTATGTGTAAAACTTAATACAAAAATTTTAATGAGTACTTGAGTCTATAGATATTCACTAGACAAATGAAAAGCTGTTAAAAATTGTTTACTTTTCTAAATGTAAATTGAAATCGTCTGCTTTAGTTTGTTGAGCAGGGAATGGATACGCTTTAATTTGAAATTTTACTTCTCATAAAATAAACACATCACCATAAAGAGTAAACAAGCAAATAAAAATTTTAAAAACAGGAGGGTTTCATGCAATTTTGGATTTTTACTAGATTACTCATTGTATACCATTCCTTTTTTTTGGGGGGGGGGGGGTAAGCATGAAATACTATTTTATCTGACAACAGCTCTTTGAAACATCCCAAATCTTAACGCTATATTTTTAATAAATACATAAAAATCATTAATTAATATCAAAATACTTTTCATGGGAAATCGTGAATCATTAAAAATTTGTTTGCAAAAACCTAGATAGAAATTTTCGAGATAATCTAAATTTAATTAGCGCACCAAATTTCCAATTCCGTCGAGCATGGAGTATTCAAATTTTCAGAGTAAAGTTGACAAATATAACTTTATTTATTAAGAATTTATTTAAACTATAATTGCATTCTAGTTTATAATAGGTCTGATTGTAAATTCATTTTCTTTTACAGAAGTGTACTTATTATGAATATATAGCTCTAATGAATAATTCAATTATAAAATTTATATTTTACACCTAATATTTCCTAACTGATTTTTATGTAATTAAATTTAAATAACCATCGACTTAATACAGTATGTAATAAATAAGAACTACTTATTTTTCTGTGTATTAATTTTAAGTATGTGTAGATATATTTTAAATATATTTTCTTTTCATATAACTGTATGTTTTGCATAGTCAATGATATTAACCTTTGTGTAAACTCGAAAACGGTATAACACATTGCATGCATATGTTAATGTTTATTTATCTTTGTACAATTAAGGGTACTGTCTACTAACTTTATTGGACTCAATCACCTCAATTTGAACCTATGGAGAAAAATAATTTTCTATTTACAGCTACATAAATGCTGGTTATCCAATAAAAATGGTATTTTCAGATGGCCTGAACTTTTCTGCACCTTTGAAGAGGATTTATTTTATAAATTTCGTACATCAAAGGAATTTAGAAGCCTTTAAAACACACTTTACCAGATTTTTTCCCAAATAATTTAAATTTGAAACATTATTTCCATTTAAAAAAAAAACTAAAACTGCCCCAATGTGTAAAATGCTTTCTCTATTATTAAGTACAATTTAAAAAATTCTTTTCAATCCCAGTCGGCAATCCTTGGACGCTTTTTCTCCATAGGTTAACACCAGGAAATCCAATAGGGTTATTACACAGCACCCTTAACTACCACGAAGTGAAATTTGACTCATATTGATCTGCCTTCATTTGAAAATCAACTTAGATTGTGTTTTCTTTCCTCTTTCCCAAATATATTTGATTCTTATAGGTAAGCGATTGGAATTTTTGATGAAAAGACACGGAAAAACACAGCGCTCAAAAAAACCTTGTGTGTATATTGAACCCATCATCAAAAAAAATAAATAAATAAATAAAAAAGGCTCAACGTTTTGATTTTTGCGGAATATTCTACTGTGATTTCCAGTTCATACTTCTCTAAGAACTGTACATAAAGAAAACGCACTTTCAGAAAACGTCAACCCTATTTTATGTTACACAAAGATTGGATGTGAAACTTTGATTGTTATAAATGTGCATGGAAATGCTAAGAGTGATGGTTTTTACTTTGTAAATGTGTATATATCATTCAAATAAATGACATTTAGAAAAACAGAGAGAGTGTTTGTTTCGCATGTGTGCTTGCAATATTCTCATGCGATGCATTTGCGACTCATTCATTTTGATTTATTCCTCATCGCAAATTGCAAATAATGGGGATTATCTGCAATAGTCATTATTTGAATATAGCTTTTTTATGTGTTAACTGTAACTGTAATGAGATACAGAGATATATTATATAACAAGGAAAATATACATTTGTAGAGGAAAGTACATTTCTGGATAATAATAGTCAGGGGCTCTAATTTTCTTTTCATCGCTTATTATAGCTGGGAAATTACTCAATAAATTTTTACTGGATGCAGTTTTTATCAGTATGTGACGAGTGAATTACGGAATACTGTACCCTATACTTTTAAATTACTGAATTATTGGTTTCGTATGTGTGCTTGCAGTATTGTCATGCGAGGCATTTCCGAGTCATTCCTTTTGATTTTCGTGCAAGTGATGGAAAATATCTTCCATAGTTATTATTTAAATACAACTTTTTTGGGTATTAAATGTAACTGTAATACGAAGCATAATTTTATAAAAACAAAATACAGGGCGATTTTTTTTAAACTGACTCTACTCAGAGTCATCTGTAGCGCGATCTATCAGTCGGAATTCAACCAAAATTGATAGAGGGCCTAAGGATGACATGGGAAAGAGTTTCCGTGAAAAAAAAATATTTGTTCTAAAAGTATCCGATAGGGGAAGATATGGCGCTGTTGTTGTCGGCGCACTCGAGAACTTGCATAAAAGACAAGTAAAACATCAAAATACAAATTCACGACTATGTAGTCGACAGCAGCGCCAGTATTTCGGGTTATAAAGATAAGGGATGAATACCGAAAAAGTTGTAAGCAGACAAATGAATGAAAAAGAAACTTCACTGCAACACCACTTTTTGCAGCAAATTCACTTCTCCCTCCTTCAATGTGACCACAGTCCTGGTGGATGAAACATTGCATCCTAAACACTATGTTCTCAACGGCCGGTGTAACATGTCACCAGGAATGTTCATCAAAGTCCGGGGAATGTTGTCCTTTAGGGCCGCCAAGTTCGAGACTCCACCAAGATACACCTTAGACTTTAAATAACCCCACAGAAAAAAGGAACTTGAGTTAGGTCCGGGGAACGAGGTGGCCATGCAAGGGGAAAAAAGCGACTGATGACCATTTCTTCTGTAAAGACAACAGATTCCGTACTTTATAACCGAAAATACGGGTGCAGCTGTCAACTACGTAGTCATGAAATTCCATTTTGATGTTTTACTTGCCTTCTATGCAAATTCTCGGGTGCTACGACAACAACAGCGCCCTATCTTCCCCTATCGGTGACTATTGGAACAATTTTTTTCATGGAAACTCTTTACCATGCCATCCTTAGTCCCTCTCTCAATTTTGCTGGAATTCCTGCTGATACATCACGCTACAGATGGCTCTGAGTAGTGTCAGTTTAAAAAATCACCCTGTGTGTATTTATGAGGCACCGACGTTTTCAGTTTTAATAAGAGTCAAGATCCATAACTGTCTGTTCATCTTTTATCGTAATGTTTTTACTGAATGCAGTTTTCTCTGTAGGTGTGCCAGTGGATTACGGAATATTGCATACCCTACTTTTAAATTACTGAATTATTGGTTTCACATGTGTGCTTGCAATATTCTCATGCGATACATTTGCGAGTCATTCATTCTCATTTTCGTAAATTGCAAGTAAAGGAAAATATCTTCAATAGTCATTATTTGAATAGAACTTATTTTTTGCGTGTTAAATGTAACTGTAATACGATGCAGAATTTTATAAAACACAATATATAGAGTCTATAATACGATCTAACCCTCAGAGAGTCCAAAAATGCAGTTTTTGGTAAGAGGCGTAACTTGTCAGTCCACCTTTCATTAAACCTAAACCATTGGGATAGATTAAATATTAGCATAGCACACAAAAGGAATAACCGTGAAGTTATATTTTTTTATGGGAAAGACGAATAAAAAAATTATACCAGCATTACCTCCAAATAAAATGTCTAACCTCTATTTGGCAGCTGAATAAACACTTAAAGGCAGAATGGAGTATAACAAAATTTAAATATAATTTTCTTATATTGATGATTTAAAAGATTTCATCTAGTGATAATTAAAATTAATAATAGATATACATTAAAATTAAATGATTATATATAAGCCTATAAATCCTAATAATATAATAGTTGTTCATTTTGTTCAATAGACAAAATAAGTAATGATTACATTATCCATAATAATTATACATGAGTCTATGAAAAAAAGTTTGTATAAGATAAACTTGACTGTTATAACTGATGACAATGAAATAGTATATGCCACACACAGCACCGCTGTTTTCAGCCTGTGATTCTGGCAATTTTCAACTCTTAAATTGAAAACTCTTTTTAATTTAGGATGAGAAGTGAAAAACATCTATCAAGGGTAGATATACAAATTAGGTTGACGAATTAGCTTTCAGACTTTTGTACACCACAAAAAGAAATATATCAGACGTAAATGAACTCATCAACCCTATTTACATCGTTACTTATAAACATAACATACTGTCATGTATGATAAATAACTTTCATCGAGCTTTCCATAAACAACACGGACATATTGCCAATATATTGCCCAAATTCATTGACCATTGATTCAATATATATATATATATATATAAGTAATATTTTAGCATAGAAAGTTGTAAGGAATTGATAAGAAAAGCAACAGACATTTGTTGTAAATTCCCACTTGAAGTCTCTCCCCGATTCCAGAATCGAAGGCAGAAATCTGCGAGTGAACTCTTAAGAAACAAAAGTATATTTCCGCGATCGAAACATCTATCATATAAAAGTAGCTAGACAGCTGTCAAGAAATGGAGATGCATATAGCATCGGATTCCAGACACTCAATCTAAGCCCTATCGACTAACGCAACAACTAAACCAAATTTTCTTCCGATATGAAATGAAAGTTAAAAAAAGTCTCCCAGAAGCATAAAAACGTCAAATATATGATAGTTTTTCATATCGCGAAAAAAAAAAGAAAAAATTCTGTCAATAACATATTGACACATCCGCCTCTATTCCGAATGTTGCAAGTGGAAAAACGAAATGGTAAAAGTATGGCTTAGCATAAATTTTGACTTAAGTTTTTACAGAAAAATATAAAAATAAATTGGAGCATATTTTTATGTTGGGATTTTTTTTCGGGCGGCAAAAGATCAAGTGAAGATTTTTGAAAAGCATTTAAAATGAAATTGCCTTCAGGGTGCATTCTACAATAAGCTGTATGGGATTCCGTTAGAAAGTGAAAAAGTATTCTTGTGTCAGTCAAAAAATACTTTTGTAAGAAACAGGAATTGAAAAAGATTTATTTTTTAGATATGTTTCGAGATGAAGGTTTCTACTGAAATATTCCTCCAAGATCTGGGAGAAAAAAATCAATAACTATTCCTTTTTCACCTTGGTATAAAATTGTATTAAGCTGAAATGTAAAACAAAAATAAATCGGCCAGTATCAAGTAAACTCATGTTTAGAAAAGATTTAAGATTACAATGAGGGTTTTAGGGGTATGCTTCTCACATCGTATGACAGTTAGCATCACAAACTTCACGGAGTGGGTTCATCCTCAAATCCAAAGGTTTTGGCTTTCCTATGCTTTCCTCTCATAAGCACTAATGTTGGTTCTCCTAAATCAGTGTTGACCTTCTATTGATCACGCATCGCCACTTGTCAAATTTATAAAAAAAATGTTCCTTGACTCTCTCCTCGAAAGCAATATATATATATATATATATATATATATATATATATGTATATATGTGTATGTATATATGTTCTAGCATCAAGATAGATTGTTAAGGCTTGTCTCTGAGGCTGTTTTAAAATTACTATTACTGAATTCATGACCAATAAAGACAGAGTCCTTATAATGAAAAGGCCAATTCTTTACACAGAAACTTGACAAGGAAATTTATTCACAACAAAAATTAAACATTAAGCCATTGCAACATATTCAATTAAGTGCAGATTCGCAGCGTACGCTCCCAGACCCATGGTACCAACAGGATTTTCAAAAAATCACGTCTGCATCGCTCGATGTTACATTACAATCTCTCTCGAATTCTCCAAGTCTCTCTGACTATCTCTGGGCTTGAAAACTTCGGTGGCGGCCGTCTTCTTAGAAATTCCTTTCCCAAAACTGGGGCGGGGGGTCGGCAGATTATCGGCTGACAGCTATTCTTATCGCCGAAACCTTATTACATTCCAGTGAGCTATCGCTAAGGAAGACAGCCTTACGACGATGATAGACGACGCTTCTGTTTTCCAAACAGTTATCCCACAGCTTGCAAGAGAAACCGCTCTGCCTTGGATTAACTTTCAGGCCAAAAACTCTGGCGGCATTTGTTGGTATCGTTTTTTAATCCCCCACGTGTTCAAAAATTTCTTTGGGAACTTGAATTGGAATACTCGAAAAATATGCAGATAGTCCTCGGGGCGTGAGAATGCACCCCCGTAAAGGCCTGACGTCACAATGTATATATATATATATATATATATATATATATATATGTGTGTGTGTGTGTGTGTGTGTGTGTGTGAAATAACTCCCTTTAATTTAAATAATAGAGGCAGCATATAAGTCTTATTTATTGGAGAAATATATAATTAATATTTTTGCATATAAAGTTGTAAGAAATTAATAAGGAAAGCAACAGAGATTTGTTGTAAATGTCCACTTGAAGTGCCTCTCCGATTCCACAACTGAATGCAGAAATCTTCGATAAATGATCTGCGAGCACCATTTATAAGACTTTTCCTGTTTTGCGAATATTCACTTGAGATAACTGTTAATTTCAGGTTTCAAGAGACTTATATTATTTTTTCTAAATTTTATTGACAGTTATGCATTATAAACGTTGATAATTTCCATTGGTTTTCTCTGTTTGAAGAAATAAAAGCATTTTATAAGGAAAAAGTTTAAATTGATTACTCTCGAAAATCGGGGAAAAAAACAAGAAATTTCTTCAACATTCAGAAGACGTATTTTAGTCACATACCGTACTTTTCGGAATATAAGAACCTTTTTACACAAAAGAATCGACTTAAAATTGAAGTGCTTCTTATGGTAAGAATGTAACATTAAAATAAATTATTTTATTATCTATATATATAAAAGAGCTTGTCTGTTTGTTTGTCCGCTATAGAATCATAGACTGTTTCACCCACCGGGACCAAATTCGGCACAGTTAATGTTTTGGACCCGAGAAACTTAAATCAGGAAAAACGAAATTTGGGGCTCAATTAGTTTTTTTAAAATTAATTTTTTAATGTTTTTTGTGCCCGATAGAGCTGCGTCTACCCCCTGTGGATTCCCCTCAACCAGCTGCGTTAAGAGGGGTGGTTTGAGGATGACGGAGGGGGGGGGGCAAATTCCAATGTTTGGGAGAAAGAGGGTTGGGAATGACCTTAAAATCAGTCGAAGGTCCGCAGGCTCAAAGTTTCTTTCTTTCTTATTGTTTGTATATCATTTCAGTAGAAACGTGCTAAGCGCATTCTGTCTGACCAGATGAACATGAAGAGCGGGAGTGCAGCCCAGTATTTTTTTGATGGAATGCATGAAATATTTTATATCTATATATTTACCCGGGCAACGCCGGGCAATAATGCTAGTATATATATATATATATATATATATATATATATATATATATATATATATATATATATATATATATATATATATATATACATATATATACTATATATATATAGATATTATGTATACTTTTTATCTTTATTAAGTGAGAAATTGAAAATATATTTCTATAGCTAACAAAATAAAAAATATTCTTTTTTAAAAAGTCCTCCAATAAATTTGAGGTGTGTCTTATTATCCGAAAAATACGGTATATCCATTTCTGCTGCAAACAATCCATTTAATATCGGCTCCAGACGTTATTAAAACGCTTGGACAGCAAAATTCTGTAACCCAAGCTTATTTCAATGTAGTTTACATAAAAGAATCGCTCCTAAAACTTATGTAATATTTCATAATTATTTACTTTCAAAAGAAATTATTCAAAATAATATTTCATAACAATTATATGAAAATCGAAAGAAAAAAAAAACACTCCCAAAACTTCCATTCTGAAAGTAGGAATAATCATCGTTTTAACGACATTATGTAAAATCTTCAAAACTGGCGAATTCTTTTACCCTATCTGGTACAATGCACTAATTATCATTTCATTCTGTCTTAAGCTCTAAACAAAGGAATCCTCTCCCTCTGTTCAAGTCTATTGACTAAAAATAAAGGACCTTTCATCGAAATAAAAGACGAGGATCCGAAAGCGAAATGGAACTTTAGCATGCCGCTTTTCTCAATTAAAAATTTACAATGCGTTTCATTTTTCTGACATCTTGAATGAGATAATTAAGAAAGAAACCCGGGAGGAAATTCCTGCAGATTCCTTCCCCGTGAAAAGGAACTGTGCATTATTTTTATGTTTATGAACGCATCGACATCAATGGCCGATAAAAGAACTTTTTGTTGCTCCAATGAGAGAATAGGAGAGATTGTCTTTTTTTTTTCGTTTTAACTTTATGGGAAAGAGTAGATATAAAAGATTGTATGATTTTTACGAGATTTCTGTTGTATTTGAATATCTAAATGAGGTACCAAATTTATAAATTGTAATTAGAAGCAATAAAAAATCAGAAATATTGAATTGCGGCTTAATACTTCACTCGTTTTTATAAGGAAAACAATTCTATGGTATTTAATAGTGTAAAAGCAATAAAAAGTCTATCTTAGTAAAAATATGAAAACTCTGCAATCATCTGACATAGCTTGAGCCCCTGGAATTATTTTCTGGACAAATTTAGCACCCCGTAGTTTACAGAGAAATTTTGAAAGGAGTGACTTGCACTCGTTTTGACCAAAAGGTGGGCGTAAAAGCGGAGCTAAGGCCGCGTCTTACTTTTAAGGCAGTTGTGTACTCACCCTATTAATTCGCTCACCTCAAAGTTAGCCTATAGAGACAATGTGTCTACTATTGACAGTTACATAAATGCTCATAATCCAATAAAATGGTAATTTCAGATAGCTGCAACTTTTATGAACCTTGCAACAGGACTCATTCTGTAAATTTCGTCTATCAAAGGAATTTAGGAGCATTTACGAAACACTCTATACCAGATTTTGTTCCCAAATAAGTTCGATTTAAAAATATTATTCACATTTTTTAACAGAAAATGCCCCATGGTATAAAATTTCTTTCCATATTTCAGAGTACAATTTCAAAAATTTCTTTCAATAAAAGTCGTAAATCCTTGGAAAAATTTACCCCATAGGTTAATATTGAGGTGATTGAATCTAATAGGGTTAGTACACAGCAGTCTTTTCGTAACGTTGTAATAAAATACTTGCCATGGGCGTCACATTACAAAATTACGTTAAGGTGGCGAATGACTTGTAACATAACGTTGTAGTGCAGGGGTGTCAAACTCAAAGGCTACCTTGGGCCAAATAAACAAGGTTTAACTATAGGTGGGCCGCAAGCAAAAAATCCTTATTAATAGAAACGTAGGGTGTATTTACCTAATTACAGTATATTCAACATAAATATATGCATTTTGCTTAATGATAGCAAAAAAGAGTATCATTAGAAAAAACATTTAGCGAATTAGTCCTATCTTATTATAATTCTGCGTTGGTTATTTTATTATATATTATTATGTGCCAATATATTGGCCGGGTAACAAAAATATCCGACGCGGGACGCATGCGGCCCGCGGGACGCGAGTTTGACACCCCTGTTGTACTGTAATACTCGTGGCGATTTTTACATTAGTAATGTACACATGTTTCCCGCGAATGCTAGGCTCAAAAGATTCTAAACATCAGACAGTTCAATGCGACCTACACTTATGACTTCTAATGGTAGCAATCAAAGGGATCTCGAAAAATTCGATAGTTCAGTGAAGCACAATTGCTCAACATGAGAAGCTAGGTTAATGAAGATAGGTTAACCCTCGCCTTATTTTTAATTAGAATATTTATTCAGCCATCACCTGGCTCTGTTCGGTTTCGGAGGGCTACTCAAGTGTGGACAGAGCAAGCTTCCCCGGGTGATAATTGTTGAGTGTTAATCTCTCGGTTTAAGACTGGATAGTAGTCTTGAGAATAATATGTATACAATTGTATAATAATTGTACAAAAAAGTTGCAAATATTATATGCTTCTCGTGTTCTCATTGGAAGAGCACGTAACATAACGTTCACTATGCAAACTAGCGGTGGGGTATCTGAAGCTTGCTCGTAACCCGAATACTTGCTCGTAACTCGAAGCAATAAATCTGCCGGGAGAATGCCCGTATCTCGAAAAACTCGTATGTCGAGACACTCGTAAGTAGTGGTACCACTGTATATGTATTTGTAACCACGATGTATTTGTTAACAGGAGATGACCATTCAGGTCATCTCTAGCGGACCGCAGCTGGTCACCAGAAATCTGTCGAACATACAATGTTATGCGGTCCTTCAGGTCAGCCAAAGTTGTAACATTCCCCCTATAAACAATATTCTTTATGGCCCCATAACCAAAAATCACACGGAGATTGGAAGAACGGGACGGCCATAAGTAGGAAACAATCGACTAATCACCCTGTCATCCGTAAGATATTGCCGCAAAAACCTCCATTATGTGAAGGTGCACCATCCTGCATAAAAGTAATAGACTCAATGCATTGTCGCTGCTGGATTTGAGTTAAAACGAAACTGCTGTGCATGTCACGATATCTGAGGGTTGTTACAGAACTTGTGACAGGACCCTTATCTTTAAATTCTTCGAAAAATAATGGTCCAAGGATAAATTGGGAAGTGAGTCCACACCAGACGTTAACTTTATGTGAGCGTTGCGAAATTGTGTAGAAGGCACGGGGATTTTCCAAGGCCAAAATTCGACAACTCCGGGTGTCCAGTGTTCCGTTCAAATAAAAATGAGCCTCGCCACTCCAGAGAATGTTCCACGACCAAGAATCATCGACTTCTAATAGGGCAAGAAAAGCAGTTGCTGATTATGGCTGATCATATACAAGAAAACATTTCACTATTTTTCTCAGGATCTTCTGCACTGTGCTGTACGATACGTCTAATTCTCGTGACATTGCACGTGCACTGCTGACTCCATCATCATTTGTCAGTGACTGCTCAACAACGGCAGTTGCTACTTCTAAAACGACTTATTCGATGATAGGCTTTCACACTCTGCCACGTTGAAAGCTTAAACACCCAGTGTTTTCAAATCGAGATATCATGTCTCTCACACCTTGTGGTGACATTGGACCCCGACACAATTTTTTTTGACGTCGAAATTCGCGAAGAGCTGCAACAGCATTTCCCTGTTTTTCATAAAAAAAGTTTTACGATGAACGCACGTTCTTGTAATTTAATTGACATCGTAGCTGAAAAAATAATACTCACTCGATATCCTTTATATACCTAGAATTCACTTTGAATCTGTATGCTTCTGCAAATCAAATTGTTTTTTTTTTCCTTCACTTGCAGTGCCACATTTATGAACTTTTGTACCGTCAAAATGCTTCAAAATGTTAAAATAGCAGTTTCAAACAACTTAAGGCTTGAGAATGTAAAAATATAAGTTTTAAATGACTTTTTTAGTGTGAACAGTTCTTTATTGCAGGAATTTTCAAACATTTAGGCTGTAATGTGCTCTCTAGCGGACATTTTTTGAATTTTTTTTTGTCAGAATCTTTCAGCACATCCATTGAAATGTCTATCTGCAAAAATTCGCCTCAATTCACCTTTTAGTTATAGCTACAGAGGGTTCTGAATAGGCCAAGTTTAATTATGATCACCTGGTATAAAGTGAAACTTCTCTATGGCGGACAGTAATGGCTCCGTGAAAGAGGATCAAGAGGTTAATATTAGCTCTTTGGAGTCTTTAATCGGTTCTAAACAAAATATTGCAGTTTAGAGCGGTTGCCACGGATTAATAATGATCGGCCAGAGAAGTTTCCCTATATATATATACTAGCTGTACCCGTCCCGGCGTTGCTCGGGTAATGTAATTACCAATTTTTTAGAAGCCTTAACCCTTTGTTAATGGGCGTCGTTGTCATCCTTTTCCTCACCACGATACATTATTTTACCCATAAAAATTTAATCCTTTCTGGCACATTTTGGCAAAATTTTTGACATAGGATTACTTAAAACTTTCCACAACAGTCAGCGAGACGAAAAACGTTTTCCACAAACACACCACAAATTATATGATATTAACTAAGTGTTGGCCAAAAAAATTACGGCATTACTAAATGCGATTTTTTAATCGATTATCACTGCAATAGTAATCGATTTCCTTTAACCACCCAATCCCTCATAGAAAACAAACGCCCCAACACATCACGTGCTTGACGTCGAAAACGACCGACGATAACGGCTTGACGTCGAAAACCTGTTTTCCCCTGCTTTACCTTCGTCCGGAAATGAAGAACGAAATCTCCAAAATGAGATTTCTCGCAAGAGTTTCCGAATCATAAAATAAATTATTAAAAAATAACTACAATTTGTAAATTAATTTTGGTTCTGGCTTTCGAAACTGTGATGTCTAGGGTCTCTGAGATAAAAATTTCGTAAAAATGTAACGACATTTACGTATAGATTCGACAATTTGGAAAAAAGGGTCGCGGCCAAAATCGCGTTTTTTTTCCGAAAAACGGGTGCGTACAGGCGATCGAAAAAAAATCACAATTAATCGATAAATTAAGACAGACAATTTTAATTGTGATTTCCGTATAGTGTCATCTTTCCCGTATAGGCTCGTCCAAAAAAAAAATTCTTGGACGGATACGTTAGGATTTACGGAGCTTTTACTCTTCCGGGAGCTCCAAATCGCGACTAAATATTTCATTACGGAAAATCTAATTAAAAAATCGAAAAAAGGGCTTCGAGGTGCATAATGAGACCTCGGGGGGCATCTTCGTGTCGAATCTCAAGGCTGTCCGACCTGCCGTCTTTGCGCCGTGCCACGAGCAGACAAAAACTCGGTCACACACACACAGACTTTGCCTTTTATATATAAAGATATATATATATATATATATATATATACACACACACACACACACACACACACACACATATATATATATATATATGTAGTATACCGGCCCGGTGGATCATGACCTGACACCGGCATGCCACAGCGGGGAAGTACGCAGTAGCCGAGTGGTCAACAATTACAAATCGTTTTCACTTCTGAAAATACAATTTTATAGTATTCTGCAACATCTTCTCGGGGCAAATCCCAAAAAAGCTGCACGTACATTAACATATGTCTATTTATAATCTTATAGAGGTGTAGTCACGTAACGCTCAAAGTCTTGCAGCCGTTGGATAGCACCCTGAAATCTGGGCTAGAAAACCACAGGGACTGTATAGAAGTTTAAAGGGTTTTTATAAAAGATGCCTGAAAGTAAATTCCTTTGTTCTTGGAATCGAAATGCGTAATTAATTCACCCAAGGAAATTTAAAATAATTTAGAATTTTGAAAGGGTTTTTGGGTTATATATATATATATATATATATATATATATATATATATATATATATATATATATATATATATATATATATATATATATATATATATATATATATATATCCACCGGACCGGACGCCGTCGGATCTTACGCAAATCTAGTGCTCGCACGTGACCTGCTAAGGATAAATGCAATACGCGAAGTGGTAACGTTGTTCGTTCTGTCTGAAATTGTGATAATATGTCGAAACGAAAGGAACCTGGTGACTTTGAAAGAGGTGTCATCGTTGGTTGTCACATTAGTGGCAAGTCTATTCGAACAATTGCGATAGAATGATCCCAGCCACGGTCAATTGTTGGTGATGTCGTGATGAATTGGAAGACTACGGTAGTTGGGACACGAACTCCACACGTTGGTTGTCCCCGTATACTGACCGAATGGGATCGGCGTGTCCTGAAGCGTGGGGTTCGTAAGAACCACTCCAAATCATCAACATTGAGTTTCAACAGGCATCATGGGTTACGGTGCACCCCGATACTTTGCGGAAAGAACTGCACACCCTCAATATCCACGGGCTGTGTTACCGCACACAAACCAAACAGCCCCCCCCCAAAAAAAAAGCCGGCAGAATCCCTGTGTCTACATGAACATTTTGTGCAATCGGGTTCTTCTCACGCTCTGGCATTTTTGTGGAATGGAAGAATATTACTTCCGGGAATACAACGCTCCCTGTCTAGTTGCAGCCTCTGTCAAGCAGTGGTATCAAAACATGGATGTAAAGCGTCTTCCATGGCCTGTTCAGTGTCCTGACCTTCATCCCATAGAATATTTGTGGGGCGAGTTAGGCCGACGCTTACGGACCAACAAAACCGCATCCGAAATCCACAGCTGAGCTGGCGACATTCTTACAGCAGTAATGAACACAAATACCCATAAATGTGTATCAAAACCTTGTTAAAAATATGCCCAGAAGTGTTGCTAGTGTAATAGCAGCACGTGTTGGACCATCCCCCTATTAAAGCATATATTCTTTCTCTCATACCATCACATCTTGCTGTCCCGTCTATTATTGTTGTGTGCGTGTGTGTATATATATGTATATATATATATATATATATATATGAAAGGATAACTAAATTCTTGTAAGAACGAGAACTGATCGGTGAAGTAGAACCATGGGTAGTTCTTACCGGAGCATTAGGCGATGGAGGCGGTCAACGAGTGGAAGCAGTCACTATGGCGAGAAATTAAGATCCGAACGCCAGAAAGGAAGAGGCAGTTTGGTCATAGTACAGTTTTTTAGTCTTGGAAATGTTGCTGGACATATTTTAACAGTATACCTCATTCAGAACAGTCCGGAGGCTGCCAGAATAGCACATCACAAAACATAAGAACATGGACGTAAAAGTTGTGCTTGTTTGTCCGACTCGAGCAGAACGCAAAAGACCCGCGAAAACCCCAGGTTCAAGCCTTGAGTACGGGCTCGCTGAACTTTTACTTGGTTAACAATTGACTCCTGACTTTAACGCGTTATATGGGGTGATGGTTCGTCATGGTTCTCGAACATTCTTATTATATAAGCTTCCTGTCCGCACGTGGAGTTCGGGGAAAATCTAATAGATTAATTTTGTATATCTAGATCAAAATCAAATTGAGAGATAATGCTCTGTTGCGGTAAGACAAATTTAATGAAGTAAAACGTTATATATATATATATATATACACACACACACATATATATATATATATATATATATATATATATATATATATATATATATATATATATATATATATATATATATATATATATATTAAAATGAATAATGAGGTAAAAATATATTTATTTATCTTTCAGCGTGCGTGTCGGACCAAAATAGCGATAGATCCTCTTGTGTACAGAGGCAGCAAAATAGCCCTAATGATCCTGCGGCATTCAGTCGGTATCGAATGTGAATATACGCTCGGAGAACATTTTCCTCGCCCGAAATAATCGCGCGGAAACCTGATAATCCGGCACGTCTTGCATCGATTCTAGATTAAGCCCCCCCTTGCTTCCCGGGCAACCATTTCCACAGATCTCTCTCTCTCTCTCACTCTCACTCCTCCTGCTGATGGAATGTTTTTGTACATGACTACTCGGATAGCAATAAAATGATACTTTTCGCCCCAACTTGCGGAGTTGTGGGCCGCTCAGATGATTTGTGTAAGTGATCAGGCGGATATTCTGGCCCAAAGTCTTAAGACATCGTCGCCTCGCGATATTAAGTGTTAGATTGTCTTAGCTGAGTTATGTAATTAGGGGACATATTTTATCTGCTCGGTTAATATCGCTGCCGTTTATAATTAATGATGTATAAGAATAGCTTGTAGGAATTATTCTTATAAGAAAATGTGAAATTTATGAGGCTACGTCTTAAAAAATGCAAAATGGTAAATTTATTCATATATATATATATATATATATACAGTAACCACCGCTTATAGTAATCAGTGGTTATAAAAATCAACAGTTTATAAGAATCTATATCTCAAAAACAAAAATAAATGTATTATTTCCATGTTAAAATTTTCGTCTCAAAGAATCAATCCACCGGTTTTAAGAATCAGCTTACACTCTTCGCTTTGCTTTCATTTTTCCAAAAAAGCCACTTAAACACTCAAAAGACATGAAGTTCTTTCTTTACTTTTTTTTAAAGAAAGAGTAATAAGATGGGATGGAATACAGTCGTAAAATGCATTCATTTCTTTGTTAGACATAACATAATAGTTTCTCCTTAAACGCTTTAGAACAACACTGTCCTATTAGCTTGACCCAGGGGCATCTCTACACTTCCAGGTCTGATTTCACTTTTCTCGACTGACAAACAAAGACAGGGACTCTTTTTTCCCACCTCTCACATCCTGGTTGCGGATTCCTGGACCCTGAAACACATAAATCTTCGGCGAAGTGTCCACTATCACTTAGGCAAACGTGACATTAGTATATTCAGCATGTTATCAAACCGTGAAACGTAAGCTAGAAGGTGAATCTTCGTCTAAGACTATTGGTATTGAAAGAGGTATAAACAGACTCCTGAAAACTTCATTACGTCAAACTACCATAGAAAACTTTTTCTTGCACCCTTCCTGTAGTTGAAATTTTAAACTGTTAAGCAGGTATGTTGTAACAAATATTGGATTTTTTTCTTCTCTTATTATACTCATGTGTATCTACTTATAGATCAAGAAATTATGTTGTATTTTTAAACTTTTGAACAATAATTTTAATAAACGATAATTAACGTAAATTAAAGCGTATTTTATGATAAAATACCTAATATATGTATATATAAATATGTGTGTGCTTGACCAAAAACGTAAATTTCGGCTATAAGAATCAACCGCTTATAAGAAACAAAAACAGTAATAACAAACGTTATTCTTATAAGCGGAAATCACTGTATATATATGAAGGCGGGTCGAGTTCATCCTTATTCCACAAATTTTCGAGAATTGTCGAGTTAATTTCAAGTAAAACAGTTAAAACTCAAATGAAGAATCCGAGGTGGGAGAGATTACATATTTTACGTTTATTATGTACAACTATTTACAAATACAAACTTAATACAAGAGCAACGAGTTGCTCATTATCACGTGAGAGTCGAAAGTCCGAGTGACAAACTCTAGGACGTTACAAAGTTCCTTCTCTCATGCGGAAAGCGCCCTCTATATGGGTGGGTCCAAACATTCCACCCCCGCGATGAACAGTGGTTCATAAATCTAGTACTACAATGGAATCACTACAATGAAATACAACATTAGTATGCATGAAAAATTAAAAAGTATATAAAATAAGAACTGGAACAATATACTAAATATTAAACAACACTTTATCACTAACTAGCGGCCCGTCCCGACTTTGTCCGGGTTGAACAAAATATTATACTAATAAACTTCCAGTTGATAGCCAATAAATTGTAAATCTTTTTTTACCTTAAATATCCAATAAAAAGCGTAGTTCCAAATGTAGTTTTCTTCAATAAACCGTTTAACGTTGCCAGTTTCAAAAATCCTTTTTGTATTTATCAATACCTCCTCTACTTGAATCTTTAAAATATTACAACCTTTTCCTTACGGGGTGGGATAGAATATATCCGAATCACATACTCTCGAAAAATACGGTGTGATGTCGGCAGAGATATAGTCTCGAATTCCACTTCGTTGTGACTTTCCTAACGACTTTGCCCCCAAAGAACAATTGTGTGACATTCTGGGAACGGAGGGTGAATCTTGCAGAAAAGGACTGAATAATAATCTTTTGTCGTTCTAGCTAGAGGCTATTACTTTTCAGGCGAGAGACATCAGAAGGGCGGTTCATCCGCGGTTCATCCATCTTCAGCCTTTTGAGAGATGAAAGAGGCACGGGGTGCCGATGAATTACTATTGAAATTCTTCTTCAATAGTAAGAAAGAAATTAACCACTCTTTCCCCTTATCCCCCACGCTGAATGTCCCACACGCAAAAAGGGGATAGGAAGTAGATAATATTTTCCCGTTCTAAAGAGCGATTTCGAAAAACAGACCCCGTAAGATAAAGGGTGTTGCTATGGTTACTTGACTGCGGTTGACAAAGGAAAAGTTTTAAGGTACATAGTAATGTACAAAAGTTGTACATTACCCTCCACATACAAAATCTGCTCTCTCTCTCTTTATGTATTATTATAGAAGTATAGATACACATTGGTATCTCAAAATTAGAGTAAGAGATGAAATAAAAATACAAAAATAAAAAAAAAAGGATTGTAAGTAAAGAATGTTTTTTTAATTATTTTAAGCACCTAAAATAATATTCAAATTAATATTACGTTACTTAATAATTAAAGTTAATTTATTAAAAGAAAAAGGCATGCCGGAGAACAGCTAGGTTCGAATCGCTAACATCAGAACAGAAGCCGACCGCGATAGTACCACGCTAAGGATCGTTGAAGTCTTCGGCACAAAAAGCGGTAGAGGACAGTAGCGGTAACAATGGAGATTATTAGTATTAAGCCCCTAACTTTATTTCTACTAATCAGATATACATAATATATAGCCTATGTCCATCTGGAATAATGTACCTTTCAAACAGTGAAAGAATTTTTCAAATAGGTACAGTGGTTCTGGAGATTACCCTCCACGTACAAAATTGCTCTCTCTTTATATATAAGTATAGATTACTGAGTAAATAAAAGAAATATAAACTGATGTATATGCATATTAAACAAACTTAAAGTTCAAATAAAGGTAAAATATTTAAAATGAATAATCATATTACTGACATGAAAAAGGTAATATGGAGAGCTTATGAATAGGTCTCTTTAGTTCTAAATTAGAAGTTTTCAATCGTACTACTCATACATTACCGTCTTTACCAGGATATAGCTCGAGAGACCTTGCAAGAGACCATTTCAATGGTGGTAGATTATCGTCTTTGATCAGAACAAGATCTCCAACAGCTAAATTTGTTTTCATAGTGGACCACTTTGTACGCTGCTGTAACTGAGTGAGATAGTCTGATGACCACCTTTTCCAAAAACTTTGGAAAATTTGTTGAGTGAGCTTCCATCGTTCGGGTGGAATTAATTTGTGGAAGTCAAGTCTGGTTCAGGAATTGAGTTCATAGAGGTCCCGATGATGAAATGTCCAGGAGTTAATGCCGCTAAATCATGAGGGTCATTTGACACAGTAACTAGAGGTCTTGAATTTAAGCATGCTTCAATTTGCGTTATCAAAGTGAAGAATTCTTCAAAAGTAAGAATTTGTGATCCGACAGTTCTCTTCAGATGGTTTTGCATTTGTTTAATCCCGGCCTCCCACATACCTCCGAAGTGAGGTGCAGAGGGTGGTTTAAAGTTCCATTTATTATTCTGTTCTGCAATGTAGGCATGAAACTTTTCATCAGCCAAAACTTGTAATAGCATTTGTTGTAACGCTTTTCAACGCCTTATAAGCGCTTAAGAATAATTCAAATACTTTAATAACAATTCAATTTGTAAAAGAGGGTGTAAACCATACGCTTCATTAATTTGTAGTTTTTCTCCAGACACTCTGGGTTTTTCTGAAAATGCATCTCTTTGTGAACCAACAAAACTCTTATCGGGAATCAGTCACATTCTTCCTTAATCCTTTAATCCCCAAAAATCTGGCAAACTTACATTTGGCACGATAAATCGCCCTTCC
This sequence comes from Dolomedes plantarius, assembly GCA_907164885.2. Taxonomy (NCBI): domain Eukaryota; kingdom Metazoa; phylum Arthropoda; class Arachnida; order Araneae; family Dolomedidae; genus Dolomedes; species Dolomedes plantarius. The sequence goes on from OU015502.1 coordinate 4,562,184, forward strand.
CCGCAACACGCAGAAAAAGCTAACCATTGTATTACATTCTTTGGCGACGTTTTTGGCGACCTCGAAGACGCCAAGGCCACATCTGTTTTCATCAGCAGACATCACGTGACCATCCCGAAGAGAGCAGATACTGGGAATTTACGACATAGAGCGCTTTTTTCCACCGACTGAGAGAGACGCAGCCATGATGATAAAAAGGGAACAGATTAGCGGCATTGCAGATCCAGTGACCAGATCCTCTGTGCCGAGCTATCGTCGCCCTCCGGACCCTTAGATGGCTTCCATCTTACATTTTGTCATGGCCTTAAGCCACTTGCATTTCATTTGTTATAACTAAATAAAACCATAAGATGATCAACAACCTAGTTTTCGACCCTTTATTGTCACATCTCTTTGATTTCTTTTTCAGCGTGACCTGATTAAGTCTTTCTTATTATGTTTTTTCACATTCATCTTTCTATGGCCATAACGAAATTCGTTTGACAAGTTCAGATATATCAATTTCTTAATGTTTTTTGCGCTGTCTGCTAAATTCTAGCGCTATATCATTAGGGAGTAGTTTTAATAAAATTGGTTACAATAAATGACTGTAAGAGCCAGATGCAACTCCTAACTACTTCAAACTTCTTATTTGGATTTCAAGCTCATCGAAAATTTTTCGAAATTCTTTTATATTAGAGGAATTTTGCAAGGGTTCTAAATTTAACAATTTAATCATTAATGAATTAATGACGATGTCTCTTCTTCCAAATCTAGATTCTAGTAATTTTACAGCAGAATCATAATTTTCATTTGTTAAAGAAAATCCGCTAACACTTTTTAAGGCAGTTCCACCGAGAAACGTTTTTAGAAAATTAAACTTGTCTATTTTCGATGATTTTGTGTTATTGTGGATTGCACTTTCGAATTGTTGCCAAAATTCTAGCCAATGTCTTGAGTCACAGAAAAATTTGTCTATAGTAAGCTTAGCACTAGAACCGCGGAGCGGGTCAATTTGACCCAAAACGATGTTTAATTTATCACCAAGCGAAAAGTATCGATTGAAAAAAAAATCCTTTTGTGACTTTTAATATTTTAAGGTGAACAACAATTTACCAAATTTAAAAATTCGTAACATAAATAATTTTCCGATTATTAACACTTATACCTAGAACCGCGGAGCGGGTCATTTTTAACCGTAAGAAATTTTAATGCACAAATAACGAAAAACAGATGCATTTTCTCGAACTGTAACTGTAAAATACTTCTACCCACACCCTAGAATTCCTTAAATGGAGTGTACCAGAAGGGGGAATAGTGAAGGTTTTGAAGTCATGTTCATTATATTAGGTTTGAAGCACGAACTACATTCGAATGCAGTGAAAAATTACTGCGAATATTTAGGAGACTTTTTGAATTTGCTTTTATTCTGTAATTAGTATATGTATAAAAACTATGTCACGACGCCGTAATCTTGTTGTTCAGGAAGCTTTAGAATATTTAAAACAATTGTCTGAAAAGGATTCATAAGGTTTGAAAAAAGAAGGTTTCTCAAAAGTAGATTTTGAGTAGTGAGGATGAATACCTGCCTGCTAAGGAAGAAAATTTGGATTCGGATGAAGGAAATGAAAGTGAAGATGACTCTGGCAATACTCTAACAATCGCTGGTTCTTCTCATTGCAATACTGATGATAATTTATCTGATTAAAAATAAAAATAAGATATTCCAAGAAAAGATACACACACGCAAAGAAATTTTAAAAAGAAATCGACAATAACATTCAAAGTTGGAAATAATGCAGACGTCAAAGATGGGACAGTTTGGAATGTCGCTCAATTAGGAACAGACGATAGAGGAAGAAAATCAAAGTGTAATATTTTGAAAGAAGTTGGGTTTCCAACACCACATGCTAAACGCAATGTTATCGACAACAGTCCTTGAAGTGCTTGGAGACTTTTTATAGATGAAGGATATTGAAACACATAAAGAAATGTACTGAGGATGAAGCTCATCGGCAGATTCATGAAAGAGAAATAGAATATAACATTAAAAGAAATAGATGCTTTTATATAAATTTTATATGAACGTGGTATATATTGTGAAAAAGGACTTGAACTGGATAGCTTGTGGTCAATTACTGAGGATCACCATTTTTCCAAAATAAAATTTCAAAAGACCAATTTCGTGAAATAATGGGATTTTTACGCTTCGACATAAAATCAACAAGATCAATGCGTCTAGAGACAGACAAATTTGCCCTTATTTCGGATATCTGGAATCGTTTCATGGAAAATTGCAAGACTAACTATACACCAAGTCCTAATATAACTGCAGATGAACAGTTATTTTCTAGAAAAGCTAGGTGTAGGTTTATCGAATACATGCCAAACAAACCAGATAAGTGTGGAATCAAGTTCTGGTCAGCTGCAGATGTTGACTCAAAATATCTGATAAATGGATTCCCGTATCTTGGAAAAGATAACCAAAGTCAATCCAACATTTCTCTTTCTGAACATGTAGTGCTGCGACTAATAAGTCCATATGAGAACAAAGGCAGAAATGTCATTACGAACAACTTTTTCACAACACTGAAGCTTGCAGAGGCATTGAAATCCAAAAACACCAGACTTGTAGGAACTGTAAAACACCCAAGAAGAGAAATACTACTCTCTGTTAAAATGTTAAAATCCACATTGTATTTGACTACGGTACTAACCCATAAAGACATGAAACATGAAGACATGAAGGCAATTTATGAGTCTAACTGTTTATCAAGGTAAAGAATATAAAAACGTTTTGTTGCTAAGTAGTCTCCATCCAAACGTAGAAATTGCAGGTAACCAAAAAAAACACTATCTGATACAATCACTTTCTACAACGCAACTAAATATGCTGTGGACGTGACTGAACAAATGGCAAGGAAATCTACAGTTAGGTCTGCTTTACGTAGGTGGCTGGTGCAGGTTTTTTTTGCTCAATCAATTCCTGGGTTTTATATAAAGTTGTAACTGGAAAATCTATTAGTAGACGGCAATTCATTCAAGACTTGGTTGAAGAATTGCGAGAAAAGTTTGTTCTCTTCCGACATAAAAAGGTGGCAAAAAGAGCATGTGAAGCAACCAATGAAAACGACGGACAACCACAAATTAAGCGTAAAAGAGTCCGATGCCACATTTCGAAATGTGAAAATAAAACTTTAGATATCTGTTCAAAATGTAAAGCACCTATCTGTGGAAAATGTATAAAACTTATTAATCAGTTTTGTACAAAATGCGTACAGTAAATTGGATTTTATAATCTGTAAAACTAAGTACAGATAAAATTTTTAGTAACTAATAAAATTTTTAATTTTTTTTTTTTGAAATTATGTCTAAACATATCGAAAAGTGATACTCTGTTTTTAAATTGAAATTAGGAAATTTATGTCATATTTTGTTAAAGAGACATGTTATTATACTCAAGGACATAAAATTTTAAATAATACGATTTTGTAAAAATTAAGTTAATTTATCTTGATTTATATAAGTTATTTAATGTAAATTCCGAGAAATATTTATTATTGTATAAAAAATAAAATGATTTAGTTAAATAAATTAAGCTCTTGTGCATATTTTTTACAATCTAGTTTACAATCTAGGGTCAAAATGACCCGCTCCGCAGTTCTAGGTATTTCGAAAGTCCCGCGGTTCTAGTGTTAGGCAGCTTAACGACATTTGAATCAAAACTCTGAGAATTTACCAATACTTCTCTATTGGTCGGATCGCTATTATTGCTTATACCTGATGTATTAACTTCACTCGAAGCAATTACATTATTCGATATTTCACTTAATTTGTTTTTTAGCTTTCTTTTAAAAACAATAATTTTAATGTTATATTCATCACAAGAAAGTATTTCTGGTTCGATTTCTTTAACAGTCAAATATTGTTCAATTTCTCTATCAATACTCTTCAATTCTTTCGATTTTTCGTCTAATTCATCATACAAGGTTTCGATATCAGTTTTACCAATATCTTCTGCTAATTTAGCAGGAATAGAATTTAATAGTCTAGTTGTTAAGTTCCTCAAAACGGAACGCTTCTTCTTAATTATTTCTAACTTTTCCGTCATTTCGAGTAAATTAGAAACTTCAATAAATCGTCAAAGAATATTTAAATATATCTCACCTGAATCATCTAACGGTTTGCTTATCCGGGGTTCGTGCAACAGTGAAGGCGGGTCGAGTTCCTCCTTATTCCACAAAGTTTCGAGAATTGTCGAGTGAATTTCAAGTAAAACAGTTCAAACTTAAATGAAGAATACTAGGTGGGAGAGCTTAAAAATTTTACGTTTATTATATACAACTATTTACAAATATACAAGAGCAGCGAGTTGCTCATTATCAAGTGAGAGTCGAAAGTCCGAGTGACAAACTCTAGGACGTTACAAAGTTCCTTCTCTCGCGCGCAAAGCGCCCTCTATATGGGTGGATCCAAACAATATATGCATATTTATGTAAAGGGCAAGGTGGCCCAGTTGGCAAAGGCAGCGGGCCAGCGACCTGAATGTCTTTGGTTCGATGTCCGTCGCTGAAAATCCATCGCCGTGTACACTAATGGCGGCTGGTGCACGTAAAATCTGTAGAAAATTAGCAACATTTTTGACATATTACGCTTAATTATTTAAAAAAAGTTAAAAAATTCAATTAAAACACAAAAAAATGATTTGTGTAGGGCAGGTTTTGGTAAGATGAAATTACGAAGTTGCCTGAAAGACGGCGGAAGGTATTGCACCAAAGCGGCGCATATGTTGCTCTTAAAGTTATTAGGGAAATAAAAAATGCGTCTTTAATTTTTATTTAAAAATCGAACGAACATTTTTGCGAACCTAATACATACATAAATGAATCCCTAGCTTCAGGTTACTTTTTACCCTGCTTGTTATAAAAGCTCTAATGAACTTTTTTATAATTAACAGTAAATGTTCAATATTTGATTTTAAAAATTTTCCATTTTTTACACAGGAACTCATTACAGATGAAAGTTTTTTTTTTTACTTAGAAGAAATTTTAAGAAAAGAAAATTTTAAACTAGAGTATGCAATAGTTTGAACAGAGATACATAAATATGTTAAGTAAATACCATAAAAATAAAGCGGGTTTTAGTATTAAACCCATGTGCATGCACGATAAATAAAATTCGGTATTGAAATCAAATATAGTTGTTACGAGATTATATTCAAAAGATACCTTAAAAGAAACTTTTTTACGTAGACGCAGTGAACCGGTCAGCAAAGCCAACGAACCAGTGATCGAAACCTCCCTGGTTCGATGCCGGTCGCTGACAAATCCACTGCCGTGTACACTAACGGTGACTCGTGCACGAAAAATCTGTCGTGTCTGTTTTCTAAATATTAGTATATCTTAACTAAAAGAAACTTTAAGCACACATTTGTGATTCGCTCACAAAAATTAGCCCTCACAGAGAAAATAGCTTCAAAAAATTTAAAAGAAACTAAAATCAAATTCAAAATTCTTCTTACTCCCCCCCGGGTTGACAAAGGCAGCGGGCCACTGATCTGAACGTCCCTGGTTCGATGGCGGTTGCTGACAAATCGACTGCCGTGTACACTAACGGCGGCTGGTGCACGAAAAATTTGTCGTGTCTGGTTTCTTTATATATTAGTATATCTTAACTAAAAGGTATCAGTCAAATGGTCATTGGTTGGAATGTCCTCCAAGTTCTCAAATTTATCTCTGGAGGTGAGGGGACAAGTCCTTCCGTTCTCGTCACTGGACCTGGACTCTGTTACAATTTACGGGACCGGTTCATAAGGGGGCGAAAATTGGCCACCTATATGGTGTTCCTATAATAAAGAGACCAGAAATACTGCGGTGATAACGAATGTCTAAAGATAAGGCCTCCGCATTGGAAAAAAAAGAGAAGAAACCTTTTTATAGTTTCTCAATAGGTGAACTAATTTAGTTTTCCAACATAGTTATTAAATCTGAAGAATATACACGATATTTTTGATTGCTCAATGATTGCTACAATCATGTATACTAGCTCAATTTATTCATAAAAAAAAATCCCCTTTCTAAAGAAACTATTTTTGTCTGTTTACGCCACAAAATCTCATATATTTCGCTTTGCATTTTTTATAAGCTTCATAATGCTTCTCCATGCATTCAGATATGAATTTTTAGAGGAAATTCTATAACATTTCTTTTAACTCTTAGCAACAAGCATATTTAAGATGTAGTTTAATATGTTTATACAAAAAAAATCCTTTGACATAAAAACGTAATATTTCATCTACTGTACCGGGAAATGCATGAATAAACTTTGAATCAGACGAGCAAATTTGGATATATTTTTTCCTTTAAAGTGGAATAAATGTTGTTTCAAACGGTATTATTTAACCGTATTAAAAGTGCATATTTTTTCTTTTAGATTGCTTCTTTTTGGACTAAAGTTTTTTAAAAACATACTTCCTGTTTACTAATTTCAACTTGTTTTATAACATTACTCCTGTTGCCATGGTAAAAGGTTTTCTCTAAGGACTTTGAGAAGATAATTTCGGCCTATTTTATGTAGTTTGATTGAATTTGCTACGCTTCTACTAAAGTTTTTTGACCTTATGCACAATTATTAGAATTTTTGTTTGAAATATTGTACATCCTGTAAAACATTTATATAATATTTTTTGCAGTAACCCACCAACAAGTAAATGTTTTGTGCTCTTATATCTGTCCTACTTAGCTTTCAGAACACGCAGAACTCAGAGGAGCACAGTTAAGATGAACACAGTATATCTAAAATAAAAATTAAAGAAACAGTTTTACACGTGCTTAATCGAAAACACTGATTTTAGCATTACTTATTCCTGATGGAGCCTTGAAATATTTTGCTCCATAGATTCACACTGCGTGATATAACATCCAATAGATTGTATCACATGCCATTGAATTTTACTTCAAACATATTACGCCGCATATCGTTTTTTAAATAATGCCCCCCCCCCAAAAAAAAGAAAAAAATCAAAGTAAAATATAGACCAACCCATAAGAAATTCCTGCCAAATCGTAAAAAATTTGCTCCATGTAGCGCCACATTGCTCCATATAAATATTGAGCATCTTGCAGTCGTATAGATATCGTGCCGTAAAAAATTAATTAGCTAACCAACCCCTTAAATCTGCTGTGTACTAACCCTATTGAATTCTCTAACCTCAATGTTTAAATATGGAGAAAAAGTGTCTACTATTTACAAACACATAAATGCTGATAATCAAGTAAAAATGGTATTTTTAGTACGCTTGGACTTTTCTGCACCTTGCAACAAGATTCATTTTATAAATTTCGTCCACCAATGGAATTTAGGAGCATTTAAAACACACTATACAAGATTTTTCCCCGCGTAACTTAATTTTTAAAATATTATTTGCATTAAAAAAATGAAAAAAGGTGCAAAGGTGTAAAATTTCATTCTCTATTGTGGAGTGCAATTTTAAAAAAATCTTTCAATCCAAGTCGAGCAATCCTTGGACACATTTACTCCATAGGTCACCACTGAGGTGAGCGAATCCGATAGGGTTAATAGACAACAGCCTTAATCCTTCTTGTTGCACCTTAGGCGGATTGTTCAAAGTAGGTTGCCCCAAGCTACATTAGTACTCAGTATTTATGTATCAGGCTACATAAGTACTGAGCATCTTTTCGTTTTTTTATGTTCGCCGGTGATTATAAGCTGTGTTCTCTTTCTGAGTTAGTGATTGTTCGTTCGACTCATTTTAGCCGCAGGAAAAGGTGTTCTATTTTGCAGTTTATTGTCTGTGTAGCCCAGGGGTATCAAACAGTGACCGTAACAATGCATAAGCTACCAAAAATTTTTATTTAGCAGGTGTTGTTGTTACTTATGGCAATTTTGGAACTTTATCCATTACACCATTATTGCAGCCGTGACTGCTGGCCATTCATGTAAGGGGGCACCGTATAGGGGGCCAGCATTGCGCCCTGCAAGCCCGTAATTTAGAACCTATTCAACTGCCGAGACCGGAACACTTGACCCCGCATCTCCAGAGGTAAATTTGAGAACTTAGAGGACTTTGCAGCCACGTCGGATTTTACGTGCACCAGCCGCCATTAGTTTACACGGCGATGGATTTGCAGGAGCGGGCATCGCACCAGAAACATTCAGGTCACTGACCCGCTGTCCTTGCCATCTTGGCCATTCCGCCCTATGTAAGGATGTAATAATTATTTTTTTTAATCTTTTGGACAGATGTTCTATTTAGAATCTATTTATATAAACTTTTTCTGTCATAAATAAAATCACTTTAATTTGGCTTCCATGTTTTGTATAGTCTTATCCCTCCTATTTTAAAACAGCCCACAAAACGGAACTAAACACGTTGATTTTTCGTATGTATATGATTTTACCGGTTGGTTTACAAGGACTATACTCTTAAATTTAAGGGCACAAGGGATTTTCAACATCGTATTTTTAAATTTTCAATATTTTACTCTATATACAAATGACAATTATTAATACTGTTTTTTATTACATTGAAGACACTTATAATTCACAAATAAGTATTTTGTGGAAGAAACAGACGTGTTTTTCAAAACATCCTTCAAAATTGCTAGAATTTTTCAAATTGCTCCATGCGCCCATATTTTCTTCCCATTTCTTCCAAATTTTCTGACGATTGTTAATTACAGTGTTCTTCACAAAACTATACACCATTCTTTGAAATCCCAAATACTTTCCAAATTTATAGACCATGAAAAAAAGTAGAAGCAAGAAAAATTTTAAAAAAATCAAGCAATTTAAAAAAAAAAAAATGACTTTTGAGTTGCATAAAAAGAAATTCAATGCAAAATTATGTTTATATATATGGTAAACATATAATAAAATACTGAAGGTTTATAAATGATATGGGATGCGCATGGAGCATTTTGAAAAATGCAAAGAGTTTGGAAAAAAAATTTTAAAATCAGGCCTGTTACTACCAAAAAACCCTTATTTTGCATTCTAAGGGCCTTCATTTTAGTAAAAAGAATACTAATTACTCCCATTCTGTATATAGAGTTTAAAATTGAAAATTAAAAACTTCGAGGCTGAAGGTCCTTTATCCCCTTAAGAAATATCTGATTGTTTTCAAAAACTATGGGTCTTGATATCGTAATTGCACTGGCTGTCTTGAAAATGTAATTTTTGGATAGATACTCTTCTCTTGGAAGAGTAATGCTAAAAACAAAATGGAAGGAGTTTGTTAACCCACATGCCATCTTATGAGCCTCTTTGAGTGCAGGGGTTATGGTTATTATGAATGAATTCTTGTTATCAAATTTCCTACTTGTGATTTTGAGTGATAACCAAACACTTGAGTTGGAGGTCCCTTGTCCCCTTAAGAAATATCTGATTGGTTTCAAAATGTATGGGTCTTGATATCGTAATTGCACTGGCTGTCTTGAAAATGCAATTTTAGGATAGATGTTCTTCTCTTGAAAGAGTAATGCTAAAAACAAAATGGAAGGAGTTTGCTAACCCATATGCCATTTTATGAACCTCTTTGAGTGCAGGGGTTATGGTTATTATGAATGAATCCTTGTTATCAAATATCCTACCTGTGATTTTGAGTGATAACCAAGCACTTGAGTTGGAGGTCCCTTATCCCCTTAAGAAATATCTGATTGGTTTCATAAACTATGGGTCTTGATATCGTAATTGCACTGGCTGTCTTGAAAATGTAATTTTTGGATAGATGTTCTTCTCTTGAAAGAGTAATGCCAGAACCAAAATGGAAGGAGTTTGCTAACTCACATGCCATCTTATGAACCTCTTTGAGTGCAGGGGTTATGGTTATTATGAATGAATCCTTGTTATCAAATATCCTACCTGTGATTTTGAGTGATAACCAAGCACTTGAGTTGGAGGTCCCTTGTCCCCTTAAGAAATATCTGATTGGTTTCAAAAAGTATGGGTCTTGATATCGTAATTGCACTGGCTGTCTTGAAAATGCAATTTTAGGATAGATGTTTTTCTCTTGAAAAAGTAATGCTAGAACCAAAATGGAAGGAGTTTGCTAACCCACATGCCATCTTATGAGCATCTTTGAGTGCAGGGGTAATGGTTATTAAAAAGGAAACCTGGTTATCAAATATCTTACCTGTGATTTTGAGTGATAACCAAGCACTTCAGTTATAACTATAAGTACAGGTTTTGTGAATGACACCTTTAGGTATATTTATGATGGAGCTTAAAGGGACAGTGGACTTTCAAAATTGTGAAATTTGTCAAAAAATTCGATTTTTTTATTTTATTGAGTTGTGAAACTGCGGACGAGTAGGAATGTGTTGCAAAAAAAAAAATTTTAATTTATGTGATTACTTTCCTAGTTATTGGCATCTGCATTTAATTTAGATATTATGTGGTTACTAATAGCAATAACTTTAAATGTGTTTTTCTCAAAATAAAAATTTTCATGTCATACGAATATTCAAACTGCTCCAGGAGCATTTCTAATTATCGTATTGCGTTAAAATTTAAGTTTTATATACTTAACTGTATATCAAATAAATCTTATTGAAAAATAAGTACGCTTCGTAGCTCAGAATTTCTACATATTGTACTTGAAAAGATGATTTATAGATATTTTGCGTAATAAAAAGGGTATTTTCACTATTATTATTTTTTTCTCTTTATATTTTTAATGAATGCTTAAAATAAGCAATAAATTTCATTGTTAGTTCTATAAGGTAATTTTCATGTCATACGAATATTCAAACTGCTCCAGGAGCATTTCTAATTATCGTATTGCTTTGAAATTTAAGTTTTATAAGTTTTAAATTTAAGTTTTATATACTTAACTGTATATCAAATAAATCTTATTTAAAAAAAAAGTATGCTTCGTAGCTCAGAATTTCTACATATTGTACTTGAAAAGGTGATTTATAGATATTTTGCGTAATAAAAAGGGTAATTTCACTATTATTATCTTTTTCTCTTTATATTTTTAATGAATGCTTAAAATAAGCGATTAGTTTCATTGTTAGTTCTTTAAGGTATCCTGTAAATAAAAATTGCCATATTATATGCAAAAGAAATGCGCCTTGAACATTTTTAATGAGGCCAATTTTAGATATAATTAATAATTCATAATTCATAAATTATTGATATTTCATCTTTAAATTTTAACCACTTTTACACATCTATGGTACTAATCACATATTCAAATTTCAAGCAAATCCATTCAAAACAAAAAAAATTAGGTTTGAAGGTGAACTGTCCCCTTAATTGAAATAAAATCAATAGTTGTTGCTGTGAGCGTGTGTGTGTGTGTTGTTACTAATGACCCTTGACCGACAGTGTATTGTCAGTTCAAGTCCATAATGGCTATCGGGCAAAGTTGATCGGCTCCGGATTTTAAAAATACCACAAGGGTCGGAGTCCGACTTAGCTAAAGGACCGGTCCCGTAATTTTGAACCGAGTCAAGTGATGAGACCGGAAGACTTGACCCCGCATCTACAGGGTTAAATTTCAGAACTTGGAGGCCATAGCAGCCTAGACAGATTTTTCGTGCACCAGCCGCCGTTAGTGCACACGGCAGTGGATTTCTCAGAGACCGGCATCAAACCAGAGGCGTTCATATCACTGGCTCGCTGTCATTGCCAACCGAGCCACTGCGCCCTAAATCAACAGTTCTTCAGTAATACAGCTAAATTGGAATATATATATAAAACAGTTCCGTAACTGACTCACTGACTGACATACAACGCACAGACCAAACCGCTGGACCTAGAGAGCTGAAATTTTGCATGGTGATTCTTCTTATAGTGTAGGGGTGCACTAAGAAAGATTTTTGAAAAATTCTTCTTAGATTTTTTAAATTAAATTTTTAAGCTGTTTTAGTAACTTTTTTAAAGTTTGCATTAAAAATAATAATTTGAGGGTTATAAAATTTATACCACGAGAAATATCCTAAAAATTCCTTTAAAATAAAATCTTTTTCGAACCTTTACCTCGATTTTCTGATTTTTGGTGAATTTTTAAAGATTAATTCTTAGAATTATTTTATTAAAAGCTGATCACGTGATTTCTTTTTCTGGTACTTAAAATAAATTTATCGTCACGTGCATAACAACTAAATAGACAAAAAAATATGTTTTTTCTTTCTAATGCGGCAGACGATTGGATATTATCAAAAAAATATCCCTTGCGATTTTATATATATATATATATATATATATATATATATATATATATTACATCAATTGTATACATTGATCGTCGCATTTATTATAAATATAAATATTTATTTTTTTTTGCCATTAATTGCATACATTGACAGTTGTATTTAATTAGAATGTACTCCGTAGCGAAGCGCGGGTTTTCAACTAGTCTATATATATAGAACAGTTCCGTATCTGACTCATTCACTGACTGACTGACTGACTGACATACAACGCACAGACCAAACCACTGTACCTAAAGGGCTGAAATTTTGCATGGGGATTCTTCTTATAGTGTAGGGGTGCACTAACAAAGATTTTTGAAAAATTCTTCTTAGATTTTTTTAAATTAAATTTTTAAGCTGTTTTAGTAACTTTTTTTAAGTTTACATTTAAAATAAAAAAATTGAGAGTTATAAAATTTACACTAGGAGAAAGATCATACAATGTCCTTTAAAATGAAATCTTTTTCGAATCTTTACCTCCATTTTCTGATTTTTGGTGAATTTTTAAAGATTAATTTTTAGAATTTAATTTATTAAATGCTGATCACGTGATTTCTTTTCCGGTACTTTAAATAAATTTATCGTCACGTGCATAACAACTAAATAGACAAAAAAATATGTTTTTTTCTTTCTAATGCGGCAGACGATTGGATATTATCAAAAAAAATATCCCTTGCGATTTTATATATATATATATATATATATATATATATATATATTACATCAATTGTATACATTGATCGTCGCATTTATTATAAATATAAATATTTATTTTTTTTGCCATTAATTGCATACATTGACAGTTGTATTTAATTAGAATGTACTCCGTAGCGAAGCGCGGGTTTTCAACTAGTCTATATATATAGAACAGTTCCGTATCTGACTCATTCACTGACTGACTGACTGACTGACATACAACGCACAGACCAAACCACTGTACCTAAAGGGCTGAAATTTTGCATGGGGATTCTTCTTATAGTGTAGGGGTGCACTAACAAAGATTTTTGAAAAATTCTTCTTAGATTTTTTTAAATTAAATTTTTAAGCTGTTTTAGTAACTTTTTTTAAGTTTACATTTAAAATAAAAAAATTGAGAGTTATAAAATTTACACTAGGAGAAAGATCATAAAAGTTCCTTTAAAATGAGATCTTTTTCGAATCTTTACCTCCATTTTCTGATTTTTTGGTGAATTTTTAAAGATTAATTTTTTTGAATTTAATTTATTAAATGCTGATCACGTGATTTCTTTTTCTGGTACTTTAAATAAATTTATCGTCACGTGCATAACAACTAAATAGACAAAAAAATATTTTTTTTCCTTGCTAATGCGTTAGACCATTGGACATTATTTTGTGTTCAAAAATATCCCTTACGATTTTTTTATAAATATATATTCTTTTTGTACATAAATTGTATATATTGATCGTCGTATTTATTATAAATATATATATATATATATATATATATATATATATATATATATTGGCATTAATTGCATACATTGACCGTTGTATTTAATTTGAATGCACTCCGTAGCGAAGTGCGGGTTTTCAGCTGGTGTGAATATAATGCTGCCGGTTTGCCAACAACTCAGACGTTAGACAACATTTTATGAATGTATATAGACATATGGAAGTTTATTTGGAACTTTTTAAGGAACATGTGGGAGTTTATTGACGCTTCCTGATATTTAACGTTGCTGTGAAATGGAAAAATGAGTGCATCAAATAAAATACCGGATTGAATGCTGACAAGAGCCAGTAAATACCTTCGTGTCTGGGCGGGATATGGGTGCGTTAAATCCATAGACAGGAAAATACTTCTTTGAGGTCAGTGGGTGGGGAAGGTACGATCCCCCCAGATATCACCCCTGGAGGTGTTTGTTCAAAATTGAGGTGTCACCTGGCTTACTAGGTCTCAAACCTAGTGCTAGTATAAACCGGAACCGCATCTCTGCCCACAAGCCTATTGACCTGGTGTGGAATATATTCCAACCAGGGGGCATAAGCTACAACAACAACAAACAACCAATAGAGGATGCTACTTCCCTTAAAGAGTCATAGTTACTACTTCAATTACCCGTACTTAAATGAATTTCCCCACTTTAGAAATTTAGTGCTCTAAGAAGGGGTCACACTGCACCAGCGCCGGTATCCGGCCTTAATGGGACAAGGGACCTTCATATTCGAAATTTTTAATTTTCAATTTTTAAATCTGTATACAAAATGAGGAAAATCAATTTTCTATTTTACTATATTGAATACCCTTAGAATTCAAAATAAGGAATTTTTGTCAGAATAAGGCCTGCTTTTCAAAAAAAATTTCAAAACTCCTAAAATTTTTCAAAAGTCTAAATGAGCATTTTATATTAATTAAAATTCTTAAATTTAGTATTATAAATTCACTATATGTATATAAATATAAATGTGCATTAATTTTTTTTTGTTGTTATGAAGCTAGAGTCTTAAATTGTTTTTTTCTACTCTTCCTGTTATTTATTTTTATTTTTTTACTTTATTTTATCGTCTATAAATTTGAAAAATATTTGTGATTTCAAAGAATTAATGCACAGTTTTGTGACAAACACTTCAATTAACAATTCTGAGAAAGTTGGAAGATATGAGAAGAAAATAAATACGCAGGAACCTTTTTGAAAAATTCGAGCATTTTTGAAAATTTTTTTGATATAATAAAATACTTATAGCCACGTTTTTTAAATATTCAGTTTTTATCTCTATATACAAAATGAGAATGACTAATATAATTTTTTACTACATTGAAGATATTTAGAATTCCAAAATAAGTGTTTAGGAGCAGAATAATATAAGGTCTTTTTTTTTCAAATTTTTTCTCAAAAATGTCAACAGTTTTCAAAATGCTCCAAAAGCATTATTTCCCGCTTGATTTATTCCAAATATCCAAGATTCTTAATTGAAGTGTTTGTCACAAATCTGTACGCCATACTTTGAAACCACAAATATTTTCAAAATTTAGGATCAACGATATGAAGTAAAAAGACGCAAAAACATAAAAAAAATCCAATGCCCAGTTATGTTTATATTTGTATTATTGTATTATTGTATGGTAAACTTATATTAAAAAATTAAAGTTTTTAAAGGATATGGGATGCGCATGGAGAATTTTAAATAATGCTAGCCTTTTTAATCTTTTTTTTTAAAATTAGGTATTATTCTACCACAGAATACGTATTTGTGAATTATAAGCATTTTCAATGTAGTATAACCGAATATTAATTATTCTTCCTTTGTGTAAAGATTTAAAAATTTTAAATATACAAAAGGAAGTTGAATGTCGCTTGTTCCCTTAAAAATTATTAAAACATTATTATTTATATAAAAAAAAAATTCGTCAGCAAAGCGTATAAAAACTATTATACATTTTCTTCACTCTTACATTCTTTTTTTAACACTTGCATAATACCACATCATTTG